>OZ024746.1:44470436-44482936 GCA_964016885.1 Eledone cirrhosa
TAACATTTTCGTAGTTACATGATAATAGACTAGCTATTAACAGTCTATCTTTTGAATGCAAGCTTAATAAGCAAACCTAATATTAGTAGAGTGAGAACAATCATTAGTATTGTTATTCTTAAAACAATAATCCGGTGTTTGATTACATATAAATGCCCTAGGCTAGATGACAAGGAAAATGACTAAATTTGTTTTTCTCTTTAATGAAATATTACAATCCATATTGATGAGCTACGCACTGCGCAAATCAATAAAATAGATAATCGCTATAAACGGATAATATATATTTTCATATAGTATGTTATTGTAATGAAGGTGAAAAACAACTAAAAGTGTATTTATAGTACAGAATTGTCTGCCTTAGTGCAAGATAGTTTTCGCGATGATATACAAAATATGTTTTAGATTGATTATATTTAAATGGCTTATGTTTCAAGTAAAACGTTGCAAATTGTACAATAATTAGAACAAATATGTTAACAATTACTCAACTATCGATTATTACACTCAACAATTGATCTTATTAAAAAGAAAACGTCTTCTAATTTTTAAACAATGAACTCATTTTGCCAAGCTAAAATTAAAAAATAATGTTGAGGAGCAATAGGCGATTGATTTACATCGATCCCATTTGTATTACTGATATGTATTATTGACAGATAAAACAAAAAGCTCTATCACGAATATTGTAAATTTTGAAGCTAGCAAAAATAATATTGTATTATAGAATGTATAAACTGTATATAGGCAGCTGAATTATACTATACATTCCTCTCTGTACAGAGAATGTGCTGACTTTAACCGAATTTGTGAGAAATATATGCATGTGGATGTTTTTGTACATGTATATATAATCCATAGTGAGCCCTCCCTTGGCGTAATGCTAATCGCACTCCGATGGCATTCGAGACGCGTGAAGCTCGATTTTCCCTGGCAGCTGGTGGCCACTAATTGCCGATTCCATTCGTTGCTGATATTTTCTGCGTGTGGGATTCTCACATCTCAAAAAATATTCAAATCAAATCAACCAAACAAGCCTTGTGATAATTCCTAGGGTATAAATATATATATATATATATATATTGTTATACTTTGGGAGGGTCATATTGCCAATAAGAAACACACGCACCATAATAAATTTATAATAAATTTATAAATTTATAAATTTCTGGTTGGTTGGTTGGTTCCACAACCAGATAGGTGTTTATATATAGTCATAGTTCTTTCGTCACACACTCTGTGACCTCTTCAGTGACTGGGAATTCCTTTCTTTGTTTCTGTACCTCTCCTTTGTTCTGTCCTACGCCATTTTGTTTCTGTGTGTGTGTTGTGTGCTCAGTCTGCGCATGCGCCACATCCGGGTGTCTGTGTGTGTTTATGTTCATTTATTTATTTGTTTATTTACATGTTACTGGTTGGTTGTTTGTTCTATGTGTGTGTGTGTTTTCATTTTGTCCTTAACTGTAAGTTGTGATGTTGCTGTTCCACTCATATTTTCTATTTAATTTTGGTTGTAATTCTTTTATGTTTGTTGCCTCTGTAATTTGTCTAAACATTGCGTCTTTTCTGTGTGTAGATTCTATTTTTATTTCTATGTTCTCTAATTTACCCCTGTGTTCTATCTTAGCATGTTGGTAGAGTACAGATGATTCTTTACTATCTTGAAGGTCTCGCCAGTGTCATTTATCCGTTCCTCTACACTACGAGCTGTCTCACCTATGTACACTATATTTTTGTCTCTACATTGTCCTTCAGTACATCTTATGCTATACACTACATTTCTAGTTTTACAGTTAATATGGGGGCTTATTTTACAGGTTATACATTTCTTATCTATACATGAGGGTCTTTGAAAAGGGTATGTCTTGCTAATAAGTGTTTTTACAGAGGTACCTGGTCTTTCTACTATCTTAATATTGAGTTTATGTTTATTTAGGGCCCTTCTAAATTTGTAAGCTAGTTCACCTCTAGGGGTTGTATCGATGAACATTACACTCTGGTATTTATTGCTATCATACCATGAGTTTATTCTATTCGCCTTGTTCCTAGTTCTTTCTATTCTATTCCAAAATTTGCTGCTATACAAGGGGCAGGTCCAATTTGTGTCATTATTTACCATTTTTTCCCATTTGGTTCTGGCTCCTCTATACGCTCTGATTTTATCTCTCTGATTGTAGCCAGAGAACTGCATACGGTGGATGAAGTGTTGTATGTGTCTCTCTAGTTCTTCGGGGTTGCACATGCGGGACACATTTCTCATCACCCGTACCAAATCCGCAATCAGTATATTGATTTTGGAATGGTCCGAAACGGCCGAGTTTCGGTGGATCAGATGTTTGGAAGTCATGGGTTTGGCATAATGGGAATGGAGGATTTGATTTTTGTTGTTAATGGTATCTAACCCGAGCTCTGTGTCTAGTACAGGTAATCGATGGTTGGGGTGTTTACTTGGGTAGTCTATAGTAACTCTAATGCTCTGGTGGATGGAGTTTGCTATTTGCTGGATGCTTTCCATTGTGTTTTTCTCTAGTTCCTGACTGTTCTCTAGTGGGGGTGTCTTAACTACGATGTTTATATCATCAACGTAGCAGGAGTACATTATCAGGGTTAAGGGGTCTTCTAATTGTTCTTTAAGTTTAAGTTTAAGTCTACTGTCCCACCATACCATGAATAAGTTAGCTATGTCGCCTGCAATGCTAACACCAATGGCTGCTCCTTCCTCTTGGGCATATGTTTTTCCATTAAATTCCTTAAGGGTTAGTTTTATGCTGGCCCCTACCGCATGTGCAATCATTTTCTTCAGTTCATCGTGGTTTTCGGGTGTCCGTATGGCTCTGGTCCACCCGTTCCATCTATCTGTGTGGGTTTTCTTGGCCATTGAGGTAATGGTAGGTGGTCTGCCTCTTGCTGGTTGCTAAGGTCATATGTGTCTAGGTAATTATTACTATAGGTAAGCTTAAGTAGGAGTCCCAGCTCACTGGTATCAATCCCACGGAACTCAACCTTGCTCTCACTGATCATTTCTACGCATTTCTCCACAGCAAAATCCACGTCAATAGATGGATACAGGGACACAACATCCATACTGCCTATTATGCAGTTTGTCAGGTCCCTAGATCGGTTACTCACGCCGATTCTGCTGAGGGGGTCCTCCGTGCTGCCACATACATCTGGGGACATTTCAATGATGGGGCGTATGATCAAGGAGAGGAAGTAGGACAGTCTGTAGTTACTAGCAATGTTAGCTCCACAGACTGGCCGTGTTGGTGGTCCCGCGACAGGGTCACTGCCCCTTTTATGGTCTTTTCGAAGCGCATAGAACGCCGGCACGTCATTGTTCCAGGCCTGGAAGTTGTTGGCAGTCCTTTTGTTGGGCTGCATTATATTCGTCCACATCACCATATGGGCATTGAGGGCTTTTTCTCTATCCTCATGCTCCTGTGGTGTTACCTCTCTTGTGTTAGTGATGTGGGGTTGCATTGCCTGGATGTAGTTTGGCAGGTTGTCAACCGACATTCTGCCAGACTTGTCTGTTGGAAAGCATGCTATCTCTCCATTACGCGAGCGTTGCATGAGCTTACGTAAGCCATTTGCAGATTTTTCTCCCAGTTGCTGGGCTTCCATTCTATTATGCTTCTTGCTATACTGTTCTATAATATTTCTAAGGTCGGATCTAGCTATACTAAATTGTGCTTCTGTTTGTCCATCGACCTGCGACGGCAATTGCGTGCGTTTGTTGAATGGTAAAGTCGTGGCGTGGACTCGTCGCAGGTCGAACGATTTATCGGAGGGATTATAAAACGTAGAGTTCCAGGCTGCTGCTTTATGTGTACTAGTGCTATTATTATTGTTAGTTGTGTTGTTTCTATTTCTATTTCCACCAACAGCCTCATGGTTGTTTCTATGTCTCTCATAATTACTCCTGTCTCTTTCCACTGGCTCATTGTTGTTATCTACCCTATTTTGTGTGTCTGTGTGTTCGTATTGGTTATTCTCTTTGTCCTTAGTCTCCCTTCTCTTTTTAATCCTATTACTTTCCCTTATTTCTGTGATTTCTGTGCTACTGTCATTACTTGTTTTCTGTGTCTGTGTGTTTGTTAAGATTGTGGTGGTGGTGAGAGGCATTGAATGTGTGTGTGTTGTTGTTGTTGATGTGTGCTGTTGTTGATGTGTGTTGTTGTTGTCTCCGTGTGTGTTATTGTTGTTGTGTGTGTTGTTATTGTTGTTGTTGTTGGTGTGTGTGTTGTTGTTATTGTTGTTTGTGTCTGTGTGTCTGTTGTTGTTGGGATGTGGGTTGTATATGTGTGTGCGTATATTGTTGCTTTTGTTTTTGTTTTTGTTTTTGTTTTTGAGGCTCCAGCGTAGTTTTGTAAATGATTTTTCTATTTCTGACAGACAACTAATCATATTTACCTTCTTGAATGTCGCAAATTTCGGTGGAAGTTGTAATGCAGATAATTCATCATTATCTATCATTGTGTTGCCGTATATATTCGTGTTGTTGTTGTTGTTGAACTCATCTGTTAATGAGGTGTCGGCCATATTTATACCGTCAATTTTGTCGGGATATCTATTGGTATTCTCTATAGTATCCTGATTTAGCTTTATCTGCTTAAGCCACTTTAGTTTCTTGTTAAAGTGCTTATCACATTCTTGAGTAATGTACTGTTCTTCAGGACGTATAAGGCTTATAAATATTAGTTTCTCTCTTGGCGTGGTGATCCTAGCTATTTCTTGTATTAGGTTACGCTTATGTTTTTCTTGATGACTTAATTCTCTATAGATCTTCTTTTTTATGTTTAGAATTAATGTTCGTTTTAGCCTATCTGCTTGTTTTTTGGTGAGTTGTAATCTTCTAACGTCGGTGTTGATGGTGTTGGTGTAAACTCCGGACAAGGCACATTCTTTTATGAAGTGTAGTTGTCGAGATGTTATGGTTTTTCGTAGACAACAGAACATGGTGGTTTTCAGTATCTTGTTAGCCTGGCTAAGGCTTACGATATTTCGTTTCTGAATTTGTTTAGCAAGATTCTTTATCTGAAATCGTGTGTTGAAACCGATATTGTTATACTTTGGGAAATGTATAACCTGTAAAATAAGCCCCCATATTAACTGTAAAACTAGAAATGTAGTGTATAGCATAAGATGTACTGAAGGACAATGTAGAGACAAAAATATAGTGTACATAAATGAGACAGCTCGTAGTGTAGGGGAACGGATAAATGAACACTGGCGAGACCTTCAAGATAATAAAGAATCATCTGTACTCTACCAACATGCTAAAATAGAACCCAAGGGTAAATTAGAGAACATAGAAATAAAAATAGAATCTATACACAGAAAAGACGCAATGTTTAGACAAATTACAGAGGCAACAAACATAAAAGAATTACAACCAAAGTTAAATAGAAAATATGAGTGGAACAGCAACATCACAACTTACAATTAATGAGAAAATGAAAACACACACACACATAGAACAAACAACCAACCAGTAACATGTAAATAAACAAATAAATAAATGAACATAAACACACACAGACACCCGGATGTGGCGCATGTGCAGACTGAGCACACAACACACACATAGAATCAAAATGGCGTAGGACAGAACAAAGGAGAGGCACAGAAACAAAGAAAGGAATCCCCAGTCACTGAAGAGGTCACAGAGTGTGTGACGAAAGAATTATGACTATATATAAACACCTATCTGGTTGTGGAACCAACCAACCAACCAGAAATTTATAAATTTATGAATTTATTATAAATTTATTATAATAAATTGAAGTGAAAGCAACTGGTGCGTGTGTTTCTTATTGGCAACATGACCCTCCCAAAGTATAACAATATCGGTTTCAACACACGATTTCAGATAAAAAATCTTGCTAAAGAAATTCAGAAACGAAATATATATATATATATATATATATATATATATATATATATATATACATATATATATATATATATATATATATATATATATATATCAAGTAAGTATGTTATGAAACAGTGAGCAAGTTTGAAATTAGAAATTAGAAGCTTTCACCGTATTTTTTTTAATAAAGACATTTTATCCTGATTGTTTAGAATCCTCAGAGAAATGGAAAAAGATTGAGTATGAGTATTTCTTTAGTCAAAAATTACGTTCAAACTTGCTCAGTGTTTCAAAACATACTTACTTGTCATCATACTTGCTAAGAATGTAGCTTCTAATTTGAAATAAAGGAGATGGGTGATGTGTTGGTGTAATGGTAGCACAGTGGTCTTGATAACCAAAGATGTGGCTCCCATGTACGCCAATACTCATCTTTTTCCATTTCTCTGAGGGTTCTAAACACCACTATCACGCTAAAATTTCTCTAGTAAAAAAATACGGTGAAAGCATATATATTTAGAAGTGGTAACACAACAGTTAATTCACCATACCGGGAAAAATTGTTTCACCTTAACGGATCCTCAGCTAACTCGTCTACCTAACTCGTCCCATGGACTGAGTGCTCTACCACTACGGATATTACCTTCCAGTGTTCTACCACTATATATATATATATATATATATATATAGGGAGAGAGAGAGAGAGAGAGAGAGAGAGAGAGAGAGAGAGAGAGAGAGAGAGAGAGAGAGAGAGAGAGATTATTTGAGCGTTAGCAGAAGTGGTACAAAACGTTGTTTAGATTCATTTGTATCGAATCACAATTTAAATTCTATTTCATTCAAACTTCTATTTTACTCTTCGAAGGCACATAAAGCAAATATCTGTAATAGAGTCCGATTATCGCAATCGAAACTGGTTGACTGGAAAAGCCATTAGACCGTCAGAAAAAAGTCGTTGTTGTATTCAGTTATAGCACTTTAAATTTTGCGTTAATATCCAGTCGTAGTGAACTTTTATTCTTCAGAGGTTCATAATGTATGTTGCTGGTCGTCCACCGTTTCTGACAACGCGTGCTCGACTCAATTCGGTCAACCGAACTGCCTGCTCATGACATTAACATGGACATGGTTGAGAATACCCCCGAAATGTGTGGCCCTAACGTTATTGTTAAGGGGACAAACTGTTTGGTATGAATTAGAGATACAGCTCATTCTTGTCAGTTGAAAGAACCGAAGCAATGTGTCACAAGGAATTGATCTCCCAACTTCATGATCAGAGCATAACCCTCTAGCCGTTTAGATACGTAACCAAGCAAACATGTTCTTCGTAGATCAACAATTGTGATCACTTTGATCCTAGTTTCTCATAACTACATTTAACTCCTGCACTGTTTCTACACATACGCACATAGTATACTTTAACAGCTTAGTGTGCAATGTAATAAGTGCCAATTAAGTATAGAGTTCGGTTTCTACTGTGCCTTTCAGATGTAATTGGAAATATAATGGAATATAGGACAGTTCTCTTCACTACAAGAGGTGATCATATATATTTACCATCAGAAAGCAACGCTTTTGAACAATCTCACATATCTTTTTCTGCAATCCTTTTATAATTGTCTCTACTTTAGGCACAAGGCCAGCAATTACCCGGTGCATCACTGGTACTTTATTTTATCGACCCCGTATAATATTCAGTTTTTGAAGTATTTAGTAAATGAATCATGTGACAACTAATTTAATGCGAGATTTGTCTAGGAAGTGGTAATTTAATAGTTTCTCCAATAATTATTTTTCACACACATAGAACAGCAGCTACATATAACTATTACCTATGTATCTTTAATGGTTCTCTCTCTATCTCTATCTCTCTTTCTCTCTCTCCCTCTCACTCTCTCTCTAAATATATATATATAAATATATATATATATATTTAGATATTTAAACTCGGAGCTTTCCTTGAGTGCTTATTAATATGTGTGACTAATCCAAGTTTAAAAAAAAAAAACTGCGATAATATTGCTTATGCTGAACTCCATATTTTCGTTGAGTTTTTTCGGAATGTTTTGACTGGTGTTTCTTGTAAACAGATTTTCGTCTCATCCCGGCATCACCACTAGCGTGTGTCCACGTGTGTTTTGTTATTACAATTCTACACGCTGTTCGCTTGCCTGCATTCCCTTCCGGCATTTTAGCAGTGATTTTTAGTTAATGTGTTGAGCACTACTGAAGATCGACGCCAAACGTACCTAACCCCACTGAAAAGTTTCGTGAAATAGTTTTTTAAGATTATATAGTGCATTTGTAGTTTTACCCAAATTGACGGTTAAGTATTTCTTCTTGATTTTATTTTTAGTTAAGATTGTACTGCTTTTTTCCCCAACTTACACAAAGTCTGAGGATAAAGTTTTTCTACTTGACTTGTTTTGAATTAAGATCGAATTATTTATCCCACATATTACGTTAAAAATGTTTCATCTGGATGTTATAGTCACTTATATGTCTGAATTATTGTTGGCTTTTTGCTTACATTAATTTCTCTATTTTCATTTATATATATATATATATATATATATATATATATATAGTATTAATTATACTATTTATGGTTATGTAAATACAAAAACCTTTTGCAGTTATATATATTTTTATACAAACCCTAAATAGTGGTAGGCAATAATATATTACTACCTTATTACCAGTAAGTTAAGTAGCTCAATGTAAAAACATCAGATGATTTACAGAGCAGTTATATGAAATATAAGAATCAAAGAACTGTTCAAAACATTTTTATGCTTACAACTGTTTCCTCCAAACCGAGGTTTGGTTTCTTCGGAGCAATTTATTAATGAATGAACACTTATATGACCTCCTTTTCAGCCAAGAGACATACAGATACATATGCAAATATTGTGGGTCAACATTGATTACTGCATTTAGGGTGGCAGTACACACTTAGAGATTACATTCATATTAAAAGATACAATCAAAAATACAGGTTAAAATACAACATGAAAATACATGAAAATAAGCGGTTATATAGTGCAAAGGTTATATGTGTGGCAAGCACGTACGTCTTGTTTATATAGTGTGGCAGAGAGTTACGTGTAGTAGAAGCACTTAAGTAGGTAAACAAGAGTGTTAGGTTGGTTGATCTGGTGACAGATTCTTTATATGATTGTTATAGTCTGTGTGTGATGAGATAATATAAGCATTAGAAATAGTGCAAGCATTAAAAATATTAAAAATATTGGAAATGCGCAGCGAAGGGATGATATGGACTTCATGTACTTCGACATTTTCATAGTCTGGGGAGTGTATTTTTCAGATTATATGCCCCTCACATAATCCACGACGATTCGATATTGAGCGTTTGACAATCCAGTTAGAGAATCGTAGTCTGATGTTCTTTAGTTCAATACAGGAGGATGTTACGTTTCGAGAATCGACATCGAAATACTACCCGGAAGTGTGTGTGTGGCTAAGGGGAGTTAATGTATGAGGGGAGGTAACTCCGAGGTTTCTATTACTAACTATTGAAATGTGTCTCAAAATAGACCCTAACTTCTATGGTTATGCGCAATTTCTAAAAAATTTCTAAAATTTAAAGTGTTTTAACTATAGAGTAGTCTATTAAGTTGTGCTGAAGTTGTTCGTATTATTATGGTGATTAACCCCCATCGTAGAGTGCCACAAATGAATATTATAGACGACGAGCGAGGATTCTAAATGAATGATCTCTGTGGTTGTAGTCTACTCAAAGGACCAGGCGCGGTGATTGCAGAATCACTTCAACACACAATGATCTCTGGTAAGTTCTGGGTCATCGCTTGCTACATTGGATGTCGAAAGATAATCATCACCAGGGCCGACCAGAGGTCAATCCGCAGTCCTCATGACCCCAATATGACCATCAAATCATCCATATATGTACAACCCATACGCCACTTGCAATACATTCATTCCCTGCACTCAGCGTACTGGTCATACTACTCATCAGCGTTACTAGATTAATTCGTTTTTCATCTGTCCAACGATGGCACTTCCTCCGCACAACACTAACAAGACAATCAATTCATGCTTAAATTACCTATAGAGCGGTGTAGTGCAGTTCAAGTGGGTGGATGTTGTCACACCTAAAGTAGAGGTACAAATGGGTATTCGCCCTGCGAAGGGTTCTAGAGGGATGTCGCTGTTTGTGTTATATTAGATCAGTTAGTGTTGGGTATGTGGTATAAGGTGTGCCACTGGTGTTTGATGCTAGAGGTGGTGTTTTGTTCAAGTCCGACATTGCTATATATTGGGATTAAAGTTTTGGAAGGAATGTCTGAAGCGGTGCTGGCAAGTTGCAAACACTTCAGATTTTTTGTTAAGTAGGTTTCGGTTAGAGAAGATAATATTGTGGGTCTCTAGTATACAGAGGTTACAAAATTTATTAGGTGGTTTGTACGAAGTCGCGCTACCTATCACTTCCCATTTGAGTGTGTAAGGTTTATTTTTAGTTTTTAGATAGTGTATGTAGCTAGATAGTGAGGTGGAGTTGGCTAGACTGTGCTTTTTGAACGAGTGGATGTGCGAATTATATCTGATTTTGAAGCAGTTAGAAGTGGAGCCTACATAGGTTTCTGAAGAGTTGCTAGTTGTGACGGTGCATGAGTATATGATATTCTTGGTTAGGCATTTTTTATCTAAAGGGCAGGTTCTATTAGTTCTACAGTTACAATTATCCTGTGTGTTAGTCTGCTGCTTATAATGCAGTGCAGAAGTCTGGGTGGTAGCTATAGGATTTTGGACATTCGGGTTGTCGACCCCGGTGTTATTTATTATACTAGTGTTATTTCTATTGTTACTGCCGTTATTATGGTCTCTTGCTACAGGGGTATTTAGAAGGTTTACCTCCTGTTGTGATTTCGTTTGTTGGAAGTAAGAATTAATTTTACTTTTATTGCTGCTAGCTATGTTGTATGCTAAGTTAGGCGTCGTAGAGTATGAGATTTTAATAGTGTTTTTGTTTAAAAGGTTGGGGTACTTGTGTCCTAGAGGGAAGTTTTTATCTAGTAGTGAGAAGAAAGCCCTAGGTATGTTATGTTGGTGGAGACATTTAGGTTGAAAGGAGGGTTGAAAAATGTATTATTTCTTCTTCTATTTTTGTTTTTAGTGTCTAGTGTGTTGTTTCTTCCTAAGGCACTACGGTAGTTTCCGTGGTAATGGTTACTTCCGGTGGCACCCTCCGCTTTGGTGTACTTGTGGTTGCTATTCCTATTATTAGGTTTCCTCATGGACATGTGCGAGATGATGTTGTAGCTATGCGTTTTCTTAGGTAGGAACACAATTTCTATATTATGGCCGGATCTAGTTAATGCTTGATTATAATATTGTGAGTTTTTGCTAAATATGTTTGCGTCATAGGAAAGATTAGAGATTCTATTGGATACCCCCTTAGAGATAGAGTTTAATATTGATCTAGGGTGATTAGACTTGGTATCTACGTAAATGAGTTTTTCGTTAGGCTTATGGAAAGGTGTATATATTTTTGAGTCTAGGTATAGTGTGGCGTCTAGGAAGTTAACATTTTTAGTGTTTTTGTCCATGGTGATACTAAGGTTAAAGTTTTTGAATGTCTTGTGCAATAGTTTTCTAGTTCTTTCTATATTAAATTTTTTATATTCTATAAGTAGAAGTGCATCATCGCGGTACAAACCACCGTTGAGGTAAGGGAGGTCCTTATGGATTTCATCAAGAAGGTATAGGCCGACCAAATCAGTGACCTGCGCCGAGTCACTAGATCCCATGGTTATGTCGAAGTTGTTGTGCGTATCCTTGCGTGTCCATAGTTGGTCCTCGAAGGTGATTATGGTTTTACGGGCCGCAAGGATGACATCAATCTGGGCTCTAGTTAGGTCGCTATTGTTCATGGCCATGATTAGTGCCTTATTTAATAGGATAGGGGAAATAGAGGTGTAGTATGAATTGATATCAAATGGAATACATTTTTTGTCCTTATTATTCTTGATATCTTTGAACCATTCAATAACTTCACCAGTATTTCCCCATTGTTTAAGGTGTATCTTGTGTTTAATTTGTGGGATGATTTTATCAAAAATTTTCTTGCTGATAATACCAATGTTGGACTTGGAAGGGCAGATAAGTCTTATAAGTATTGAACTAAAGAACATCAGACTACGATTCTCTAACTGGATTGTCAATCGCTCAATATCGAATCGTCGTGGATTATGTGAGGGGCATATAATCTGAAAAATACACTCCCCAGACTATGAAAATGTCGAAGTACATGAAGTCCATATGATCCCTTCGCTGCGCATTTCCAATATTTTTAATATTTTTAATGCTTGCACTATTTCTAATGCTTATATTACCTCTCCACACAATAACTATAACAATCATATAAAGAATTTGTCACCAGATCAACCAACCTAACACTCTTGTTTACCTACTTAAGTTCTTCTACTACACGTAACACTCTGCCACACTATATAAACAAGACGCACGTCTTGCCACACATATAACCTTTGCACTATATAACCGCTTATTTTCATGTTGTATTTTCATGTTGTATTTTAACCTGTATTTTTTATTGTATCTTTTAATATGAATGTAATCT
>OZ024746.1:44490436-44560436 GCA_964016885.1 Eledone cirrhosa
TCCCAGTACAACCTGTCTCATGGTCGGGTCGTTGGCGACTAAACTGGCAACCCCACCAAGGTTTCTTGGTGAGGAGGGTGACTTTGGACATCCTGCAGGACTAAAAACAAAACCTGTCAAAGGGCAAAGGAGCTCTTAAGAGTCAATGGCCATCCAAAATCACTGGGAGAGATGACCCCTTAGCCTTTGTCAAGGCAGAATTCTAGGAGAAGGAAAACTCTGATATAACACCTGCAACCCTGATGGTATCCAATGATGTTGACTTGTTCTTCTTTTTGGTAAATATCATCTTGGTTAAGAGAGTATGCAGGCGTCGTGCGGCCTGCCTTTCATTTTTAGGGAGAACCCTTTAGCGGCTAATAGTGGTATAAGCTCTCTGAACTTTTTCCACCCAGTTCTGGCTCTAGCTGCTGTACTTTCACAGCACCCTCCCCCACTGCTGATTTTGTCGCCCGGGTGGCGGAGGCTGTCCACTATTTCTATAGAGCCCTCTGCGCAGTTGAAAGAGCTAGTATTTTGTGGGCACTTGCTGCTACTTATTGCCCCAGAACACCGGCCACATGTAAAATCTATGTTCTTAGTTAGCTTACCTGTGATCCCACTACATCTTTTATATATATATATACATACATACATACACACATGTATATATATATATTTATATACACACATATACATATGTATATATATATATATGTGAAGTAATTCCGTCGGAATAGTCCAGGAAAAAAGAGTGCTCTATGTAGGAAACAGAGCTTAATAGTTATGTAATAAATAACATAAAGCAATTATTCCATTTACCAGTGGTCTCAGACCAGGATTTTTTCATTCTGAGGATTGAAAGCAAAATCTTTTGCTTTTAAGAAACCACTGGTAAATGGAATAATTGCCTTATGTTGTTTATTACATAACTATTAAGCTATGTTTCCTACATAGAGCACTCTTTTTTCCTGGATTTTTCCGACGGAATTACTTCACATATATATATATATATATATATATGTATATATATATATATATACACACATATACATAGGTTTATACATATGAATGTGGCTATGTCCATGTGAATGCAGGAATGTCCATATGTAGTTTAGTAGTTTATATTATTGCCTTTTTTTCATCAGTAAATATATTAATACCATAATACCATTTCCCTTGATCGAACTTAATGGACCATTCCTTTGTAGTTACAGGAGCCCAAAGGATTCATACATCCGAAACACGATCATTTTGTTTTTCTATGTATCATTTTGAAAATGTTTACACCTATATTGTATATATATATACATATATATATATATATATATATATATATATATATATATATATATATATATATATATATATATATATATATATATATATATTTATATATATATATATAACGTATACGTATGTAAACTGAGAGAAATGCACACATGTAATAACGTATATATATATATATATATATATATGAGTATATATGTGTGTGTATGTCGGTGTGTGAATATATATATGCCAGTTTAATGCACAGAGACACTCAAATACACACAGACATATAAACATTCATTTATGTGTATGGGTGAGTTCGTGTGTAAGTGTGCAATTGTGCATGTGCATGTGTTTGTACGTGTTATGTAAACGGAATTATATGTGTATATTACACTTTGAGTGTAAATACATGATGTGAGTGATTTTGTAGGGTGTATGTGTTTTGTATGTATAAATACATACAGAGTATTTTCCTTTAAAATTTAACCAATTCCCATCTTTAATTTAGAAAGGTTTATGCTCTAAACTCGTAAAAGAGAACATTAAACATGGTTTATTTCAGTCTTCTGCAACAGCCGACATCTAAAAATTTGCAGAAATATTATTTTTGTACTTTTTATCTAAGTGTCCCTCTCTGTATATGTATTTTTATTATTTGAATCTATTCTTGAAATAATACCATTGCTCGCATTTGTTCAGCTTTTATTATACTTGTTTTCATTATATATATTCATCGGCTATAAACCTGTGAACTATATATATATATATATATATATATATATATATATATATATATATATATATATATATATATATATATATGTATATATATATGTATATATATATATATATATATATATATATATATATATACATACATATATATATATTTATATATATAAATGAAAGGTATGGAAATTGTTTTAGCGATAAGCTATATATATATATATACATATATATATAAGTAAAAACATATACATACATATATAAACATATATACACATATATGTGTAAACATATACATATATATAATAACACACACACACATATATATTATATATATATACAGTTACACGATGCAGCAGACAATAATATATACAAACATATACATAGGAACATAAAATCACACACATAAATAAATGCTCCAACTGACGAATTGTCTTACATAGCATAGAGAAAACCAACTATACTAATAGAAGTTCCACTTTAAATGTTTTTGAATTTAAGCAATGCACCCGCAGACATTTACATACGGTACAACGACTATGAGGACACATATTCATTCATATAGGCTTATGAATTTCACAAATATTCCTGTAATACATTTATGTTTATGCTCAAGCATGCTGACATATACAGCCACACACACACACACACACACATGCACACACACATACACATGAGCATATACATCGAGATAGAAATAGGAAGAAAAATCAATAGTTACATAGGTAGATAAATACATAATACATACACGCATACAAACATGCATACACGCATACATGCAGACAAACATAAAATGGCTGCATACAAAATCTGTATTTCATAAAGTAAAAAGAACCAAAAAATTATCCAAGAAGTATGCTCAGTATAAAAAAGAACAAGTGGTAAAACAACGTACGTTGAATAAAGAATTGGGTTGATTATAGGCAATAATCAATACAGCGATAAAGTTGTATACAAAATAAAAGATGCTCCATCAACGGTATGTACGACGACAAGGAATAAAATATTTATTTATTGTACCTCGAATTCAACACACACATATGCAAACATATGCATACACCAACTCACACACACACACACACACACACACACACACACACACACACACACACACACACACACACACACACACACACACACACACACACACACACACACATATGTATGAGTATATGTATATAAATGTGTGTGGGGATGATGTGTAGTGTTGCGTACGATTGTACCTATCGCTATATGAATAAATATCTGATATTTGTACGTTTCCAGTTGTGGAATTATTGTTTAAATAATGACAGAAATGCACGCACATATGGTTTAGTAGCTATTCTATTCTTTGTATCTAAATGAACATCCACACGAGATTTCCTTTCAAATTCCACGAAAGATACTGCTGTTATAGCACAAATTTGTATATAACAAAGTCACGTTTTCTATAATGATGCATACTCCTAGCTGTGTACTGTTGTAATACCATAAATTCGAAAGAAACAACAAAGTTTGAACGATCGAGTCAATTACATGTGTACCATGTGTAGAATATATATCTTAATTCTCTCAATGCACAAGCGTTATCTTAGATAAGTAGTAACACAACAAATACTTTATTCTGTTGTGAGAGACGATATTGGAAGCAATCCCAGTATCAGTATAAAGTAATTATATTGCCAGAGACAATAACATAGTTCGTAAATGGACTGCATTGAATTTGCATAAGGAACTAGGAGTTATAATATAACTCGAGTAGTATGAATTCAATAAATGTTGCTAAGAAAAGATTTTTCTAAGAGGTTGCGTCCTCCATTGGCATTTAATTTAATCAGGCGGTACGGAGTTTGACTCAATAGAACACCAGGTAATCAACACTCTCTTCAAGGCAATTAATATTCAGGTGGTTACACAACTGTATGTAGATATATCGCTATATCTAACATTTATAGTAAAATGAATGACAACACTGTTTGGATATTGTTCTATTTGGGCTCTAAATGAAGGGTAAACAACTCTATTTACGTTATATTGAGTACTCTACTTGGGATGAAATGATAATATCATTGTTTCTTTTTGTATTGACGAATTGATAGTAATAACAATCATTGCATAAAAATCATTCTCAACCACGATGAATTACTGTAAAACTTCCATTTCTGAACAACACCAGTAAATGTAGGAGATATGTAATATGTTAGAAAACAGTAAAACAAACACTGATTTTACTGAATATATTTTATAGATGTTCTTTATGAGAATATTTATAATAAGAGCATTCCATATTGTTTATGATTTTATAACTGATTTCCTATCAAAAAAACAATTAAAAAGGTGAGACATTTAGATATTTCTTAAAAGTAACAGCAGAACATTTGATCAATCTTTTTTAAGTAACTGAAATTATATTCCATTAAAATGACACCATTATTACCAAAACCACTCGTTCGTTACTAACAAGCTGATTATTGGCAATTATTTGTCATTTGGTATTTAAAAATATTCCCCATGAATTCTACTTTCTACTTGAGTAGATTTAGAAAGTATTTTTATGTACTTTTGATACACAGTCATTCTTTTTATATTATGGAATGAAATCTACTCACGTATAAGACTTAAAATATGGTTCATATTCAGTTATTAGGTTATTTTGATTCTTTAAGATTCAAGAAAATATTACGTGACTACCGAAATCCCACCAAATGAAATAATGTATGTCTTCAAGTTATAGCTGCTACATTCAGTTAGTGGAGTTGGTGGAGTTGGTTCCTCTGTATAAAATATGAAGTATAATGGTTAATGTTTAGAACACATAACAATATTTTTGTAGTAGATTACACAGTTTATCAATCAGTAGCACTACTTGTCATGTCGAGAAAAAAGCCATTGTTGCTATAGTTATTATAGTAGTTTCCTTGACGATAATAGTATAGGTGTCATTGATAAAGTTCGTGGTGATTGTAATGATAACACTGCGTAATTATTCGTAGTGATTTTTATAGTGAAATAGGTAGAAATTGAATTAATATTACTATAAGAAAATATATTAAGATAAGTTTTTCACTCCAGTAATATATATGGTAGTTCTATTATTAACTGTCTCTTTTTTATATTCATAAACAACATGGATTTAATAGAAAGTATTGTTTTCTCTGAAATGAATATTTTTTATTTGATATTGTAATAAGTATTATTCTATTATTCTGCCATCGTTACATGAAATGTGGCAAAATATTCGGATTTCTAGTGCTGTACGAGTAGCACAACACGGTCTTTGTGTGACAGATTAATTGCATTTCAAGCAATATGTTCTGGATAAGCAAAGCAGATTTCTGAATTCAACGTCGTCTAAAAATGGCATCACGTGATTACATTAGTGAACTGAAATAAGCATCAAGCTAAAAATGTCGATCAAACGTGAGTGTTCCGAAGAAATATTCTATTATATTTACCCAAGTTAAAGGATTGGTGGAATTATTTTTCATTTAATAGATCAAATTGACATTCTGTAAAGAGTTCTTCAGGAAACGCAGTAACATTTTAGTTTTAGTGGAAAACTGCTTTGAAATGCTGATTTGAAAGAATGTTACATAAATGTGGGTTTGTCTCCAAGATATGATGAAACGCGATTTGAGATATAGGTGTGAATAAGATTAATGAAGATCAACGCTATAAGCAACATTGCGCCAATACACCTCAATGTAACACACACCTATGTAAATAACACCATCACAAATGCCATAACTACCATTATCATTATCACCATTGTCATTACCACCACCGCTGTTAAACTAATTAGCAGTACTGCCATCATTCACCTCATTTTTGGTAATCATTTAGTAACTACAATTAATAAGATTATTTACATAACGTTTTGGAATTGCTTGTATAATAAAAGCTTCCTTAGTGCTGCATACAATCCCTCTACACATGGTAATTTTTGAAATGTATATTAGTCAAGGTTTCTCAAGGTCTAACGGACTGTCAAAAATTCCCTATATTAAATAAAATGGCATAAAGTTAATCAAATTCAATTTAAATATTATTTGGATTTAATTGGATATCGTTGAATCTTTATCATATACTTTACGTTTTTATACGATTAACTGATTATGTTATATAGACGATTATATTTTAGTGAATAAACTCTCAGCATAACTACATGATGGTAGTTGCAATCATGCCTAGATTTAGTTATATTTATCTAAGACCGTATTACTCCTGGTCAAATGCCATAACTACCATTATCATTATCACTATTGTTTAGGCATAGTATATCTGTGTCTAAATTATCCAATGAGATATTCATCTCAAGAACGTGATGTATGATTCAATATATGAGCCCCTACGTTTAAGGTATTTAATATATTCTCAACATCATTTTATTTGATGTTTTTTGTTTGAATTTTATATTTAAAAAATAATTCACACAAATTTATGTGTT
Source organism: Eledone cirrhosa (assembly GCA_964016885.1). NCBI lineage: Eukaryota > Metazoa > Mollusca > Cephalopoda > Octopoda > Eledonidae > Eledone > Eledone cirrhosa. The sequence goes on from OZ024746.1 coordinate 44,496,846, forward strand.
TACATATTTGACTATATATTTAAAATTGCACATTGTATTTAGTTACTGGCTTTATTAAATACCATTGTGTCTAATTTGTAGCTGAATTAATGTATATGTTTATCTGTAAAGTTTACAGTATAGCGAACACAAGAGAGTTATACAGTGTAACTATGTACATTAATTATTTTAAAATGTATACGTTGCGGCATTGTTGATGTCATTAACTTATTAAACATTTTCTATACTTGTAATATCTATTCACGAAACAAATGTCAACAATATCAATAGCATATTTAATTTTATATCTCCTTGTTCATTACGTCCGCTAGTTGTTTTGTTTATAGACAAAATATATTCCGAAACCGATACAAAAACAAACAAAACAAACGCAATAATGCACTTGATTTCGAGGATTTGTTTTGAGAAAAAAATCTTTCCAATACATTAGAATGTGTGGTGGACTCCAGTGGTTTCTTGTCTTTTCTTCCCCTCTCCATAACTTTAAATCACGTTGCAACCAAAATACCCTCAGAGAAATAAATAACCTTATTGTTATTTTGAGTATTATTCCGTCTCTATAATTTCAACTTCCTACCTATGCTATCAAGCTTATAATTTTCACGTTTGAATGATTAAATTCCTCGAACGCATGCAGCTTAACTTCCACTATAACAATTTCGGATTGATAAAACAAATAGGAAAAATAATGTATGAATTGACAAAAATACGTTTACATTAATGTTGGGTAGATATCAAAAATATATTACAGTTTATTATTGTCATTTTTACAGAATTATTTTGCTGTTTTCTCACGTGTTTTCATCAAGTGACATTCAACAACTTGATAGCATTTTAGCTTTAGTTACTGCTGTTCACATTCATGAAATACTTTATACAAGAAAGGGCAGAATTCTACTTAAACTGGTGGTGTCAATACAAAGCGAAAGTGAGAGGAACCGAGAGAAATAGATAAGAAATATAATAAAAAGGAAGTAAAAGATAAATTATATAATGATGAATAATATGAGATGACAGGTTCGTTACTTCCTACAAGTGATATTCGGAATATAATTTTTTTCTGAATAGAGTGAATTTTATAAAAAGAAACGAAAAGTAATATTCCCACCAGACAGATTCATGAGGGAAATGCTCCCGTCACTTGATGTCAGAGTTCAACCAGAAACATTACAGCTATCAAATTTGGCAATTTGTTGTACTGAAGTGTAAAGATACGATGCTGTCTCAAAGAACTTTATGAAAAATACGTATATTCTTTTGATAGATCTGAAAAAAAGAACGAAATCTGGATTTCCCTTTATTGTATCATTTGGCATAGTTGATTGCATTTGAAAACATCCGCAAATTGAAAAAAAAAAGTTTGTAAAGGTTATAAAACATTAAATGTTACTGAGAGACAGTGAATATATAGCAGACGCGTATACATTGTGACAATTGCATTACATTATTAAATGTCATGATTTGGAAGAGCCGAAATGTTTGTGTAATATAAGGATTTTACAAATACTGTGGATGAACCAGTTGTTTTGTAAACTAATACAACCACTAAATCTTTGGATTATCCATCTATTACTTTCAGAGCTACAAAACGGAAATAATTGAGTGAACTGGGTGAATTATACACAGTTGATTCTTAATACGTTTGTTTTAAATATATTATGGTATGATGTGCTACCTTAGTGGAAATACGATTTATACGGTTAACGGAATTTGCGACGTTCTAACATTTCAAAAGATCACTGATACATAAATCAAGCGCTCTAAATGAAACAAAGGATGTAAACCAATTGGTAAGCACAAGATGCCTATCTCCTACCTAATATATTCGTAAGTCACAAAATACTGGTTTCTCTTTTTACATGAAAAGTTAATTGGCTTTAATCCTTCATTGTGAGGTTGAAAGTCAAGTTAATCCTAACACCATGTGAACAAGCAATAGGGAATTAGTGAAATTGTATACAAGAGTCATTTTGTTCTCTAATTTAGCGACTTATAATCCAATATTATAAGAAGACAAACTCAAATATATATAAATGCGGGCTTGCTGAAAGTGGAAAAGGAATAGTTCAAATTATCGGAGGTTAGTCCTTCGACGGGAGCAGTAACGGTTAGAGAATTGAAAGTTGAAAGATGGGGGTAAAAGGAAAACAAATGATTATCAGGATGGATGTTGAGCGGGTAAATAGTCCTCCGTGTGAGGGGGTATAGTGAGATAATGGGAGATAATGGTGGAGCGTCCAGAGACTTATCAACGGTAATTATATGTGTATACAGATGTGCACACACACACACACACACACACACACACACACACACACACACACACACACACACACATATATATATATATATATATATATATACATGCATACATATGTATATTGGACAGAAAAAGAAGAAGAACAAAAAACAAAACAAAGATTACCAGGTAACTTACTTTTCTTTAGTTCATCTTACAGTCCAGATATTATATTCAATGCAAACTACAATATTTTATTATATATATAAAGGGCGGTGAATTGGCAGAATCGGTAGAGGGTTGGACGCCATGCTTTCTAGCATAGTTACGTCCCTTTACAGTCTGAGTTCAAATCCCGCCGAGGTTAACTTTGCCTTTCATCCTTACGGGTCGATAAAATAAAGTACCAGTAATGAACTGGATAATTGCTGGCCTTGTGCCTAAAGTAGAAACAATTATATATATGAGTGAGCTTAGATAAGATGATAATACAACCATATGAAGGCAAATAACATTTTAAAGATGAAGGTGATTTTATAGTCCACAGAAAGATAGCTAAGAGACAATCCAGAGTTTAATCCTATCAGTAAATGTCTAAATGACGGTAGTTTTACGATCTCACCGAGCATATATGTAATGGAATAAGTACTAACAAGGATTTATATTAAATCAGTTAATTGATTGACGTTGGTCTCGTTAAAATAACTGGAATATTTCAGTTATAATAATCTCATCACAATCGACTAAATTCAAATAATTGTTTCTACTTTTGACACAAGGCCAGCAATTAACCAGTACATTACTTGTACTTTATTTTATCTACCACGTAAGGATGAAAGGCAAAGTTAACCTCGGCGGGATTTGAACTCAGATCATAAAGGGACGTAACTCTATGCTTCAAAGCATTGTGTCCGACTCTCTATCGATACTGCCAATCCACTTCACCATTTTATGTCCATAAAATGATCAAACCTCTGCCATAATTTTATTGACATATAACAGTAAGTATCATTTGTATTATAACAGGATATGACAAGATTATAACAGGAATGGAATATTTCAGTAGTTTTAACTAAACTATAATTAAATAAATTAAATGATTTAATTTAAATCTTTGTTAATGCTTATTCTTATACACATGTGCGTGTGTATATATAAATATATATATATATATATATATATATATATATAGTTAAAAGAATAGAGGTGTAACACACAAGTTATTATATATTGGTAAACGGAATAGAAAATGCTGACAAATTGTTCACAGTTGAAAAATGGTTTAATTAGGAATAAAAGAGTATTAGTGATTGATTGGGTTAGTATTCAGTTGTGGTTTTAAGTTTTTAAGTTTTGACACACATCGCTGCTAACCATTATCACAACATCGAACACCTTACTACTACTACTACACACACACACACACACACACACATATTTGTTGTGAAAGAGTCATTTCTCAATCTTGGCGCAAAACCAATTTTTTATTCACATGACCTCTACCGACAAATCAAAATTGTTTTGACCACAATAATTTTTGCTGGAGCCACTTTTTTAACATAAAAACAGTCTTGGCGCAAAATCAATTTTTTACATTCACATGACCTCTACCGACCAATCAAAATTGTTTTGACCACAAGAATTTTTGCAAATTGGAGCCACTTTTTTAACATAAAAACAGGTAGAATTCCCAAAACTAATCAGATCAGAGCAAACAGCACGGACACTCTATCTCAAAATTATTTTTGAAAAGCATTTAGAAATGCGCAACCGGTAAAAACTTAAAAACTTAAAACCACAACTGAATACTAACCCATACAATCACTAATACTCTTTTATTCCTAATTAAACCATTTTTCAACTGTGAACAATTTGTCAGCATTTTCTATTCCGTTTACCAATATATATATATATATATATATATATATATATATATATATATATATATATATATATAGTGGTAGAACACTGGAAGGTGATATCCGTAGTGGTAGAGCACTCAGTCCATGGGACGAGTTCGGTAGAAGTGTTACACAACAGTTAGTTCACCATACCGAGAACAATTGTTTCACCTTAGCGGATCATCATCTCGTAATGGTCATGGTTATATGGAACGGGAAGGACAACCGTGCGAACATATATATATATATATATATATATATATATATATATATATATATATATATATAGGAAAACGTATGATGCCGACGGCAGAGCTCAAGCCGTTTCGACGGCTATTTCCGTCGAAACGGCTTGAGATCTGCCGTGGGGGTCATACTTTTTCCTATTTCCCACTCTACAACCCTAAGTATTGAGTACTCTGGTGCGTTATGGTCCTGCTGGTTCCTTACCACAATTCCTTTGTTATATATATATATATATATAACTCCATTCTCTGCCCCAAATTCAAACAATGGGTACACAAGAGATGTTGAGGGGATCTCAGGAAACTTAATTAAGAATGTAGGCTTCACATGCAGCAGCTGTACTGGGAAAGCAAGCAGCAAACAGCCACAGAAAACAAGTACCACCAATCTCTGGGAGGGCTCTGTAGAAACAGTAGACAGCTTCTGCTACCTAGGTGACCGAATTAGCAGCGGAGGTGGGTGTTCAGAAAGTACAATAACTAGGGTAAGAACGGGATGGAAGAAGTTTAGGGAACTACTACCACTGCTAGCTGCAAAAGGCTTCTCCATCAAAATGAAAGGCAGACTGTATGATGCGTGTATCCGAACAGCGATGATGCATGGTAGTGAGACCTCGGATGAGGTGATAAAAGCCGACCTTAACCAATTACACCTCTCAAAGGCGATGACACACGACCGTGACCTCTGGCGTCACGCAGTAATACAGAGTACCCGACCTCCCATGGGTACAAGCTGAAGCATATAGACAATATGCCCCCACACACCCCACTGCAAGGTGGTCGTGGAGGTGCCACGGCAAAAAAGCACCCAGCCCACACTGTAAAGTGGATGTGTAGGCGCCACGAAAAAGCACCCAGCACTCACTGTAAATGAGGTTGGTGTTAGGAAGGGCATCCAGCTCTAGAAATCAAGCCAGATCAGTTCCTGTATGAGCAAGGCATGGTCAGCCGACCAGACACCGCCTACAACAGGACAACCCGTCTAAACCATGCTAGCATGGAAGAACGGACGTAAAACGGTGATGATGATGATATATATATATATATATATATATATATATATATATATATACATATTTATATATATACATATATATATATATATATATATATATATGAAGCGATCCTACAGGAACTCAAGAAAATCAACACCAACCTATCTTTGCTGGTCGATAAACTTGACTCCACAAATAAGGAAACCGCCACCGGATACAAACCCTCCGAAATCGGCGACAAACTCCAAAACCTTTGCGATACTATCCAAATTATGTTCACTACAACCAATCCAGGAAAAACCAACGAAGAACCATGTGAGATTGATTCATACAAAATGAAAATTCGAACAATTCCAAAATGGAACAAATCCCTCAGAGACAGAAAGTTCTCATTCTGGAAGATGATACAAAATCACAACAAAGCAGAGATATATGAAAAATGGCTTAACTCAACCCCTCTAACTCTCCCCCGTAAACTAGAAATAAAGACCATTCCAAATGAACCCGAACCTCAAAGACACCTTAGGGAAAGAATGGCATTGGAAAAAATGAAGACAGAAATTGAACTTCTTAAACTGAGGGCGCAGACAAATGAGGAAAAAATCAAACCATCGATGAAGAGATCCTCCTGGAAATCAACAACAAAACTGAAGGCCCCAAAGTAGAGAAGATCTCCAAATTATGGAAAGGGGACTGCAACAGAGAAGAACTGAAATCCCTTCAACGCTGGGAAAAAATTGCCGCTTGGTTCCTACACTATGAATCGACTTTTCAAACGGATTACACCTCCAATAACCCGTTCATAAAAATAGGAAAACCCATAACTGAACCGCACAACAACTTCTCAAACCCCCAAGCCACTAACAAACGAAGAAGGAAGCACCACACCGAAGATGAACTTCCCAACCTCGCTACCATAAGAAGGAACACAAACCCAAGAAATCATCTCCCCCAGAATGACATTTACAACTTTCCCCCTTCAAGGAGACACCATACCAAATCACTCAACTACTACGCGGATGCCTCATCGTCAAACATAGGGAAAAGATACCACCACCATGATAGATGTAACAATTTCTCCGCTTCAAGGGGACAGCAAGGTAATTACCATTTTCTCAACTCTCGCTTCCACCATACACAACAAACCCACACCAAACGATACAACGAACAACGTAGGCCACAATACAACATGGCACATAGAAACACACACGCATACTCGCAGTACAGGAACACCCCATTCAATCTACAACCACCAACCCGAACCACATTTTACAACAACAAGGAATATAACAAACACAGGAGACCACTTAACATCAGCAGGCAACCCCTCTATCCCAACCATTTTTTAGACACAGCACACAGATACAAGCAAACAAAATAACACAAGACAGGGAGGAGAAACCGATAGTAATAAAAATTATCAATCTTCCTAGTGCAGAACCAACACCCAACCTTATCAACTTACTCTCCAAAGGTCTTAAATTCACACCGACCCCACTACGTCCTAACTACTATGAAATGAAAGAAGACATCACAGACTTCTGTAGAAAGTTACGACTTAGTGAACATCTATTCGACCAGTACAATGAGGATGAATCATTAGCCAGAAATAGAAGCAATTACACCCCTTCAAAAGGTAGAAATAAAATCCTGGACGAATTCTGTGAACACATCACAAACTTCCCTTACCAACACTTGCACAGACAAAAACACAAGCCAAACCTCAACAAGAAAGAATGGGAAGAATTAAATAGATTAAAAACCGACAGAACCATTACAATTAAAGAGGCTGATAAAGGGAGTACAGTAGTCTTAATGGAGACAGAATTATATATCAACTTAGCGCTCTCCACTTTGGAAAACGAAACATACTACGAAAAGGCTGAACACTACAATCAACAGAAAATTATGAGAAACCTAAAAACTCTAATCAACCAATACAAAGAAGGACTCACTAACAAGGAATTCAGCTTCATCACAGACTTCACAAGTAAATCCAGCCTTTTCTACGGTATCCCTAATATACATAAAAGCGAATTAATAGGAAGCCACAGACATAGTCATCAATGTCCCCTCACCCAATGATCTCACATTAAGACCTATAATAGCAGGCCCCGCTTGCGAAACCCACCGCCTTAGCAACTTCATTGATACCCTTCTCAAACCCTTTCTCAAACACATCAAAAGCTATATAAGGGACGACCTAGATATGCTCAATCACCTCCCTAATATGCCACTTTCTGAACAAACCCTACTAGTGACGTTCGATGTAGTCAACCTATACTCCAACATCCCCCAAAACCTAGGAATAGAAGCTATCCAATTCTGGCTGGATAATTTCCACAATGAACTCCCACAACGCATCAAAAAAGAATTCGTGATAGAGGGACTCAAATTCATCTTGGAGAACAATTACTTCGTTTTCAATAACAAACCCTACAGGCAGAAATCTGGGACCGCTATGGGAACGAAAACAGCCCCCACTTAAGCCAACCTAGTCATGGGATACCTGGAAATCACCCTCTACACTAAAGTCCTAAACAAATTTGGAAACACTTTCCACTTACACATTGAAAGGAACTGGAAGCGATATCTAGATGACTGCTTCATCCTTTGGCACGAAAACATCGAAAAACTTAAAGAATTTCACACCCTTATAAATGGGCTCAACACGAATATTAACTTCACGATGGAATACAGCCATCAACAACTCCCCTTCCTCGACATCCTCATTAAGATCCATAACAAAAAAATAGAAACAGACATATACTACAAGCCCACAGACTCCAAGCAATATCTCCCTTTCAACTCTTGCCACCCTAGACACGTTAAAATTAATATTCCCTACAACTTAGCCAAGAGAATCTGTACTATAGTCTCCAATAAAAACACCTGCTACTTACGGCTACAAGAACTAAAGGACACACTCATAGGCAGGGACTACCCTGCATCACTAATTGACAATGGAATCCAACGTGCCCTAAAACTCAGTACCCAGGACCTTAGACACCCTAAAGTAAATCAACCGATACTAAAAGCTCTTCCATACATCTCCACACACAACCCCCTCAACAATGAGGCCTTTGACACCATTCTCCAGAACATCCCTGTGTTGAAAAAGGACCATAGAATGAACCAAATGCTACGAACACTCGATATCATGAAGAGCAAAAGACAATCCAAGTCAATGAAAAACATCCTAACACATGCCAAAGTACTGCCAACCACAACAACGAAACCCACAGTAAAAAAAATGCGATAGACCCAACTGTGGCATTTGCATCAACCTAATAGAGGGTTCGGAATTCTATTTCAAAAAAGGACAACGTTTTATAGTAAAACACAATTTCACATGTGCATCGGAAAATCTAATATATGTATTAACTTGCTCAGGTTGTCGAGAACAATACATAGGCCAGACCAAAAAAAGCCTCCGCCAACGCATGACTGTCCATAGATCCCAAATTAAAATACGGGAATACAGGAAAATACCACTGAGTGAACACATTGATACCTGTGCCGCCCAAAATCATCCCAACTTCAGAATCTTTCCCCTCTACAAATGTAAAAATAATGCCACCCACACCCAGCGCATCAGCAATGAATCTTACTTCATTAACAAATACGGACCCCGTCTAAACACTTCTCCCTAAGACGAACCCACAACATACACACGTCAACATACATACCTATATCAGCACACATCTCTACCCACATATAAACACAATGACATACGTAAACACACATGCTCTATGGTGCAACACAAAAAAATATATGTGTATATATATGTATGTATGTATATGTAGTGAATATATATATATATATATATATATATATATATATATATATATATATAGGGAATATCATTTCACACCTTTTATTAAGATTTTTTATGTTCTATTAAGAGAACCGATTTTACTGAAAAAATCGAATAATGTACACCATTTTACCAGGGGGGAAAAATACTGGTCCACCCACACAGACACACACACATTCTCACACACACACACACACATACACACGCGTACATTAACATACAAAGAGACTTATACACACACACACACATTTCTCCGTATAAGACAAAAGCTGAAAAATATCTTTTGACATGCTAAAATACCCCCCACTGCTTACAGACACATTTCTACTGACCATCCCTGCTACCACGAATTACTCTGCTATACACACACACACACACACACTTATCTTAATAACCATTTGACACACATCCTGCTAACCATTACCACAACATCGAACACCTTACTACTACTACACACACACACACACACACATATTTGTTGTGAAAGAGTCATTTCTCAGTCTTAGCGCAAAATCAATTTTTTATTCACATGACCTCTACCGACCAATCAAAATTGTTTTGACCACAAGAATTTTTGCAAACACCAAGTAGCGCTGGAGCCACATTTTTAACATAAAAACAGTCTTGGCGCAAAATCAATTGTTTACATTCACATGACCTCTACCGACCAATCAAAATTGTTTTGACCACAAGAATTTTTGCAACACCAAAGTAGCGCTGGAGCCACTTTGTTAACATAAAAACAGGTAGAATTCCCAAAACTAATCAGATCAGAGCAAACAACACGGACACTCTATGTCAAAATTATTTTTGAAAAGCATTTAGAAATGCGCAACCGGTAAAAACTTAAAAACTTAAAACCACAACTGAATACTAACCCATACAATTACTAATACTCTTTTATTCCTAATTAAACCATTTTTCAACTGTGAACAATTTGTCAGCATTTTCTATTCCGTTTACCAATATATATATATATATATAAATATATATATATATATATATATATATATATATATTATACATATATATATGTGCATATATATATATATATATATATTATACATATATATATGTACATATATATATATATATATTATACATATATATATGTACACATATATATATATATATATATATATACATATATATATATATATATATATACTCGCTTACATACCACACATGGTATGTAAGCGAGTATATATATATATATATATATATATATATATATATATATTATATGTGTGTGTGTATGTGTTGTTTTATTGTATGCATTTTCTTACAACATCGCGAATTTCTTACAACATCATGCAATTCCTTACAAATGCATTCACACACGTTGATGTTTACATAATCGCACACAATATCTCTCACATTAAATTACATATATACACTCACATATGGAGACATATATAATCACTACAACTAACCGCACGCTACTTTCCTTCAGTAGATATCCGATAATAACTTCCCACATTACACACTCCTCTCTGCTAGAAACTATTAACGCTTGCTCACTTCCTGTACGCCATAAGTTGTCATGCTTCGTACTCAATAAACCATAATTTAGGTATTTCGTCTCATGCTTTTTCCATTCGATTCTTCTACCTTTTATTCTGACAGAGAACAATTGCCCGAAAATTAATGTCGCTTCTTTTCCTTCACGCCGTACAACAATGTGTCTACACTCTCATCCATAAGATTCATTGTTATCGTTTTCCCGTCTTGCTCGTAATTTACCCAATATATATATATACATATGACCAAAGATTAATATGATTCGTTGATTACTCAATGAATACAATTTTACAATAGATTAAAAGCACTCAAACTTATTTTGTTGAGCAAATATTCGCCTGAATCACTACTATGGTTCATAGTATTAGTTTGGCTACTGTCGTTTTAACACCCCCATTCCTCACTGATTAACCTCGATGTCACGTGATTGATTCTTTTGAATTTGCCACTGACCAGGAAGGCAGGGAAATTTTCAATGTTTGGAATTTAGTCCGAGCTTGCTTTTTTCCATCCACTGAATTATTTTTGTATAAGTTCCCTGTGTCCGCGTATTGCCAGGAATCTTAGCCGAGAATGTCTCCCTGAATAAGAAAGGATTCCCCATTGTCTCCCTTGGCGACTATGTATATCCCCTTTCAGAAACTAATTAGTTGGAGTGAAAATTAAGTAAGTTAATTACTATAATTCTGTTATTTTACGTCTTTTATATAATTGTTCTACATCTCTTTGTATTGAACCAGAAAGTTTCTAAGACAAAACCTATATCTTTGCTAGCGTAAGTATACATCTGTATACATATGTTGGTAGATTTACTAATTCTTTATATATATATATATATATATATATACATATATATATATATATATATATACATATATATATATGTCTAATGGTAGCTAAGATGCTTCCATAGGCGGTATGCCGGTTGAGCACTCTATGCTCTTACAGAGCAGAGTATGATAGAATAGAAAACGAAAAATCAGTGATGCATCTGAACTCAATTTATTGTTTATTACAATTGTTTCGCCGGCGGACAGCTCGAGACGCGATCATTGTGTGGATCTGTCCGTCGAACCTGCGGGTCCAGAATCAAACAGATCCACACAATAAACGCGTCTCGGCGAAGCAATTGTAACACATAATAAATTAAGTTCAGATGCCTCACTGAATTTTCGTTTTCTATTCCACACACACACACACACACACACACACACACACACACACACACACACACACACATATATATATATATATATATATATATGAAAACAGCGAGAAAAAGACGATTATTAGGAAGATAAATATAATGTTTTCCCTTTTCATTTATTTCTCTCTTTTTTGTGGGTTAGAAAATGATTAAAACGAAATATTTTACTTTGTATGAAGTGTTAATGTATTAGTTGATTTATTTATTAATAAAAAATGACATTTATTTATTTATTTATATATTTAATAATTGCCTATATATATATATATATATATATATATATATATTTCCACTGTGAAACCATAATATCTAGAAATAAGTCTATATTCTCATAGTGGGGATGGTCAAACCCATTGTCCAGGCATCGATTAGGGGTAGTATTAAGGCCTATTGAAACTCATATTCTGCCAGCACCACTAAATTTCGGCTAGCTCTCACTCGAGTATAATTTAACAGTCTCATATTGCAAACCTGGACAGGGTGGTCGTTTGGTAGTGGGGGGGGGGGGGGGGGGTATGCCTAGGCCAGTTTTTGGTGAGTTTGGTGTAGTGGATAGTCAGCTTTCGTTTGCGCCTGCCAGAATTGCGGAGGTGAATTGTTGACCACAGCGGAACGGGCAGGCGAGTCAAGAACACACGCCTTATCGTTTCTCTTTGGATTGCTTTGGGAACGTAACGTTATTATATATGAAGCTGTCTGATGATATAACGGAATGGGTACACGGAATCGTGTGGCCACTGTCGTCATTGAAATATACATCACAGCATTACCAATAAAGGAGTTTAACACCTGAAACTACTTCGTATCTTCTCATTCTTGATATATTCCGTTTTTCCTATGTGGAATAAAATACGTCGAGTGCTTGATTGATTTGCAATCATGTTTGCCGTAAGATATATATATATATCTTATGGCAAATATTGATGCAATTCAAATCAAGCACTCGACGCATTTTATTCCACATAGGAAAAACGGAATATATCAAGAATGAGAAGATGCGAAGTAGTTTCAGGTGTTAAAGTCCTTTACTGTGATACATATTTCAATATATATATATATATATCATAATAATATTAATAATAACAACAACAACAACAACAACAACAATAATAATAATAATAATAATAATGATTTCTTAATTGGCCACAAGTGCTGACATCAAGAAAAACTTTACAGACGGAACAAGTCGGTACGATGTGGGTTTTGTGCGTGTAAATATTTTTATTATTTATATAAGAAAAGAAAAAAAAAAGGACATAAAACATATATATATATAAACAATAAAATGAAAATTGAAACAATGAAAAATTCCCCAATAGGGGGAAACCTCCGAGGGTTACTCGTGGCGAAAACCACACAAAAGACCACGGCCACATTGACTACCAGGGCAAGCGCCCTCTCTCAATTTTTCCATCTCTCAAACTACAGACGTATATTCAGAGTGGTCCCGTTCACTCGGACCATTCTCGCTACATTCACCCACCTTTCAACAAACTTGCTAGAAAGCAGCACTTGCCTCTGCACCCTGATTTTCCTCTTCAAGTGAAACTTGAAAAAGTTAATTAGGGATTTGCCGAAGAGGAAAGTGTTTGTCTTTAACCCTTTTAATCTTGTCCACCACATAATCTTTTTCGCCATGGCCACCAGGCAGGTGAAAACCGCCTTCCCTTCCTCCTCGAAGGAAGACGGCGAGACCATCTGCACAATGGACTCAGTCGACAACCGGATCAGTCCCACACGTGACAGCAACTGTCCACAAGTCAGCAATGCTCGCGCACTGAACGAGTGCGTGCACAACGGTTTCGTCGCTATGCGCGCATCTCGGACAGGCTCGGCTGACGGCACTTCCGTGCCTGTAGAGCTTATCTCGAACCGGCAGCGCTCCCCGGTAGCACTGCCAGGCCAGGGATTTTTGGAAGTTATCCATAGGCCCCGGGCTGAAAGTTCTCCCGAAGAGAGCAAACAGCTGATCTTCTTCGACGCCCAGGATCTCTCTGAGAATGTCGTCGCTCTTCTCCTCCACTAGTCCTCTATAGAACGCCGAGGTGGATGTTCCACCGATACTGGTGCCCAACAGTGAGCGCCTGGAGACATTCTAGTTTCCAAGCGCTACCCCTCGGTCTTTTTCTGACCCATAACTGTAGCTCCGTCAAGGAGACGAGCTGTGGGAAAATGTGCTTGGCGAACGGCGACCACACCGTTCACCATCAAGGAAGCACCAGAGATGTCGCAGCCTCAGCGCATGTTTGCGTATCATCAGCCATGGCATACCCAGTCCTCCACGCAACGGGTGTTGACAGCAGATGGATCGTCTGACTATGGGAGCGCGTCCCTTCCACAAAAAGCAAAAGAGGAGGCGCTCCATTTTGGTGAGAGTTGGGCTGGAGCAAGGGACGACGGTGGGCGGTAGCAGATGACGGATGCGATGTACGCATTCGCCACTTCCGCCCGGCCTTTCAGGGATAGCTTCCTCTCAGCCCATTTCTGGGTGAGGGAGGCCACCCTGCTCGTCACCTCGTTCCAATTTTCCTCCATCTGGATGTCCGGTCCGAACCGGACCCCGAGCAATTTAACCGGTCCGTCCGTCCAACGCCCCACGACGCTGTCGGACGGCATGGACTTCCCTCTCCAGGTACCGAACTGCAAGCCCACCGGCTTTTCCTGGTTCATCTCTGCTCCTGTCACCGCTTCGTGCGTGGTGCTCGACACCACCACGGTGACGTCGTCAGCGTAAGCCGACTCGGATTTCCCGCATCCTAGTTCGCGTGGGACGCCCCTCATCACCCCGGCTCGAGAGACAATACGTACAAGAGGGACGAGAAGGGACAACCCTGGCGGCTGATCGCATGATGCTGAACGGCTGCGACAGGTGACCGTTCACCCTCACAACTGAGCAGATGTCGCTGTACATTGCTGCGATCCAACGCCTGAAAACGGGCCCGAAACCGGCTGCCTCGAGGGCCACCGCCAGGTACCGATGGTCGAACCTATCGAATGCTTTGGATTGATCCAAGTTGATCAGGGCCCCACCCTTTCCAGGTTCCTTAACCACCCTTTCTATGATGTATCGCATGAGGTGGAGGTTGTCGTGTATGGATCTGTCCGGAATGGCGCATGTCTGCGCCTCTCCCACCAGACCCTTGACGACAAGCGCCAACCTCGTTGCTAACACCTTGGCCAAAATCTTGAACTCTGCGTTTAGCAGGGTTATGGAGCTGAAATTATCAAAAACATCCCCCTTGTTCGGGTCTTTTCTCAGCAGCGCCACTGCTCCCCGGCTCACAAACCTGGGAATGCTCACGTTCTGCTGCCAGTTGCAGTAGACATCTGCCAAGAGGTCACCGAACAAGTCTGGCATAAATGCATACAGCTCGTAGGGCAGACCATCTAAACCTGGCGATTTACCTCTTGTGCAGTTAGCCATCGCTTCCCGTATTTCACCGGCTATTATTGGCTTTCGCAACACTGTGCTGCGGTCGTCGAGAGCCGAGGCAGTCCGTCGAGGTATGCACTGAAGTCCATGCCCCGATCCGGGCCGCCGCCTCTCGCGAACAATTCAGCAAAGTGCTGCTGAAAAGCTTCACACATCCGCTCGGGTTCGAGCATCACGCACCCGTTTTGGTCAGACAATAACCGAATTGTGGCTTTGATGCCACGTCGCGCCTCTGCCACCCTGGCCCATTGGACGGCTTTTGTCCCCTCGTGTTTCAGAGCACGCGCTCTAGCTCTGACCACGCAGCCTTCGTGTTTTGCGTTGAAGAATTGGTCGAGTGCCAATCTCGGCGCAAGCATGTCGGTTGCGATGCCTGTTCTAAACGCCTCTTCTAGCTTTCTGACTAGCTCTCCCTCTACTCTATTTTCCTCTATCACTACTCCTTTGCTAAACCTAAAATCGACTCTACTTTAATTGCCCTTTTCAGGGCGAACCACCAACTGTTGTTGACGCCCGCACCCGTCAACGCCCGCTTAACTAATACGCTAATCCGGTCTCTGTAGGCCTTGCGCGCCGGGAAAGACGCGTTCAGCTTCCAGTAACCAGGCCCTTGTGTATGAAGTCTGTCTATGTCGATCTCACAGATCACAAATTCGTAGTCTGTGTAGTCGACTATTTTAAATTGTAGACAACTTATACTAGCCTTATCTAGTTCTCTGCAGAAAACCCTATCGAGATACGATCTGGATGACCCGATGCGGTTTGTCCATGTCCACATTGGCACATTTGGGTGATCCAGTCGGTACCTGTCAGACAGTTCAAAACGTCTGAGCAGATTGGTGAGGCTCTTGCACCCTCCTCCCCTATCCACTAGCCCCACACGATCCAAGCGTGCATCCAAGATACCGTTCCAGTCGCCCACTAACACTAAAGTTCCAAGAAAGGTCTCTAGACGTCTGAAGAAATCTGGCCGTCCTACCCCTGTAGGGGCGTAGACGGCTACTAGCCTGAAAGCATTGCCTTCGCTGCCGGTCACGTCCAGCACCAACGACTTACCTTCTGGGTCCAGGAAGATGGCCCGTATCGCGAGATCCAAGCCACTCCGAAAAAGAACGGTAACTCCTCCCCCCGATCCTGGACGGCTGGGAGATGCGTATATATCGTAGCCGCCGAAGATCGGTGCAAAGGCCCGTGCCTCGGAGATTCTGGTTTCACTGATGGCCACCACATCTATGTTTAGTGACCTGAGGTCATTGAGCAGGCGACTCTGCTTCCAAGATGACCCCAGGCCACGTGCATTTATACTACCTATTCTGAGTACAGCCATGTTGGATGAGAAACGCGGCAAATGAGAAAGGGTCACTTACCTTGTTCGTGTGGTGAAGGGACAGTACAACCGTCCCTTTCGATGGTCATGGGTGTTTCCAAGAGGATGTCAGTGTATATCCTCTTGGTAACCGTCCCTCTGAAGTCTCCAACTGCGTTGGGAAATTTTTGTTTTAAAGGTTTGTACTGTTCTATTGAGATTTCGATGATGCTTATGTTTGTCGGGAGAGTTCTTGGTGTTGGTGGAGTTTAGTAGTTTTTTTCCGTGATGTCTGTGTGCTGCTTTATATATTGTATGAGTTCTTTTTTTGCCATGTTTATGGCTGTGTACTTTTTGGGGGGAGGGGTGATTCTGTTGCCGTTTTCTTCTTGTTGCTGTTTGGTGTGTGTGTGTCTTGTTGTGTTTGCGTTGTTGGTGTTTGTGGTGGTGTTGCTGCAAGTTTCCTTGCTGCCTTTACCCCTCTTTGTATGCCTTCGCTTTTGGAGGGTGAATCTAAGGGTTTTTTTGTTTTTTGTTTTTTGTGGCAGACTGTTTGCCACGTCACTCCCGCCTCAAACTCCATGTCGGATTCTGTGGCGTCTGGGAGGGGTATGTGCTCCACGGCTGTTGGTGGTGGTAGTAGAGCCCTCTTCGACAATTGTGTTGCTGGTGTAGCTATTTCAAATGTAGCTATTGGTGTTGCCGCTACTGATGATGCTGCTTTTAGTTATCCGTGGCCTTGGTACGGGTGCTGCGGACGTTTCCCTGCTACTCACCGTGGAAGGGGCTTCTTCGTTTGTTGCCTGTCCTGCTCTTGGTAGCAGCGGACCAGGTATTGGAAGGAGAGTGGCCCTCTTCGGTGTCTTCTGCGGGCAAAAGGCCCTGAGGTGATCCTTCGACCCACAGAGATAACATTTTGGCCGTCTTCCTTCTACACTTTTAGGGAGTTGAAGTCCTTCCTCGAAGTCTATGATATCGGGGATAATAATAATAATAATAATAATAATCACACAAACAACTCGTTACCGGACGAACAGAAAGGATGCCGAAAGAAGTCACGTGGTACAAAGAACCAGTTACTTATTGATAAGATGGTAATGAGGAATTACAAGAGGAGACACACTGGTCTTGCCATGGGATGGATAGACTACAAAAAGGCATTTGACATGGTGCCTCATTCTTGGATCACCAAAAGCCTGGAGATCTTCAAGGTGGCAGATAACATCAGACAGTTGTTGGGCAAAAGTATGAAGTCCTGGGAAACAGAGTTAACATCAACTGGAGAATCCTTGGGAAGCGTGAAGATCAAGAGAGGTATCTTCCAGGGAGATAGTCTGTCCCCTCTGTTGTTTGTCCTTGCCCTGATGCCCCTGACCAGTGTACTGCGAAAAGTGAGAGCAGGATACGGGTTGGGAAAGGGAGGGCTTGCCATCAATCACCTCCTCTTCATGGACGATCTTAAGCTCTTCGGGAAGAGTGAGAAGGAGGTGGATGTGCTTGTTGACACTGTCCGTATTTTCAGCAATAATATGTGTATGCAATTTGGTATTAGTAAGTGTGGAGTCATTGTGATGAAGAGGGGTAAGTTGAGCAGAAGTAACGGAATCCAGGTACCTACAGGTGAGATGATAAAGGAAATTGACTCTGAAGAAGGATACAAGTATTTGGGTGTTCTGGAGGCTGATGACATCAAGAACAAAAAAATGAAGGAATTGATAAGAACTGAATACATTCGGAGAGTAAGGAGCGTATTAAAGTCACATCTGAACAGTAGGAATGCCATAAGTGCAGTAAATTTCCGAGCTGTGTCTCGGAATTCTGCAGGAATTCTGAGATGGAATGTTGCTGAACAAAAAGAAATGGATAGGAAGACTAGGAAGCTATTGACTATCTACAACATGTTCCACAAGAGGAGTGATGTCGATAGACTCTACTTAAGGAGATCTGAAGGTGGAAGAGGTCTTATCAGCATAGAGGACTGTGTTCAGATGGAGAAAAACAACCTACACAAATACGTGACTGATAGTAAGGAGCCAATGCTCAGAACTGTACTGAAGGATGGGACAATAGGCCAGGGGATGTCCAAGGAGGAAATAACATCAAGGAGAAAGAGCAGCCTTCAGGAAAAATCCCTTCATAGTACCTTCTTTGAGAAAACTGAATTTAGAGATCCACAGACATGGAACTGGTTAAAAAGAGGAGACCTTAAAAAGGCTACAGAAGGAATGTTAATGGCTGCGCAGGAGCAGGCGCTCAAAACGAAGTGGTTGAAACACCATATTTACAAGGAGGAGGCTAGCCCACTGTGCAGGATGTGTGGTGAGAG
Source organism: Eledone cirrhosa (assembly GCA_964016885.1). Classification (NCBI taxonomy): domain Eukaryota; kingdom Metazoa; phylum Mollusca; class Cephalopoda; order Octopoda; family Eledonidae; genus Eledone; species Eledone cirrhosa. The sequence continues at coordinate 44,515,836 of OZ024746.1, forward strand.
AGAGGAGACTGTGGCTCACATTGTATCCGAGTGTAAACACCTAGCCCAGACTCACTATAAGGGCTGGAGGCATGATGTAATGGGCAGGGTGATCCATTGGCACCTATGCAAAGTAAACAATTTACCACATTCTGAGAAGTGGTATGAGCATAAGCCAGAGTCGGTGATAAAAAACGATCAGGTGAAGGTGCTGTGGGATTTTAGGATACAGACGGACAAGAAACTGGAACACAATAGACTTGACCTGGTGGTTGTGGACAAAGAAAAAAGATCGTGCCTGATTGTGGATGTGGCCTTCCCATTCGAAACGAGAGTGCAAGAGAAGGAGAGGGAGAAAATAACCGATACCAGGACTTAAAGTGGGAGGTAAAAAGGATTTGGAACTGCCATGAAGTCAAAGTGATCCCGATTGCCATAGGCGCACTAGGGACTATCTCAAAAAGTTTCCAGGGATGGTTAAAGAAAATTGGCCCCTTCACGCTTTTTGGAACGCTTCAGAAGGCATGCTTGCTGGGAACAGCAAGAACCCTCCGATACGTCCTGAATATCTGAGGCTGCAGGTAGTGGCTTGATATTCATTTCAACAAACTTTCCAGTTAACTAACATCAATGACTGAGACTCAAAGAATAATAATAATAGTAATAATAATAATAATAATAATTGAGCCCCAAAAAATTCGGACCCAAAATATATTGTTATAAGGCTCAAATATTCAAATATTCAACTTTGTATTGTACATTGTATATTCAAAAAAGAAAATGGCTATAAATTGAAGAAGAGCCCCCCCCCCCTCCTCTGTCTACGCTATATAGAACAGCCAAACAACACCAATCTCACCAACACCAGAAACTAGATACAACACCTACCCCATCACCTCTCTGTGTACACTAAACACAACAGCCAGATAACGGCAATTTCACCACCACCACTCACTACTGCCATCATTACCACCACTATCCCATCACCGGCGCCACCACTCCTTCATTGCTACCACCGCTACAACACCATCACTACAGTAATACGATCACATCACCACTGCCTCGGTATCGACATCACCACCACCACTGTCTCAGTATCGATACCGCCGCTACTGTCTCCCACATCTCCCCGCTGGCTGCTGCCACCACATTATAGAATTACTATTATAGAATTACTATTATTATTGTCTCAAATTTAAAAAAAAAATGTTTAATTCCAATTTTACGGGAATATGTCAACACAAAATATAATAAAAATATATATTAAACATACGAACGCAAACTCACAGTTACTACATATCAGTAACCACAACGCCACCGCTGCCACCACCCCACCCCATCCATCATTGCTACCACTATCCCATCGTCGCCGCCACCACTCCTTCAATGCTACCACCACTATTCCCCTGTTAACTTGAGAGAGAAAGGGGAAGGTGGCGGTATCACTAGACAAGGGAGAGGCTAGCAAAAGATAGATATAAATAGATTGACTTAGTGACCTGGCCACGGCCAAACGTCAACATCAACAACTATGGGACTGCTGGCTCACCCCTTCCTCACCAACAATATAAAAAGCCCCGGCACCACCACCGACATAGCCAACAACAATAACAGCCAACTACAACAAAAAGTATATTATATTATTGTGATGCACTGGGTGATTGCTGGCCTTGTGCCTGGAGTGGAGACAATTATTAATAATTTCATTCTTAAGCCACGCAATGCTCACATTAAGGAACCACTCATGATAATAACAATTTAAAAAAACAACAAAAAAGAAAACCCCGTGACCAAGACATACCGGGATGGCGGCCGGCGGGGAATAGCCGTGTCTCTAGGGGAGAACGACCCCTCTGGTCTTGGTTGACACTCGTTCTAGAAGTGGTAACACGAAATGATTACCCCTTGGCGGATAAGGATAAAACGCGACAAAATAAAGTAAATGTCTAATGATAAAATCTCATACCGGATCGGCCGTCACCCGGGTAAAAAAGGGCCGCGTCCCTCAGAGAGGAACCAGACTGGGGTCGAAAAATCAGCTAATGGTTCAAACCTTCCCATCACTTCGGAGCTGGAGACCTCCCATAACCGGAATACTCCTACAGTTGGCCCTCCATGCTCACCACCAAGAAATCCAAAGAAAAAGAGAGAAAAATGGTCAAGGGAAGATAATAAAGAAGTCCTTGAGGCTTTCTACACTGCCATGTACTACCCATCAAATACATCGAATACAGAACAGACATATATCAACTGGAAAAAGAAACATCCCGAAAACAGAGGCTATATTGACAGTAACAAACTAGCCAATATACGAAGAAATATTGTAAAAAAAAAGTTACTAACTGATATAGAAATTGATCAGATCAAGCTATTAGCACAAAGTCAGCGAAAGGAAAATGAAACATGTGTCAGTGAAAACGAGGTAAATTGTAACACTTCGAATCCCAGGGTTGGGGCGGAATCACTGGCAACAGAACAATTTAAAGAAAGGAGCGAAAAATTGGAGGGAGAGCATGCTCAGGATGAAACTCCAAATGAAAATAATGAGATCGTAAATGATAAAGAAATGAATGAGAATGAACTTGCCAACTTGAAGGATGAAATTATGATCGAATGGATGAAAATGAAAGAATCTGACATGGGGCAACGAGACACCCTCCCTAAGATCCAGAACTCCAAACAGAACCAAAAGATAATACACAAGACTAACATAATTCTCAAAAACATTATCATCACAAACAAACTAAACATTACTGATTTAAATCATCTCTATTATGCATCGACTGAAGTCACCACTCACTTATGTGGAGTGAAGATGAAAAAACAAAGGAATTCCCACAAGAAATCTACTTGGCAAGAGAACATCAATCGCCAAATAAACCTTCTCCGATCTGACATAGACATTTTAACAAACTATAAAGTAGGTGAACATGTTAAACAAACTAAACTTAGAAAATTGAAAAAAAAGTACAGTATAAAATCAACATGTGACATAGACATGCTGATAGAAATAATCAAGCAAAAAGTGTCGGCCAAAGCTGCTCGTATAAGGCGCTTTGAAAAACGATCTAGATTCTATAAGGACAATAATATGTTCAAAAACAACCAAAGAAACATCTACAGAAAAATTGGTAAGTCAACAATAACTGCTAAATCAATACCACGCAAGGAGGAAGTGCAAGAATTCTGGGAAAAGATCTGGGCCGAAGAAAAAGTTCATAACATACATGCCCCATGGATAGACAGACAAATGAAAGATACAGCTCACCTTGAGGAACGAATATGGGAAAATATAACAGTTGAACAGTTGCGCTTGGCTCTAAGAAAAACCAGCAAGTGGAAATCCCCAGGAAAAGAAAAAATACAAAGCTTTTGGATAAATGCCTTCACAGAGTCTCATGAGCTGTTAGCCCAACTTTACAATGAAATAGTTAAGGAGCCAGAAAAGATACCATCATGGCGAGTTAACGGCATTACATTCCTGCTTCCGAAGAATGATGAGACAAACAATCCCCAAAATTACAGACCGATAACTTGCTTGACTGTGGTATGAAATTTTAACATCAGTCCTAACTGAATACACATATGACCACCTGATAACAAATGACCTATTTCCCATTGAGCAGAAAGGGTGTAAACGAGGCTCATATGGCTGTAAGGATCAGCTTCTGGTTAACAAAATGATACTGGAAGATTGTCATAATAGACACAAAAATCTATCCATTGCTTAGATAGATTATAAAAAAGCATTCGATAGTTTGCCACACAGTTGGATTGAAAAATGTTTAGAGATTTTCAAAATATCCCCCGTTGTCAGGAGGTTTTTGTCATTCAGTATGAAGACATGGAAAACGACACTCCTTTTGAATAGTGAGACAAAATCACTGGAAGGTGGAGAAGTTAATATTAATTGTGGAATTTTTCAGGGTGACTCTTTATCACCGCTTTTATTATGCATCGCACTTATACCATTAAGTAAAATGCTCAATGAAACAAAACATGGATATAAAGTCTATGACAAAACCATTAATCACCTGTTCTACATGGATAACCTGAAACTATTTGCAAAAAATGATGAACAATTGCAAGGGCTATTATCCACTGTGGAGCAGTTCAGTGATGACATTAAAATGGAGTTTGGACTAGACAAATGCGCCAAAGCAACGTTCACCAGAGGAAAGCTGCTGAAGAGTTCAGACATTAATCTTGATCGGGGGAACGTGATAAGAGAACTTGATCAAGAAAAGACTTACAAATATCTAGGTGTTTGTGAAGGAGACGGAATCAAGCACTCGACAATGAGGGAAAGGATAAGGAAGGAATGTTACCGCAGAGTAAGAGCAATCTTAAGAACGGAATTGAATGCAAGGAATAGGATAGATGCCATAAACACGCTTGCCATGCCAGTAGTAACCTACAGTTACAATGTCATCAACTGGTCAAGCACAGAGATCCGTAGGCTCGATACAAACATTCGAAAACTCTTAACCATGCACAGAATGCATCACCCTAAGGCAGATATAGATAGGATATATCTCTCTAGGAAAGAAGGAGGACGTGGGTTAATCCAGTTAGACATTGCGTTGAAAACTGCAACAAGTGGATTATCTACATATCTAAGGGAATCACATGATTGGATGATCAAACTCGTTTTGAAACACGAAAGCATCAAAAGATCATATTCCATTACAAAAGATGCACAAAGATACAGTAATGGACTACACATTTCAGAAGTCCCATTTACTGCTGAAATGGAAAACACAGAAAAAGCAAAGCAGGTAAAAGTAACTGCAAAGAAAGAACTGCTACAGAAACTGGCTAAGAAATGGCAAGAAAAGTCTCTGTATGGCAAATACCCAGAGCGAGCTAACAATCCTGATGTTGACAAAACTTTAACCCATCAGTGGTTGGCATCCTCTGGACTGAAATCGGAGACTGAAGGACTGATTATATCAGCACAAGATCAGTGTCTGCCAACAAAAAATTACCAAGCCAACATAATAAAAAATGGATGCAGCCCATTATGCCGTGTATGCAAAAAACAACCAGAGACCATTGACCATATAATTTCAATGTGCAGTCCTATAGCTCCAACCAAATACCTAAACAGGCATGACAGAGCTGCACAATACATACATTGGATAATGTGTAAGCATTTTGACCTGCCCCATCAAAAGAATTTGTGGGAGCATCAACCACCTCCCATACTTGAAAAAGATCACATCTCAATCTTGTGGAACTTTAGCATCCAAACAGACCGAAAAATAGATGCAAATAGACCTGATATAATATTGAAGGACTTCAAAAAGAGGGTATGCCTGCTAATTGATATGTCTGTTCCAATAGACAAGAATGTATCTATAAAAACATTTGAAAAATTGAGCAAGTATAAGGACCTGGAGATAGAAATTGGAAAAATGTGGAAATTGAGAACTAAAACAATACCAGTGGTTGTAGGCGCTCTGGGAATGATATCTAAGGGGTCTAATGATTACTAATCGCAAATCCCAGGAAACCCGCGTATAGGAGAAATACAAAAGATAGTACTAATGGGAACTGCCCATATACAAAGGAAGATTCTGTCAATATAAGTACATCACAAGTCTAAACACTAAAGGTGTATGTGTGAGTATGTATGTTCTTTCTTGAACATGGCGGACTTTGTTGTCTCTTGAGGTCACTGGTTGTGACTTGGTGATAACTCGTATGAACATAAAGCAAGATAAATGCAACTGTAATAATAATAATAATAATAATTAAAACTCAGTAACGACAACGCCCTCACTATAGTCACCGCCGCCACCACTCCATCCATCATTGCTACCACTATCCCATCACCGCCGCCACCACTCCTTCATTGCTACCACCACTATTCCCCCATTACCTTCTATTAACTTACGAAAGGGGAAGGTGGCGGTATCACTAGACAATATTAATAAACGATATTAATATTTAATTTTGGATCAGGAATGTTAGAGTCGAAAAGGAGGAAAATAACAAAATGACTAAATAGCTAAATAGCTAAATGACTAAGTGGACAGAGAAGATAATTCCACCACCAACACCACCACCACTCCCACGCTAAACATTTCTACTTCAACTTCAACACCATCGCTACAGTACTACGATCACATCACCACCACCACTGCCTCATTATCGCTACCGCCGCTATTCTCTCCCACTACCTCCTGCTAAGTACTACTAGCACAGAACCACCACCACCACTACCACCACTGCCTCATTATCACTACCGCCGATATTCTCTCCCACTACCTCCTGCTACCTCGTAGTGTCCCCACTAAAAGAGGAAGGCATCAAAATATATAAATAGACTAATCTGATGACCCGGTCAAAATGAAAATCAAAAAACAAAAAATCAAAATCAAAGCAGCATAGCAACAACGAAAAACGCAAAAAGAAAGAAAAATGAAAAGAAAAGAAAAATGAAAAGAAAAGAAAAACAAACAGACGGACAGAGAAGGGAGGGGAAAATCTAAGTCAGACATTCAAACATTGCATTACAATGAAACTTATGCTTATTCTTTTTTGTTTCTTTTTTTTCTGCCTGTTTGATTGTTTGTTTATTTATGTTCGTCTACAGCGTGATAGTGCCACACAAAAATCACCGGGAGTGACGAAAACAACGGAGGTGATGAAATCACCGGTGGTTATGTAACCATACATTCACCAATCCTCGATAAGAGTGTTTCAATGTCGAACCTAAACAGTTCGAATAACGGTGAAGTGGAGACTAGAATGTCATGTGACAGACTCTCACCCAGCAGGTGCTCCCTGGCTCAGCAGCAGGGACCTGGCTGTCAACCAAATGCCGCTGGTGTCGGAGGAAGAAGAAGAAGGAAAGGGACCAGAACCAACTGGACGAAAGAATTGAATAGAACTGTTATGCAATGTTACCTGAAGAGTAACCCCAAGGAGAAAGGCTATAAGAAACGGATGCATAACATCTGGAACGAGATTGGTCTATTTAAATTAGATGAACAAAAATTGGCCGGGCAAGCTCGGGTAATAAGAACTAATGGGTGGGTAAGCGAGCTGGAACTGGAGGAAATGAGCAGAGAGACAAGCTTGGAAATGGAGGGTGGAGTATGCCAGGCAAACGAGCCAGTGGGAAATTAAGGTGAAGAGGTTGAGAGAACGGAGGAACCATCCGAAGCAGACAATGATCTGAATGCTGAAATAAATAATACCTGGAACAGAGATACGGCCATTGAGGGGATGAATGCTGACGGGCTAGGACAAGATTTGGTTGATATCCTAAACCTAGTGGTAGATGAATTGAACAATGATAGTGGGAAACCTATGAACCTAAGATTTGTAGACAGGAAAAAGTTAAAAGAAACAACAGCTAAGGTAAACAAAGTCATCCCATACCTTGAGGCGAGGAGCCTTCACCAGTGCAACATCTTAAAGCCACAGCAAATACGGTGAGGAAATTACATGGTATAAAAGCGAGAGGAAACAACAAACAAGAAAGATCAGAGCCTTGGTGGAAGAAACGACTGAGTGGTCAAATCAGGGAAATGAGAAATGACATTGGATTGGAAAGCTTGAGTCCCTACTGAATGGGACACTAAAAAACATAGACACTCAAAATAGACTGGAAATAAAGTACAAAACTAGGAGGAAAAGTTTGAGGGGAAAGAAAGAGGCGGAACAAACTAAAACATCATGGAGAGGAATATGGGAGCAGGATGTTAAACATAATGACCAGGCAGTGTGGATTGAGACAGTACAGAAGGAGATTAGTGAACAGGCACACCAACAAACTGACTTGAGTATCACAGTTGAAACTCTTAAGGGGCAGGCCAAAAAGCTAACCAACTGGAAATCACCAGGCCCAGATGGTGTGCAGGGGTATTGGATTAAAAATATAACATCCCTCCACCCAAAACTGACAACCATGTTCAATGACTGCTTGATGTCAGGTGAGGTACCAGAGTGGTTGAAAAAAGGTACCACAGTTCTGGTAATGAAGGACAGAATCAAGGGTAATGATGTTACTAACTATAGACCTATCACATGTCTGTCCGTAATGTGGAAACTGTCGACAAGCATTATTTCTGAGGAAATCTACCATCACATCCACACAAACAACTTGTTACCGGACGAACAGAAAGGATGCCGAAAGAAGTCCAGTGGTACAAAGGACCAGTTACTTATTGATAATATGGTAATGAGGAATTGCAAGAGGCGACACACTGGTCTTGCCATGGGATGGATAGACTACAAAAAGGCATTTGACATGCTGCCTCATTCTTGGATCACCAAAAGCCTAGAGATTTTCAAGGTGGCAGATAACATCAGACAGTTGTTGGGCAAAAGTATGAAGTCCTGGGAAACAGAGTTAACATCAGCTGGAGAATCCCTGGGAGGCGTGAAGATCAAGAGAGGTATCTTCCAGGGAGATAGTCTGTCCCCTCTGTTGTTTGTCCTTGCCCTCATGCCCCTGACCATTATACTGAGAAAAGTGAGAGCAGGATACAAGTTGGGAAAGGGAGAGCTTACCATCAATCACCTCCTCTTCATGGACGATCATTAAGCTCTTCGGGAGTAGCGAGAAGGAGTTGGATGTGCTTGTTGACATTATCCGTATTTTCAGGAATGATATATGTATGCAATTTGGTATTAGTAAGTGTGGAGTCCTTGTGATGAAGAGGGGTAAATTGAGCAGAAGCCACGGAATCCAGGTACCAACAGGTGAGATGATAAAGGAAATTGACACTGAAGTGCGGGAATTCTGAGATGGAATGTTGCTGAACAAAGAGAAATTGATAGGAAGACTAGGAACTTATTGACTATCAACAACATCTTCACAAGAGGAGTGCTGTCGATAGACTCTACTTAAGGAGAACTGAAGGTGGAAGAGATCTTATCAGCATAGAGGACTGTGTTCAGATGAAAAAAAAAACAACCTACACAAATACGTGACTGATAGTAAGGAGCCAATGCTCAGAACTGTACTGAAGGAGAGGACAATAGACCAGGGGATGTCCAGGGAGGAAATAACAACAAGGAGAAAGAGCAGCCTTCAGGAAAAATCCCTTCATAGTACCTTCTTTGAGAAAACTGAATTCAGAGATCCACAGACATGGAACTGGTTGAAAAGAGGAGACCTTAAAAAGGCTACAGAAGGAATGTTAATGGCTGCGCAAGAGCAGGCCCTCAAAACGAAGTGGTTGAAACACCATATTTACAAGGAGGAGGTAGCCCACTGTGCAGGATCTGTGGAGAGAGAGAGGAGACTGTGGCTCACATTGTATCCGAGTGTAAACACCTAGCGCAGACTCACTATAAGGGCTGGAGACATGATGTGATGGGCAGGGTGATCCACTGGCACCTATGCAAAGTAAACAATTTACCACATTCTGAGAAGTGGTGTGAGCATAATCCAGAGTCGGTGATAGAAAACGATCAGTTGAAGGTGCTGTGGCATTTTAGGATACAGACGGACAAGAAACTGGAACACAATAAACCTGACCTGGTGGTTTTGGACAAAGAAAAAAGATCGTGCCTGATTGTGGATGTGGCCTGCCCATTCGACACGAGAGTGAGGGAGAAAATTAACCGATACCAGGACTTAAAGTGGGAGGTAAAAAGGATTTGGAACTGCCATGATGTCAAAGTGGTCCCGATTGTCATAGGCGCACTAGGTACTATCTCGAAAATTTTCCAGGGATGGTTAAAGAAAATTGGCCCCGCCACGCTTTTTGGAACGCTTCAAAAGGCATGCTTGCTGGGAACAGCAAGAACCCCCCGATACGTCCTGAATATCTGACTCTGCAGGTAGTGGCTTGATATTCATTTCAACAAACTTTCCAGTTAACTAACATCAATGACTGAGACTCACAGAACAACAACAACAACAATAATAATAATAATAATAATAATAATAATAATAATATTGAATTTTTAACATATTTAAACCATTTGTGAAATAACAACTCTTAGTACAAATGCTACGTAAAGCACCCGGCTTGAGCCCCAAAAAATTCGGACCCAAAATATATTGTTATAAGGCTCAAATATTCAAATATTCAACTTTGTATTGTACACTGTATATCCAAAAAAGAAAATGGCTATAAATGGAAGAAGAACCCCCCCCCCTCCTCCTCTGTATACACTATATAGAACAGCCAAACTCACCAACACCAGAAACTAGATACACCACCCACCCTATCACCTGTGTACACTAAACCACCACCGATCACTACGGCCATCATTACAACCATTATCCCATCACCGCCGCCACCACCCCTTCACTCCTTCACTGCTGCCACCGCTACAGCACCATCGCTACAGTAATACGGTCACATCACCGCCACCACTGCCTCGGTATCGACATCACCACCACCACTGTCTCAGTATCGCTACCGCCGCCAGTCTCCCACTTCTTCTTTTAGCTGGCTGCTGCCACCACATTATAGAATCCCTACTGCTAAAAAAGAGGAAGGCATCAAAATATATAGATAGACTCAAAAGAAAAAAGAAAAAATAAACAACAAAAGCAGCACAGCAACAACAGTAAAAAACGAGAAAAACAGAGAAAAACAAAAACAAAAAAAGAAACCCCCAAAACGTAAAGAAAATAAGAATGAAGAGAGAGGCAGGCGGACGGACAGAGAAGAGGGGGGAAAAAGTAAAACTTAAAAAACAAAAACTAAGTCAGACATTCGAATACTACATTACAATGAAACTTATGCTTATTCATTTTTGGGGCCCTTTCTGCCCGTGTGTTTGTTTGTTTATGTGTGTCCGTATACAGCGTGGTGATAATGCCACACAAGGGCCAAGTGGGATGGCGGATCCACAGATGGCTATGTAAACATACATTCGCCAATCCTCGATAAGAGTGTTTAAATATCGAACATAAACAGTTCGAATAACGGTGAAATGGAGACTAGAACGTCATGTGACAGACTCTCACCCAACAGGTGCCCCCTGGCCCAGCAGCAGGAACCTGACTGTCAACGAAATACTGCTGATGTTGGAGGAAGAAGAAGAAGGAAAGGGGCCAGAACCAACTGGACGAAAGAATTGAATAGAACTGTTATGCAATGCTACCTGAAAAGTAACCCCAAGGAGAGGGGCTACAGGAGACGGATGCATAACATCTGGAACGAGATTGGTTTATTTAAATTAGATGAACAAAAATTGGCCGGGCAGGCTCGGGTAATAAGAACTAATGGGTGGATAAGCGAGCTGGAACTGGAGGAACTGAGCAGAGAGAATGGCTTGGAGATGGCGGGTGTAGTATGCCAGACAAGCGAGCCGGCGGGAAATGAAGGTGAGGAGGTCCTGAGAGCGGAGGAACCACCCGAAGCAGACAATGATCTGAATACTGAGATAAATAATACCTGGAACAGAGATACGGCCACTGAGGAGATGAATGCTGACGGGCTAGGACAAGATTCGGTTGACATCCTAAATTTAGTGGTAGATGAGTTGAACAATGATAGTGGGAGACCTATGAACCTAAGATTTGTAGACAGGAAAAAGTTAAAAGAAACAACAGCTAAGGTAAACAAAGTCATCCCATACCTTGAGGCGAGGAGTCTTCACCAGTGCAACAATATCCTCAAAGCAACAGCAAATACGGTGAGGAAACTACTTGGTATAAAAGCGAGAGGAAACAACAGACAAGAAAGAGCAGAGCCGTGGTGGAAGAAGCGACTGAGTGGGCAAATCGGGGAAATGAGAAATGACATAGGAAAGCTTGAGTCACTACTGAATGGGACACTAAAAAACATAGGCACTAAAAATAGACTGGAAATAAAATACAAAACTAGGAGTAAAAAGCTAAATATTATCATAGAGGAATTGAAGCAACGCATTGTAGCAAAGAGTGCCAAAATCAGGCGATACGAGAACAGAGTCAGTCAGTATAAACAGAACCGCATGTTCGACAACAACCAGAAGATGCTGTTTGGACAGCTTGAGGGGAAAGAAAGAGGCACCGACTTGATCCCTGGGGCGGAACAAGCTAAAACATTCTGGAGAGGAATATGGGAGCAGGATGTTAGACACAATGCCCAGGCAGGGTGGATTGAGACAGTACAGAGGGAGATCGGTGAGCAGGCACAGCAACAGACTGATTTGAGTATCACAGTTGAAACTCTTAAGGGGCAAGCCAAAAAACTAACCAACTGGAAATCACCAGGCCCAGATGGTGTGCAGGGGTATTGGATTAAACATTTAACATCCCTCCACCCGAAGCTGACGGCCATGTTCAATGACTGCTTGGTGTCGGGTGAGGTGCCAGAGTGGTTGACAAAAGGTACCACAGTTCTGATAATGAAAGACCGAATCAAGGGTAATGATGTTACCAACTATAGACCTATCACATGTCTGCCCGTAATGTGGAAACTGTTGACGAGCATTGTGTCTGAGGAAATCTACCATCACCTCCACACAAACAACTTGTTGCCGGACGAACAGAAAGGATGCCGAAAGAAGTCACGTGGTACAAAGGACCAGTTGCTTATTGATAAGATGGTAATGGGGAATTGCAGGAGGAGACACACTGATCTTGCCATGGGATGGATAGACTACAGAAAGGCATTTGACATGGTGCCTCATTCCTGGATCACCAAAAGCCTGGAGATCTTCAGGGTGGCAGATAACATCAGAGAGTTGCTGGGCAGGAGTATGGGGTCCTGGGAGACAGAGTTGACATCAACTGGAGTATCCTTGGGAAGCGTGAAGATCAAGAGAGGTATCTTCCAGGGAGATAGCCTGTCCCCTCTGTTGTTTGTCCTTGCCCTGATGCCCTTGACCATTATGCTGCGAAAAGTGAGAGCAGGATACAAGTTGGGAAGGGGAGAGCTTACCATCAATCACCTCCTCTTCATGGACGATCTTAAGCTCTTCGGGAAAAGTGAGAAGGAGTTGGATGTGCTTGTTGACACTGTCCGTATTTTCAGCAGTGATATATGTATGCAGTTTGGTATTGGTAAATGTGGAGTCATTGTGATGAGGAGGGGTAGGTTGAGCAGAAGTAACGGGATCCAGATACCAACAGGTGAGATGATAAAGGAAATTGACTCTGAGGAAGGATACAAGTATTTGGGCGTTCTGGAGGCTGATGGCATAAAGAACAAAAAAATGAAGGAATTGTTAAGAACTGAATACATTCGGAGAGTAAGGAGCGTATTGAAGTCACATCTGAACAGCAGAAATGCCATAAGCGCAGTAAATTCCCGAGCTGTGTCTATTATTAGGTACAGTGCGGGAATTCTGAGATGGAATGTTGCTGAACAAAAAGAAATGGATAGGAAGACTAGGAAGCTATTGACTATCTACAACATGTTCCACAAGAGGAGTGATGTCGATAGACTCTACCTAAGGAGATCTGAGGGTGGAAGAGGTCTTATCAGCATAGAGGACTGTGTTCAGATGGAGAAAAACAACCTATACAAATACGTGACCTATAGTAAGGAGCCAATGCTCAGAGCTGTACTGAAGGAGGGGAGAGTAGGCCAGGGGATACCCAAGGAGGAAATAACATCAAGGAGGAAGAGCAGCCTTAAGGGAAAATCCCTTCATAGTACCTTCTTTGAGAAAACTGAATTTAGAGATCCACAGACATGGAACTGGTTGAGAAGAGGAGACCTCAAAAAGGCTACAGAAGGAATGCTAATGGCTGCGCAGGAGCAGGCCCTCAAAACGAAGTGGTTGAAGCACCATATCTACAAGGAGGAGGCTAGCCCACTGTGCAGGATCTGTGGAGAGAGAGAGGAGACTGTGGCTCACATTGTGTCCGAGTGTAAACACCTAGCCCAGACCCACTATAAGGGCTGGAGACACGATGTGATGGGCAGGGTGATCCACTGGCACCTGTGCAAAGTAAACAATCTACCACATTCTGAGAAATGGTATGAGCATAGGCCAGAGGCGGTGATGGAGAACAGTCAGGTGAAGGTGCTGTGGGATTTTAGGATACAGACGGACAAAAAACTGGAACACAATAGACCTGACCTGGTGGTTGTGGACAAAGAAAAAAGATCGTGCCTGATTGTGGATGTGGCCTGCCCGTTCGACACGAGAGTGCAAGAGAAGGAGAGGGAGAAAATTAACCGATACCAGGACCTAAAGTGGGAGGTGAAAAGGATTTGGAACTGCCATGAAGTCAAAGTGATCCCGATTGTCATAGGCGCACTGGGGACTATCTCCAAAGGTTTCCAGGGATGGTTAAAGAAAATCGGCCCCTTCACGCTTTTTGGAACGCTTCAAAAGGCATGCTTGCTTGGAACGGCAAGAACCCTCCGATACGTCCTGAATATCTGAGGCTGCAGGTAGTGGCTTGATATTCAATCCAACGGACTTTCCAGTTAACCAACATCAATGACTGAGATTCAAGGAATAACAATAACAATAATAATAATAATAATAATAATAATGCTTTCTTTATTAACCACAAGGGTTTACATAAAGTAGACATTAAGGACAGTACAGGACAATACAGGACGGTACAAATGGGCATTTCTGCGTGTAAAAAACAAGAAACAGAGGATGTAATAGAACAATGAAAAAATTCCCCAATAGGGAGGAGACTTCCGAGGGACATTCGTGCAGAAAGCCCATTAAAAAGCCACAGTGACTCTGACCACCAGGGTAAGTGCCCTCTCCCAGTTTTCCACCTTTAATTTACAGACACATACTCAGAGTAGGCCCATTCAATCGGGCCATTCTTGCTTCTCTCACCCATCTTTCAATAAAATGCTGGGAAGAGAGTACTTCCCTTTCTACCCTGATTTCTCCTTTTCAAATGAAATTTGAAAAAGTTAATCAGGGCATCACCGAAGAGGTAAGTGCTTGTCTTCAGCCCTTTCAAACGTGTCCACCATACTATCTCTTTCGCTATGGCCACCAGACAGATAAAAACTGCCTGCCCTTCCCGGCTAAAGGAAGAGGGTGGGGCAATCCTCACGATGGACTCAGATGATAGCCGGATCCGTCCTACACGCGACAGCAGGTGTTCGTCATAAACCCACAAGTCAGCAATGCTTGGACACTGGACGAGTGCGTGCAGGACGGTTTCGTCGCCCTGCGCGCATCTCGGACATGCCCGGCTGACGGCACCTCCATGCCTGTAGAGTTTATCCCGAACTGGCAAAGATCCTCGGTAGCACTGCTAGACCAGGGATTTCTGGAAGTTGTCCATAGGGCCCGGCCCGAAAGTGCTTCCGAAAAGATTAGCTAGTTGATTTTCGTCGACGCCTAGCGT
This sequence comes from Eledone cirrhosa, assembly GCA_964016885.1. Lineage (NCBI taxonomy): Eukaryota > Metazoa > Mollusca > Cephalopoda > Octopoda > Eledonidae > Eledone > Eledone cirrhosa. The sequence continues at coordinate 44,531,059 of OZ024746.1, forward strand.
TTCCCCAAGGACGTCGTCGCTCTTCCACTCCACTAATCCTCTATAGAACGCCAAGGTGGAGTTTCCACCGATCACATTGCCCGATTGGTCGAGGGCTGCGAGCGCCTGAAGTCATTCCAGTCTCCAAGCGCTCCCTCTCGGTCTTCGCTTGACCCAGGATTGCAGCTCCGTCAAGGAGACGAGCTGGGGAAAGACGCGTCTAGCAAACGCCGACCACACCTGATCACCGTCGAGGAAGAGGTGGAGATGTCGTAGCCTAAGCGCGTGTCTGCGCATCATCAGCCACGGCAATCGCAGCCCTCCACGTAGCGGGTGTTGACAGCAGATTGACCTCCTGACCATCGGAGCTCGTCCCTTCCACAAAAAGCGAAAGAGCAAAGGCGTCAGCGCAGTCAGGCGGGGCTTAGAACAAGGTACGACGGTCAGACGGTAGTAGATGACGGACGCGATATATGCGTTAGCCACCTCCGCTCGACCTTTCAGGGATAGCTTCCTCTCGGCCCATTTCTGGGTGAGAGAAGACACCCTGCTCGTCACCTCGTCCCAGTTTTTTGACCGTCTGGAGGTCCGGAGCGAACCAGACCCCGAGCAATTTAACCGGTCCGTCCTTTCAGCTCCCGACGACGCTGTTGGACGGCATGGACCTGCCTCTCCAGGTGCAGAGTTGCAGACCCACTGACTTTTCCTGGTTGATCATTGCTCCTGTCACCGCTTCGTATTCTCTTAGTGTAGTGCCGATCGCCTCGATGTGTTTGACGTTCGACATCACTACGGTGACATCGTCCGCATATGCTGACACGGATCTTCCGCATCCTAGTACGCGCGGGACCCCCCTCGACGTCTCCAGTTTGTGCAGTAATGGCTCGACAGGCAATACGTACACGAGGGATTAGAGAGTACATCCTTGGCTGACCGAGCGCATGATGTTGAACGGTTCCGAAAGGTGACCGTTCACTCTCACCACAGAGCAGATGTCGCTGTGCATGGCAGCGATCCACCCTCTGAAGACGGGCCCAAAGCCAGCCGCCCTCAGGACTGCCGCTAGGGAACGATAGTCGACCCTATCGAAAGCTTTCGACTGATCTAAAATGATCACGGACCCACCCGTGCCAGGTTCCCTAGCTACTCTCTCTACGATGACTCGCATGAGGTGGAGGTTGTCGTGGATGGATCTGTCGGGAATGGCGCATGTCTGTGCCTCTCCCACCAGACCACCAACGACAAGCGCCAACCTCTTTGCTAGCACCTTGGCCAAAATCTTGAACTCTGTGTTTAGCAGAGTTATGGGCCTAAACTTATCTATGTTATCCCCCTTATTCGGATCCTTTCTCAGCAGCGACACGGCTCCTCGGCTCACAGAGCTGGAAATTCTCCCGTTCTGTTGCCAGTTGCAGTAGACGTCCGCCAAGAGGCCTCCGAACAAGTCTGGCATCTGTACGTAAAGTTCATAGGGCAGACCATCCAAACCAGGCGATTTACCCCTTGTGCAGCCAGTCATTGCTTCCCATACTTCAGCGACTGTTATCGCCTTTTCGCAACGCTCCGCCTCAGTGGCTTAGAGCCAAGGCAGTCCGTCGAGGTAGACACTAAAGTCCATCCCACGATCCAGCCTGCCGCTGCCCCCGAACAGCTGAGCGAAGTGTCGCTGAAAAGCTTCCCACATTTGCCCGGGATCGAGTAGCATGCGCCCGTCTTGGTCCACCAAAGACCGGATCGTGGCTTTGTTGCCACGACGCCCCTCCGCTACTCGGGCCCATTGAACGGCTTCCGTCTCCTCGCGTCTGAGAGCACGCACCCTAGCTCTGACAACGCAGCCTTCGTGCTTTGCATTGAAGAATTGGTCAAGGGCCAATTTCGCCGCAAGTACGTCGGTCGCGATGCCTTTGCTAAACGCCTTGTCTAAATTTCTAACTAATTCTCCCTCTGCTATATTTTTCTCTATAGCTAAAGCCTTACTAAACCTAATGGACTCTATTCTAATTGCTCTTTTCAGAGCAAACCACCACTTGTTGTTGACGATGGCCCCCGTCAACGCCCGCTTAACTAGTTCGCTAATCCAGTCTCTGTAGGCCTTGCGGTCCTGGTAAGGACGCGTTTAGCTTCCAGTAGCCGGGTCCTCGTCTATGAAGCCTATCTAAGTCAAGCACACAGATCACGAATTTGTGGTCCGTGTAGCTGACTATCTTGAATTGTGGACAGCCTATGCTAGACCTATCTATTTCCCTACAAAATACTCTATCTAGATATTATCTAGATGACCCTATGCGATTTGTCCAAGTCCACATTGGCACATTCTGGAAATCCAATCGGTACCTGTCAGACAGTTCAAAACGCCTGAGCAGGTTGGTGAGGCTCTTGCACCCTCCTCCCCTATCTGCTAATCCCACACAGTCCCAGCGTGCATCTAAGATCCAGTTCCAGTCGCCCACTAACACTAAAGTGCGGGATGTTCCAAGAAAGATCTCCAGACGCCGGAAGAAATCAGGCCGCCCTGCTCCTGTCGGGGCATAGACCGTCACTAGCCTGAAAGCTTGCCCGTCTCCGCTGGTCACGTATAGCACCAGCAACTTACATTCTGGGTCCAGGAAGATGGCCCGTATGTCGAGATCCAAACCTCTCCGAAAAAGCACAGCGACTCCTCCTCCCGATCCCGGATGGCTGGGAGATGCGTACACATCGTAGCCGCCGAAGATCGGTGCGAAGGCCCGTGCTTCGGAGATTCTGGTCTCGCTGATGGCCACTACATCTATGTTTAGTGACCTGAGGTCGTTGAGCAGGTGGCCCTGCCTCCATGATGACCCCAAGCAGCGTGCATTTATGCTGCCTATTCTGAGTGAGGTCATGTTGAAATGGAGTGGAAAAAATGGGAAAGACCACTTACCTTACTTCTCGTAGAGGAAGGATGGTTTGTCCATCCTTTTCACTGCTTGTGGCCTGCTCCGGAAGGATGTCGTTTTAAATCCTCCTGGAGAGTGTTTGTCGGAAGTCTCCGATGTCTTTGGGGAATTTTTGTTTTAGTGTCGTGTACGTTTTCTGCGTGATGCGAGTGATTTGTATGTGTGGAGGTGGTGTGAACATTTGGGTTGTTGTGTAGTCTTTTTCTGTGATGCTGGTGTTGTGTTGTATGTAGGTGTAATAATTGGTTGTTGTTCAAATTTAAAGCTGTGTAGTGTGTATCGTTTTGGTTGTTTTGTTTTGTTTGACTTTGTTGTGGGTTTGTTTCTGTTACGCTTTTTGGTGACTTTTGTGGTGTTGGTGATGGTGGTGTTGGGGTTAATGATGGTGATGGTGTTGGTGTTTGCGCTGATGGCGTTGGTGATGCTGGTGTGGATGGTGGCATATCTGTCCGAACTTTTTTGATTGATAATTTATTTGTTTCCCTCTGTATTTTGTTTTTGGAGGGGGAGGGAAGAGAATTTTTTCTTTTTTGATTGTTTCTTTTTTTTTTTCCTGATACCGTTTCCCACTCCTCGTCGTCACAATCTGTCTCCAGTGGCGATAAGCCGGGGAGTGGAAAATCCTCCACAGGCGTTGGTTTTGGTTGTGCCCTTGTGGTGGTGTAGGCGCTGGTGCCAGTTCTGGCGCGTTGGGTGGTGGGGGTGTTGGTTTTGCTACTGTTGCTGGGTTGTTGCTGTTACAGTTGCTTCTGTTGTTGCTGCTACAGTTGTTGCTGCCATATCTGCTGCTGGTCGTGTTGATGGTTGTGTCACTGGGGTGGGTAAGAGAGGTGGCCTCAACCTTTTAGCCTGAGGGTAGAAAGCCCTTAGGTGGGTTCCTTCACCACAAACGACACACCTAGGCCTTCTGCCCTTGACGATTACGGTGAGGTGGCTGCCGTCAGTGAGGTCTATTACCTCTGGGATCTCCTCAATGCTTTTATGGTCCGCTTGGATCAGGAGCTCCATCCCAGATCCGGACCAGTTCTCCTGCTTTTGTTTCGCTATTTCGATTATCTTGGTATTGCCTCGATGCCGGCGAGGACGGCAGCCATTAGCCAGGGAATTTCGATGGCCGGTGGAACGTGGGTCACCCTGATCTTCACAAGTCTCTAGCCACAATAGCTTGGGACGAGTGTGACGTCGTCACTTCTTAATGGGGCCATGGAGCGTTCTCTGGCCTCCTGTGGTGTTTCAAAGAACACGCCACGGTTCCATATTTCTGCCCACGTCTGATGTGTGTTTTGTTTGCCCACACATGTCCCAAAGCTTTTTGGATTTGGGACTCGGATGCCCGTTCCACTCGGCGCGATTTTATGTTAATATACCGATAAGACACGGTGCATAGGCGACGGTGCTCCATTTTATTAGGTGTGTGTGTGCGTGGTGGTGGGGGGTGTGTGTGTGTGTGTGTGTGAGGGGGGGGGGGCTGACCCTCTACCCATCTTTTTTTACCATTCTTTGGCTTCTTCTAATTCCTCCTGAGTTATCTGGATCGCTTCGCACGTTTTTGCTACTCTGGCAAAACTCAGGGTAGTTTTCTTAATTTCATTGTTGCTATTGTTGTTATCGTTATTTTTGTTATTGTTAATTTTAGTTTCAGTTGTGGTGGTGGCGTCTGTGGTGTTCGGTGTGGAAGAGTTCATTTTGGTTGAATTCATTTCGATATCACGAGTTAATTTATTTTTTCTTTTGTTTCTGTTGTCGATGTGGAGGTGGTGGGGGTGGCAGCTTTAACACCTGCAGTCATTGGTAATGGCGGGAAATGAATGTCTGTCTGAGACAAATTTAAAATATTGCTACTGCTTATATTTTTAGTGTTGGCAAACGTAGTAATATTTACAATGGTGATGTCGGTGTGAGGTGTTAGTTTGTGAAGAAGGCTCTCAGCTACTGGGTTCAGCTGTGAGTCGGCCATGATTTTTCGAAGATATTTTCTTTTGTTTGATAATTATAAAAACTTTACATTTTGGGCTCAAAGCTTCAATCTTTTTGTGTGTCCTTTTCAGAAATCAATGTATGTGCACTTATATACAGTTAACAATAACAATTTTCCATAAATGGCAATTTTAAACAACTGAAAATAGCAACCCTTTGCGGAGCTCACGATAAAACGATTTACTACGTAGGTCGCCAATAATAATAATAATAACCTACACAAATACATGACTGATAGTAAGGAGCCAATGCTCAGAATTGTACTGAAGGAGAGGACAATAGACCAGGGGATGTCCAAGGAGAAAATAACAACAAGGAGAAAGAGCAGCCTTCATGAAAAATCCCTTCATAGTACCTTCTTTGAGAAAACTGAATTCAGAGATCCACAGACATGGAAATGGTTGAAAAGAGGAGACCTTAAAAAGGCTACAGAAGGAATGCTAATGGCTGCGCAAGAGCAGGCCCTCAAAACGAAGTGGTTGAAACACCAAGGAGGAGGCTAGTCCACTGTGCAGGATCTGTGGAGAGAGAGAGGAGACTGTGGCTCACATTGTATCCTAGCCCAGACTCACTAAAAAGGCTGGAGACATGATGTGATGGGCAGGGTGATCCACTGGCACCTATGCAAAGTAAACAATTTACCACATTCTGAGAAGTGGTATGAGCATAAGCCAGAGTCGTCGATAGAAAACGATCAGTTGAAGGTGCTGTGGGATTTTAGGATATAGACGGACAAGAAACTGGAACACAATAGACCTGACCTGGTGGTTTTGGACAAGGAAAGAAGATCGTGCCTGATTGTGGATGTGGTCTGCCCATTCGACACGAGAGTGAGGGAGAAAATTAACCGATACCAGGACTTAAAGTGGGAGGTAAAAAGGATTTGGAACTGTCTTGAAGTCAAAGTGGTCCCGATTGTCATAGGCGCACTAGGTACTATCTCAAAAAGTTTCCAGTGATGGTTAAAGAAAATTGGTCCCGCCACGCTTTTTGGAACGCTTCAAAAGGCATGCTTGCTGGGAACAGCAAGAACCCCCCGATACGTCCTGAATATCTGACTCTGCAGGTAGTGGCTTGATATTCATTTCAACAAACTTTCCAGTTAACTAACATGAATGACTGAGACTCAAAGAACAACAATAATAATAATAATAATAATAATAATAATAATAATGAGGCAACTGTTAACAAGCATTGTGTCTGAGGAAATCTACCATCACCTCCACATAAACAATTTGTTACCGGACGAACAGAAAGGATGCCGAAAGAAGTCCCGTGGTACAAAAGACCAGTTACTTATTGATAAGATGGTAATGAGGAATTGCAAGAGGAGACACACTGATCTTGCTATGGGAAGGATAGATTACAAAAAGTCATTCGACATGGTACCTCATTCTTGGATATCCAAAAGCCCAGAGATCTTCAAGGTGGCAGATAACACCAGACAGTTGTTGAGCAAAGTTTCAAGTCCTTGGAAACAGAGGTAACATCGGGTGGAGAATCCTTGGGGGGGGGAGGGGGGGCGTGAGGATCAAGAGAGGCATTTCCAGGGAGATAGTTTGTCCCTTTTACTGTTTGTCCTTGCCCTGATACCCCTGACCATTATATTGCGAAAAGTGAGAACAAGATATAAGTTGGAAAAAGGAGAGCTTACCATCAATCACCTGCTCTTCATGGACGATCTTAAACTCTTTGGGAAGAGTGAGAAGTAGTTGGATGTACCTGTTGACACTGTCCGTATTTTCAGCAATGATATATATGTATGGAATTTGGTATTAATAAGTGTGGAGTCCTAGTGATGAAGAGGGGTTATTTGAGCAGAAGCAACGGAATCCAGGTACCAACAGGTGAGATGATAAAGGAAATTGACACTGAAGAAGGATACAAATATGTATGTGTTCTGGAGGCAGATGACATGAAGAACGAAAAAATGAAGGAATTGATAAGATCTGACTATATTAGGAGAGTAAGGAGCGTATTAAAATCACATCTAAATAGTAGGAATGTCATAAGTGCAGTGAATTCCCGAGTTGTGTCTATTATTAGGTACAGTACGGGAATTCTGAAATGGAATGTTGCTGAACAAAAAGAAATGGATAGGAAGACTATTGCCTATCTACAACAGGTTCCACAAGAGGAGTCATGTCGATAGATTCTACTTAAAGAGATCTGAAGATGGAATATGACTTATCAGCATAGCGTAGCGGATTGTGTTGAGATGGTGAAAAACAACCTGCACAAATACGTGACGGACAGAAACTGCTGAACGATGACTAGAAGAATTGGCTAATGCACGTATGTCATGACATCCTCGAGCATCTTGAACCTAACCAGATCTGCTGTGATGAGTCATCACCGGTGATGAATAAAGGGGAACTATTTTCCGGGTGCAGAAGCCATCAAGAGGGCCGAGACGACGGAACTGCAGAGAATCTCGGGAGAATCCTTCCAGAAGTGCTTGCAGACGTGACGGAGGAGTGCCTTACACACGAGAAGGATTATTTCGAAGGGGAAAATTTGTATTTTGTAGTTCGGATCTGAAAAAAAGATTTGCAGTCCCAGTCCTGTTTCTTTTCTGAAAAAGCTCGTATATTTAGAGACCTGACGCAGATTTAACTTGTTTCTTACACACCTTTAAATATGGCCACACACCCACAGAAACACTAATATATATAGATGCTTGTGTATGTGTATGTGTATGGATCTGTGTGTGCTTGTCTCTATGTGCTCGTGTATGTATGTTTGTCTGTGTCTGTTTTGTACTGCGACGTAATTGATTTTCAACATCGTTTCAAAAACTGATATTACTCCTCACATAGACTGTTCTTCCACCCCTAAATTTTGAAACTATATTTTCGGGAATTGTATTGAGTCTATCCTAAAAGCTATTTAGGCATTTACTGTAAGTTCTACTGTAATACAATATGCAAGTAATACTTTATTCAAATAATTTTGAAAACTTTTGGGAGCAGTTTAGCTTAAGGAAAATACGTAGTAAATAAATTTATCTTCTTCACGCGGAATTCCATTTTTATTGCTGTAAAACAACAATTGCATTGTTCTTTTCTGAAAATTACATCATTGATAAGTTTCAAAATTATTTATTTTTTCTCAATATAAAACAAATCAATGGTAAACATACCTATCAAATTCAATTCTGTTGAAGTAGTAATCGCTTCATACAATTTCGTTTTAATTGATTTTATTTTACACGAGAACAAATATTCAATGAATTATTCTTCATTTCGATATGTCAATATTCGTTTAGATTTCAACTGATGTGGCTGAATAACACTAACATCTTTATAAGACACACTTGCATGCACACACGTAAACGCACGGCCAAATCTGTATGTATATGTGTGTATGTGTGAGTGATTTTGTATATATATGCACATATGTGTTAGCTGTTGAATTAAATATGAGAGCTTTATATTATAGTAGATGAGTTCGTTATTCTAAATCATTTTTATATGATTTTATCCGCTGCGTAATATGAAATTAAGAAATGAAGATAAAAAATATTGCGACTCATATCAATGTATTCCAAAGAAGTAGCGCAGAATAAGTCAAGGGTGAATGAAAAATGTATTGCAAAAGTAGAAAATGGGAAATAAAAATAAAATAAATAGTGAATAGAAATAGAAGCAGCCGTCACGTCACTACGTAGAGTAAAATGTTGCTTACAGAGGAGAAGAGGAGATAAAGTTAATCAGATATTGACTTCCCTTCACTTCGAGTGAAATCAGCTCAATTTACTTATTAATGTTTTGAGAACAAGTTACACTGCATACACACATATTAATAACCACAAACATACAATGCATCAGAACAAAATATAGAATCTGTTTGCTGAGCATAACTGATGTTACATATATAAGATATATTTTATATCCAAACGCACACACGACACATATATTAGCCTGTATACATACATACATACATACATACATACATACATAAATACATACATGTGCAAGCAGGGAAAAGCGGACGTAAAAATGATGATGATGATGATATATGTATGTGTGTGTGTGTGAGAGATGAGTGTGTGTATGTGTGAGTGCGTGTGTATTGACTTTCTGAATCGATCGTCTTTCAAGATAAAAGTAAAGCAAGTGAAATTATGAAAAACATTCATATTAGCAAACTTCGATAAGATATAATGCAGAATCCGGTAAATGTATGCTTACAATAATACATCTTGTATATTCGCCTGAATGCCTGAATTCATAAGACAGTAATGATACGAATCGTCTGCTTTCATGCCATCCAATAATAACGATTCTATTTGTTTGTTTCGAGATTCAATTAAAATCAAGAAAAAAGAAAAAAAAAGAAAATTCCGAAGATCAAGTGTAACTTCTGTCCGTTTAAAGAACTCACTTTGTGACTAAGAATCGTTCCGACAAATTAGCGTGAAGACACTTACGTTACCATTCGATAGCAGTTTTAATAAAAGATGAAATAGACATAGATATGCTCGGGTGGAACTGCTATGCATACTGAGTGAAAATAAAAGAAAAATTCGATTTATTCTTGCAACTGATATTTATCCTTAGTTTATTTATATTTTCTCATTCTATTTTCTATTATTGTTCGCTCAGCAATAATATATTCTTCCAACAGTCAGTAAATTATTACAGCATTAAAAAAACCCCATTAGATTATAGTAGATATAAGCTTCGGTTCAATTCTAATGAATTGTTCAATTCATTATATTTTATTTTACCAAACCTTTGTAAATATTCCCATTATATTGAATATCATAAACGCTCCCCGTTATACAGAAATAACGTGGACACGAAGTGGTATAAACTGTTTAAACGGGAAAGAGTATAGAAACAAATTAGTGTGACATAGAATATATGGTAGTAACCATTTTGCACGAACTTATACTGGTTACATAAAAAATGCTCTACTTAGTGAAATTTCATGCAACAATCAAAGGCAAAGAAATTATATTTTTGAAGGAAAATCAATATGTACTTTTCTATTTACTCATGAAATACATTTGATGAGGAAACAAATATAAATTTGTTTTAGATTATTTTCTGAGAAAAATATTTCATGTTATAACCGAAAAATAATATATTAATGTTCCTTCAATATTTCAGAAATAATCATAAGATATATGCTAACATCTGGCTATGGCCACATGGCTAGTTGAAAATGAAGAATGCAAATATCTGGTTGCTAAAGTCAATATATGATAAAAACAAGCTCATTAGTCTTAAAAATCTTTAGCGGAATTGGATATAAATGATGAAGTCTTAGAAATCATATTCAACGAATCTTATTAAACATTGATCGATAATGTGGTAAATATTATCTTACAAACCGAGACAGAATTTAGTTATTCTTTATCTATTTTGCAAACAAAAATGAATTAGGATGGTTCGTAGAAAAGACTTTATGCGTATATATATATATATATATTTGTATGTTTGTATACATGTATAAATATGTATATATATGAATGTTTGTATACATGTATATGTATATATATATATATATATATATATATATTATAGGAACAAGTATGACCCCGACGGCAGCCGTCGGGGTCATACTTGTTCCTATTACCCACTCTACCACCCTAAGTATTGAGTACTTTGGTGCGTTATGGTCCATCTGGTTCCTTACCACATTTCCTTCGTTATATATATATATATATATATATATATATATATATATATATATATATATATTACATGTAACTCAGTACAACCTGTGCACGGTCGGATCGTCGGTAACTAAACTGGCAACCCCACCACGTTTGCTTGGAGAGGGTGGTAATTTTGGTCACCACCCTGAGGGATGAAAACCAAAACCTGTCAAAGGACGGAGGAACTCAGGAGAGTCAATGGCCATCCAGTGGAGTATTTTGTTTTTGTGGAGCGGTAGACTTCTAGTCTTCATTAAGACAGATATCTAGGAGAAGGTTATTCTAACATAAAACCTGCAACTTCGCTTGGATCCAATGATGTAGACCAGTTCTACTTTTTGGGTAAATAAATTCAATGTTCAGATAGTGGGACTGGCTCCATGCGAATCCTTTCTTCACTTAAAAAAGCTTGAAGCACAGGTATCGCTTGTTATGTGACATCACTTTGTAATTTATTACATGGCTAGCCATAGAGAAGTTCCTAGCAAGACTAAAAAGCCACAAACGTGAACTTATGTATCAAGCGATAGCATTACTCAAAATCGAGTTGCAACCATGATATATATATATATATATATATATATATATATATAAGCAATGAGTTATTTATAATCTATAGAAAATATTATAGTCTCTATATCTTACCCAGTTATACTTTATATGTTTTCGTCGTGTTTAGTGAGATTTTTGTGATGTTTTTAATGATGTTTTTAATGTTTGTTGAACTTTCTTCTAATAGACTCTGTAGGCATTGTAAATCCATACATACAAATACGTAATATCATCAAATTTATGCATAGGTATAAGTAATGTTATTAAAATATATACATAACATTTTTATCTTAGAACATATAAAATATATGATACTCTAAAATCATATATAAAATAATTTTTTCCATATACTAAATTTTAGACTAAACGATAAATATAACTTAACTCTGTAAAGTAAGAAAAATTAGAGTTATCTTTTCCTTTGAAAAGAAACATGTTTACACCTAATATATACGTAACAGTTAAACTTTACATAAATATTAAAATTTCGTAAATTTATTTCTATCTTGATGCAACTATTGAATATACAAAATAGTATACATCTTCTATACTAAACTAGAACTGCTTCCATATTCTTAAGCCATATATTGAACATGTAAACATATCTTCGCCCAACATATCGTAACTCCTCTTATATAAAAAATATCTAAATTATTTATCGATTAAATAAATAACATATATACTCACCAAAAATATTTATATATATATAACTAACCTGTTATAATTACATTGTTTCTATTTTAGGCACAAGGCCAGCAATTACTCAGTACATTACTGGTACTTTATTTTATCGACCCCATAAGGATGAAAGGCAAAGTTAACCTATAAAATATACTTATAACTGCAATCTTCATAAAATATACTTATAACTACAATCTTCATAATATTAAAACACACCTACAGAATAGGCCAAATCGTATATATAAATACAAAATATATCTCACATTTAAAATTTATATTCTCTCACTTTAACACATTTATTTATAATTCACACGTTATATTATAAATACTTCCAAAATGTATAATTAAATAATAAAATAAATAAAAATAAATATAATTATTTCATTCTCTCTACACCCTCACAAATATGTTCCGGACAATTATATACGTACATTCGTATAAATAGTCTGTTAATAACTTTAATATACTTTTTCCTAAAATCTTCCCTTAAATTTTCTTCCACCCTAATAATAACCTCTATTTCCTTTTCTGATATAAAAAAAATAATCCTAATAATTATTTAAATTTACCTAGCGTCTAAACATAACGATCTTTTTCAATTTTAACGTTATCCTCATTAGCATATTCATCTTGTGATTTGAAATTCTCTTCACTATTCAAATAGAACTCACAACATTAAGTTCTAGTCTGAATATGTCACTATTTGTAAACCAACTTTTGTATTTTATTTGATGAGAGCGTACCAAAATTTGGTACCCTTGAAATATATAGAATAAAATAAATATGGTTTTATAAAGATAGCTTCCATTTATTAATATTATTGAAATATATATATATATATACATTTGTGTGTGTGTGTGTGTGTGTGTGTGTGTGTGTCTGTGTGTGTGTGTGTGTGTGTGTGTGTGTGTGTGTGTGTGTGTGTGTTTGTGTGTGTGTGCGTGTGTGTGTGCGTGTGTGTGTATAGGATTAGAATATCTTGTTCCTGTTAAAGTCTTTGGATTAACTGTTAGCCTCGATAAAACTAGAGTAGTGTTTTCAACCTGTTCCACAATCTCCTTATATAAAACTTAAATGGACAAAGCAAAGCCGTCTATAGGTTTCCATATCTGGGACGTATAATTAATCAGTACCACACATTACATGAGGATATATCCCCCTGTATAAAAATAGCAACTTGACCTTTAGATCACATCCTTCGAGCAGGAAGGGAACTACAAAAGTGGAAACAATTGCAGTATACAATGGATCGGTCCTGTATTTTCACTTATATTCATGTACGAGCTTGGTTTTCTATTCCAGACACAAAAAAATAAAAACTCGAAAAAGCTCACCATCGTTGCGAGCGTAACAATCTCGAGGTTCACTGGAGTACATCCATAGCAGACACTGAAATATAACAAAATGTATGAGCATTCGCCCTTGGGGTCACATCCTCAAGCAACGACTCCGATTGCTAGGCCACATTGTTAAATCTAATAACAGCAGAATCCTAAATCAAGTCCTTTATGGCGAATTGTTAACTGGTTCAACACTAAACGAAACTGCACCTCAAAGATTGTGCGAAAGATTCCTTAAGAACAAAATTGATCCATCTCGTTGGGAGGTCATGGCCTTATATAGGAACAGTGATAGCGCCACCATATAAAAGACATTTTCAGGAATCTGCACCGAAATGGACTAGCATTAAACGTGCAGCTAAGGAAGCCCAACATATGGAGATCTTTGTACCTCAGTTGTTGTGCAATGTATGTGGTCAAATATGTTTGTCAAAAGCTGGCGTTACCTGTCACGTAAGCATATAGAAATGTCATAGGTCAAATACGACCAATTCCTTGTGTCAAACCTGACGTGATTTACATATGCCAGTGAACCTTTTTATGTTTGTACTAACAACGCATTGAAAAGTATATAATCGTGGTCCGGATCAGAGTGATGGAAGGAGAGAATTCCAATGCATTTCATGCAACGAAACATGTCAGTCCTTAACGCTCTCTCTCTCTCTCTCTCTCTCTCTCTCTCTCTCTCTCTCTCTCTCTCTCTCTCTCTCTCTCTCTCTCTCTCTCTCTCAATCTCTCTCTCTCTCACTCTCTCTCTCTCACTCTCTCCTCTCACTCTCTCTCTCTCTCTGTATATATATATATATATATATATATATATATGTGTGTGTGTGTGTGTGTGTATATATATATATATATATGTATTAAAGTATGTATGTATATGTATAAGAATTCTTCGGCGGGTTATTTTAAATAAAATTCATATTGCATGTTTTGGTAGATTAAATGAAAATGCGTATTTGTTTTAAGTGGTTATCAAAATAGAACTTTGAATATTTACACTGTTTCTCAAGGTATTATTTTCAATGACGAGGAAGATAGCTTTGGAATTATTTAATGAGACTATATTGAATGTCATGACGATAATCCTCATCTAAACACATTAGGTGAAATGATTTTATCAATGATTTTATGCATAGATGCTGACGAAGAGCTTACCAATTCAAATATCGTTGAGTGGTAGCTTAATATTTTCCTAGCTAAATTCGATAAACAATGACATAAAAAATGTATAGACACATGTTATTTTAATGGTTATCAAATGCACAAGCATAGAACAAATTCAAATAAATGTACAAGACAAGTCTTTTCAAAGGGGAAATCTCAAAATGCAAATCGTTGTAGGATAAAAGTCGCATTCCGATTCATTCTATTTGAAAGAAAAAAAGATATTTTCCGGTGATTCGAAATAACATTTTTATAAATAGTGAAACAAAAAACAAAACCAAGATTCAAAATTGATTTGAAAATTCTGAAACTGTTTATTATAATCCTATTTCACACAAAGAAACTAAGATACATTCAGAAACTCATGTTTTCCACCGGTTTAACACAGTTATGCTAAAACATTTTCATGTGAAATTTTATTGAATATTCTACAAATGTCAAAAATACACAAGACCTATACTATTTTTAGCATTTATAAATAACTATAATGCTATGATTTCTATCATGCTTTAATCTAAGGAGAATATAATCACAGTACCTCAAGACATTGAGAAATTTACCAATTATAGATTACAACTTGTAGATTCTTCTAACTAACAAATGATACCTTTAACGTTTATCAAACCGATAGAATTCTATTCATCACTGCTGAAACTTTACAGATTATTTCACTAGAGGATTGAGAAGCAAATTTAACTATTGAAAATTGAATCTTATTCGGTAAGTCAATGTATCATCCCTAGTATATCAAAAGTAACATACAACATAAATGGTGATACTTTGAGTCTCTGATTAAAACATCTTCAGGATACGAAAATACAAGGAATGCCATTGCCCCTTACTGGTACAAAGAAAATATTATTCTTTCAGAGATATCATATTGTTCGCCGATAAGCACCTAGTGAAATTATAACTATACCATGCTGGTGCGTATCAGCAGAAATATCGGTGGTATCAATGGATAGAGTCACTGACATGGTGATGAATCGCTAATTACATGGTAAGACCAAACTAGAATGTGCATACAACTTGTTTGAACATAATTCTTCAAATTTCATCATACCCACAAAATGATGAGAAAGCACATGAATAACTTCCTTTCTTATGCGAGGGCATAAGAGGGATTGTGCTAGAGATTAGTTGGATTATAAGAAAGTCTTCGTATCAGTTCCCCGTTCAAGGAAGTGCGACGCTTTAAGACATGCATAGTTCCAAAGATTTTAGATAATTTGGTATTGTCATTATCTACTCCCCCGAGGTTAAATACGGGAAGCGATTTAATGATCACTGACTGGATAAAGCATTACAGGCGTATACTCGTATTTCAATGAGGATGTCATGGTATGGTGAAGACATCTGAAGGGTACGTAACAGGTTCACAGAAAGACAGATGCACCAACCTGACACATAAATTCATATTACACACACACACACACAAACACACACATATATATATACATGTATATATATATATATATATATATATATATATATATATATATATATGAGATCATCATATTATCTTTATATATATATATATATATATATATATATATATATATATATATATATATATATATATATATATATATATATATATATATAAAGATAATATGATGATCTCATACGAATGTAGAAATAATGTCTGTATATAAATATGCCTAAACTCTACCATTGTATTTAGTGCCATTTTTAACATTGGTTACTCCCAGACACAACTCGGGAATCTACATATAATATATTTAGAAAAAGAGTCAGGACCTCGACGGCTGAGCTCCGGTCGTTTCGACAGCTAGATCTGAACTGGTTCAGATCTAGTTGTTGAAAGGGCCGGAGCTCACAATCGGGTCATGACTCTTTTCCTATTATCCACTCTACTACTCTAAGTATCGAGTACTCTGGTGCGTTATGGTCCACATGGTTACTTACCACACTTCCTTCGTTCGGATAATATATATATATATATAAACATGTGTGTGTATGTGTGTGTGTATAAATGGTACAAGCCGGAGCATTATATACAGTGAATTTCGCTTATCAAGGACGGTCAAAACCAAACAGTTAGAAAAAGATCCGGTTAAGTGAAATATCCGGATAAGTGAATTCTAAAATCCCATTGTTACATAATGCTCGTGGTTTTTAATGTTTTGGCTAAGTATAGAAAGTTTATTAGAATAACAAAAGAACAGCTAGAATTTATAAGAAAATTAATTAAACAAACATAAGAATAACTAAAAACTTAGTAAAACTAAATTGAGTCAAACCATAAAAAGTTTTAAAAAAATGAATAAATAGTAGTATAGAAATAGCCGTCGGTAAATCGAATTTCGGAAAAGCGATATCCGGATAAGCGAAGATACACTGTGTTATGAAAAGATCGGAGACCATAATTAGTTGGTTCCCGTTTATTTAAAATCCGTTATACATATTTCACTCAGGGGGACTATCAATTATGATATACTGAGGACTTCAGACTCAAAAATCTATAAAAAACATGAAAAGATTGAAACTTTCTAAAAAGAAATCTGTAAATCCAAAAAAATCCAAAACTTTCTCGTCTTGATACAGGGGATGGGTGTTTATGTATTTTCTGCGGTAGCCCTTGTATATATAGAATTGTGACCCTGCTGAACGCAACCATCAATATTACTGACCATAGCCCATTTCCTCAATCATTATTTGACAAGTCGCTAAATTACATGACAATTGCTTATTTAAACAACTGCCTGTCATAGAGGTGACTATATAGAGTAACACAACTTTTACGCAAACCGATTCCGCATGATCCTTCTGGGAAACAATTAGCTGACAAGCAAACTGTGGAACACTGTATTCACCTAAGTTCCATATATATCTATATATCGGAGATAGATAGATAGAGAGAGAGAGAGCGATATAGGGGGGGGGGAGAAGGTGAGAGAGGGTGTGTTTGTGATAGAGAAAAAATAATAACAAATAGATTTTAAAATACTCACACAGAGAAAAATAAACTTGCCAGTAGAAGCAATATTCGCAATGGCAATTGTCTTATCTAATATCCAGTAAGCGGTATGAAGCGCAGTATTTATGAATAAAACTAACTTAATAAGCTTTTCATACATTCCATCGTTTAAATAACTTTTTATGCTTCTTGCAGCTACTATACGTGAAAACCGTGTGACGTCAACAGACATACGGTTCCACTAGGAATGTAGGCAGTCTGGAAAGTAATCGAGTACTACAGAAAGCACCAACCGATTTGTTTTTCGTTATCAAATATAACAGAATACTCAATTTTACGATCTAATAGACATATCTCGTAGAAAACTCTGTGTCACAGACTTAGCTCACTGACTTTGCTCTTTTATTCGATCATGTTTTTGAGACATTATACAATAGTTGACATACTAAATTATCATATTGAATATTTTCTCTTAAAAGATCAGAGAAAATAACACAATCACTAGAATACTTGACTGAAGGACTTACATTATTTATTTGTAGACCTCTATGTATTGTGCCACATTCCCATCGGAATTAACTTTTCATTTCATCCCTCTCAAATCAATACAATAAGTATGTAGTATACTGCTATTATTTCAATAGACTATTCTCAACCCTGGAAATGTTTTCCTTGTAGCAAAGCAAGAAATCAATATTTTCTGCTAATATATTATTGGTGGAAATAACACTTGGGTAGTAAATGATATGATATAAAAATTGTGAATTGTTAAACAGGTATCTAGAGAAATAAATTATAGCAAAACAATTTGACAATTATCTAATGTAAGAGATAACCATGAACTTTGATAAGACAATATCTTATACCATCTTGAAAAGAAACAATACATTGAAAAGAAATACTTTACTTAGTTATAAAATGTCAATAAATACACTTTCGTACTGTATATCTAATTTAAAATAACCTTGGTTTGTTACAGCATTCCAATAAATTAATTAAGATGGATACTTCTGTGACTGTCGAATAAAAAAAATAACTTCTTTTTACATTTATCGAAAGTGTAATCTTTATGAACATGTCGATAGGATACAGCAATACTACAAAAGTAGTAAGAATGATTAACAGAATATATCAATCCAACATAACCTATTTTCTAGAAAATGAGATAAAGATACACACAAATCAGAAGAGTTGTGGTCAAAACTCAGAATACATAGGATTAGAAACAGAAAATGTATCTAAGACTAATGCAAAATCTAGTGTTTCAGGTGGCACACTTCATTGTGAATGAAATGCATGTAATGTTCTGTATCATATTGTATGAATGAATCCATATTGTAATGATAGTAGTGAGTCGAAGATCACAGAGCAGGCGAACCTGAAGAAATAGAAAGAAGAAGATAAAGAAAAGGGAAGTATATAAGGTGGAAGTAGGAGAAGTATCATAATGTGGGGTTCATGGCGTGTTAAAGTCATAGATAGGTAGAAAGAAATGAATAGCAGACACAGAGTGTGTAGCCTGACGGTAGCAGGGATACATAAAGAATAATCCAGGTTGATCTAATGAAATTAATTATCCAACCAGGTACATATACATTTGTAGCATAGTTGCAACTGCGGTTAAATATATCACCCAATTCTCGCACTGATCTGCCTGTGAACGAAAACGTCAACAAAGATAAAGACTTATTTACCTATTACATAGAGTATGAACGGTAATATGCGTCAAGGCTAGACAGGGCTAACCACACCACCAATAGCAATGAAGTAAGAAACCGTGATGTGAAGTATAAAAAGAAGTGTTAAAAACAGTGAATACGTACAGATTGTACCTACGCACACACACACACACACGCACACACACACACACACACACACACACACACACACACACACACACATACACACACACACACACACACATATATATATATTAAAATAACAGATTAAAGTTTAAACAAAGAATCTTTGCTTAAACTTGAATCTGTTATTTTAATAAATATTTGCTCTACAGTTTTATATATTTTATAAATATTTAATCCTTATCGAGCTCTCTTCGGACTTTAGTATTCACATTTATTATTATCACTATATATATATATATATATATATATATATATATATATATATATATATATATATATTATATAATGCACTAAGCAGTCGAATTATTCAATCAATATATATCTGTAATTATACAGGACACGTTTTAACTGAGGTTATGTAAATGTGTTACATAAATGTGCTATATAAATGTGTTATATATATATATATATATATATATATATATATACATCTTCAGTATAGAGACATATAGAAATAACAAATGATTACATTGCCTATGAAGTAAAACGATTATGAATGTTCTTAATTATTTTCTGTACTCTCATTTGGGTCTCATCCGAAAATCTACTCATCAAACAATCCCGATGAAATACGTAATTGAAGGCCTTACAAACCAGAGTATCACAGAACTAAACGTACGAATTTTATATGTTAAAAGCGCTTACGTAGGTAATATATTCTATTGTGCGGGTACTGTTAAATGTTACATTTTAGAGAGATTGCCCAAACACTTTAATGTTATTCGACTCTAATTAACTGGTCTGTTTCTAAAGCACCTAATTTTATTATGACTCTACTAATATTTATTCTATTCATAATTTAATAATTATATTTGACAATGATTTAGTCAATAAGATAGTTTTGTAAGTTGTTGAATATTATGAAGTCACAAATTATTAACTTTTGTCTTATATATATATTACTCTAAAACTGGCAAAATAATTCAATTTATATATTGCAGTCTTTCCTCTTCCCCACACCTACGTTACACATACATGTCTATCTATCTCCCGATAGAGCGGCCGATTTGACCTGGCCGATAGATATCGACTAGATTTTCCGACTGTGCCACTGTGGACGTGGACTAAATTAGCGAAACATCTACATCGTACCTAGATAGGGTTCTAGTTAGAAAGAAGGATAACATAATCTGTCCACAAATGTTCGTGGTTGCCTATTCATATCACAAATTAGTGACCTGCTTAGTCAACCTTGACAAAACCCATAGACAGGGACCCGGCTACTGGAAGCTGAACTTGTCGTTACCGACATACAAAGCCTACAGTAGACGGATTAGCACTTTAGTTAAGCAGCACTTGACGAGGGCCATTGTCAACAACAGATGGTGGTACTCTCTCAAGAGGGCAGTTAGAGTAGACTCGATAGGTTTTAGTAAAGAATTAGTGTTAGATAGAAATAAGACCGAAAAGGAACTGGTAGATAAAGTAGAAGTGGCACTTAGGAGTGACAACGTAGCCAGCGTGCTAGCGACGAGAACGGCCATGGACCAGTTCTTCGACACAAAGAATGAAGGCTGAGTTGTCAGAAGCAAAATACGTGCTCTGGGAAACGAGGGAGCCAAAGCTATTAGCTGGACCCGAGTGACGGATGCGAAAAGTGGCAACAAGTCCACGATTCGTTCTTTGAAGGACCAAGACCGACGCGTGATACGTGAGCCGAAGCAGATGTGCGCGGCCTTTCAGCGGCACTTTGCTTAACTGTTCGGGCAGGGCGGCGCACCGGGAGGGGCTATGGATTTCGGTCCATACCTCGACGGCCTACAGCGACTCTCGGACACCGAGGCGAAGCTCTGCGAAAGGCCGATTTAGGCCGCTGAGATAGGGGACGGGCTGAGCCAATGCGGCAAACGCAAATCTCCAGGTCTCGACGGTCTACCCTACGAATTTTATGTAGCAATGCCGGACTTATTCTCCGGTCTCCTGGAAGCGGTCTACTGCAACTGGCAGCAGAACGTGAGAATTTCCAGTTATGTGACCAAGGGCGTAATCACGTTAGTCAGGAAGGACGAGAACAAGGGGGATGGCATAAGCAACTTCCGGCCCATAACTTTGCTCAACACAGAGTTACAGATTTTGGCCAAGGTGTTGGCAAAGAGGCTGGCACTTGTCGTCGAAAACCTGGTGGGAGAAGCGCAGACATGCGCAATCTCGACCAAGTCCATACACGACAACCTCCACCTCATGCGATACATCATAGAGAGGGTAGGGTGTAAACCCGTCTTCGGTGGGGCCCTGATCAACGTGGATCAGTCTAAGGCTTTCGATAGGGTTGACCATCGTTACCTGGATGCAATGCTCGAGGCGGCAGGCTTCGGACCCGTTTTCAGAGGCTGGATTGCTGCAATGCACAGCAGCAACACCTGCTCGAGGGTCAAGGTTAACGGCTACCTCTCGGAGCCGTTCCAAATCGCGCGATCCATGCGACAGGGATGACCTCTCTCCTCCCTTCTGCATGTGCTGGCTCTCGACCCACTACTGCGGAAGTTGGAGCTGCTGCAGGGAAACTCCTTGGAACCGGGATTGAGGAAAGCGGTGTCGGCCTACGCCGTGACGTGACAGTAATGGTGTCGTGCGCCTCGGAAATCGGGCAGATCGGCACCTTACTGGAGGAATACGAAAGGTTTACAGTAGCCAAGCTGAACCGGGACAAGTCCATCGGTTTGCAACTCGGAACGTGGAGGGGCAAAACGATGCCTTCCGACGGCGTCGTCGGAGGCTGGACGGAGGGACCGGTGAAGCTGCTCGGGGTCTGGTTCGGACCGGACCTCCAGGTGGAGAAAAATTGGGACGACGTAACGGGCAGGGTGTTACACTCGCCCAGAAGTAGGCCGAGTGCAAACTACCCTTGAAAGGTCGAGCGGAGGTGGCGAACACTTATATAGCGTCCGTCATCTACTACCGCTTGACCGTCATACCTTACCCAGCGAAAGCGCTCGCCAAAATGGACGGGCGCTCTTCCGATTCTTTTGGAAGAAGCGGGCTCCCTTGGTGAGAAGATCCATCTGAAGTCAACACCCTTCGAACGGAGGGCTGGGGATGCGTAGACACGCATTAAGGCTACGGCACCTCCAGGTATTCCTCACCGGTCAGCCGGTGTGGGCCCCTTTTGTGAGGCGAGCCTTTCCAAGACTCGTCTCACTCACCGAGCGGCAATCCTGGGTCAAGCAAAGACCGAGAAAAGTGGGCGACTGGCACATTGAATGTGCCCAGGCGCTCACGGCTCTCTGGCAATCGGATCCGGCAATCAGTGGAGACTCAACCTCAACATTCTAAGAGGGTTGGTGCGCAGCAAGTGCGACGACGCTCTCGGAGAGGCTCTGGGCATGGAGGAAGATGAGCTAGCCAGTCTGTTTGGTAGGACGTTTGGCCCGGGACCGATGAACAACTTCCAAAACTCCCTGGATTGGCAGTGCTACCGAAGAGCTCTACCCGTTCGGGACAAGCTCTACAGACACGGGCGCCCGGGTAAGGACCCCTCGAAGAAGATCTGTCCGAGATGCGTGAGTGACGAGGAAACCGTCGCGCACGCATTCGTACACTGCCCGGGCGTTGCTGACCTGTGGGGCTATGTGGAACGACTACTGTCGCGGGTGGGACCAATCCGGTTGACCACCGAGTACATTGTCACGATCAAACCGCCTCCCCGCTTCAAAAACGAAAGAGAGGCGGTTTTCCTCTGTGTGATAGCTATGGCGAAAGAGGTTGCATGGTGGACGAGGTTGAAAGGGCTGAGGTCAGACACCTTTCTCTCCGACCAACAAACTGGTCCTTTTTTCAAGTACCATTTTAGAAGAAGGAACAGAATGGAGAGAGAGGTGCTCTACCCCAGTAAGTTTTATGAAAGGTGGGTGAAAGTGGCGAGAATGGACCGAGTGAATGGGCCTTCTCTCTATATCAGCCTGTAGGTGAGAGAGGAGAGGAAGGAGGAGAGGAAGGGAGCACCCGCTCTTTGTGCTCCTGAGGAGGAGGGTTGCACATTTTTGTCGGGGGTGTGTGCGACCCTATTGAGGACTTCGATTGTTGAATTTGATTTTTTATATGTTTTTACACGTCCCCTTGAAATGTATGTAAACTCCCCCTCTTGTATTTGTCCCAATCTTTGATGCCCTGGTGGCAAATAAATAGAAAGTTATCTATCTATCTATCTACCTATCTATCTATCTCTCTCTCTATATATATATGCATACAAATATACAATAAGATCCGTTCCAACATATGTACATACAGGCATAAGTACATATCTTCATATGTACATCCCTACATGCATACATAGTTGCGAATAGCTTGAAAATTAAATCACAATTAATATTTGCCGTAACAGTTTAACAGTAAATATATGAAATCCTTATGGATAAATGTAGGATTTTTTGTATTTCTAATCGTGATTATAACTGTAGTGTAATGTATCACATTAACAAAGAGTTATATATGTACAATTTGGGCCTAAACCGTTTGATAGTATGCAAAAGCCTAAATGTCTGCAGGATATCAAATAAGCTCTCCTAGACTTAAGATCCAACTATCTTAATATCTAAATATCCAAATATGCTTAATATATAATCTGGTTCGTAAAATTAATCATCCTAATCAGCATAGACTAATATTGTTGCAGTGAACTAACAACCAAATAGTGATACACATTATAGTAACATGTTTAATATCACTATAATACGTTTGGCACTTTTACCTGCTTACAACCTGCGTTTTTCCTAGCTACAATTCAGCTGAAATTCTAGATGTGGTTAAGTAATCAATTGAATACCAAAATATAGTTACCATCCTAAAAGAGTGTTGGACATGTTACAGAATGTAAAATACATTGACGTGAAAGACATGCAATCTAAAACAAATATATAATAAAGCTAGAACTAAATGTATACTGACTCCTGTTACCGGAACACACCAAGTTATGCCGTGATGTTGTGGACCTCACTGTTGAGGTTGTGTCTAGAAGGCGACTGATGAGAGATAGGCCGGCAGTTCTTGGTCAGATGTGGAGCGGACGCCGAGTAAAGCGTTTACTTGAACTCAGCAAATTTGCAAGCTTTATTATGGCTCTTATTCTTTTACTAACGCTCCATTTTATCACAGCAAGTTCACCGATTAATATTGCAGCCATCATTTTAACTTCTATTTTCATTTTAAATTATGTGGTAGAATATCAGAAGGCTTGGTCCTGTACAGCTGAAATTAATGTTTCCATTTCTGTATTTATGTCAGGGACTTTGCATATTTTCTGCCTTTAGTGTGGATGTTGTCTCATTAGCTGCCATGTTAATAAAGATGTTCTCGCTTTTTTGTTTTCGTATAATTTAAAGCTGCATTTACTTTATTTTATTTTTGTTTTATATATTTTGCTTTTCTTTTCTATCTTTCTTTAAAGGTAATTAATTTCTGGTTTGTATATTATCAGTTCCTTTATATATGAAAAAATATGTTTTTCTTTTCTTCGTACTATCTTATTAAGCGAATAAGTCTCTCATTGCTTGCATCGAAGTATTATGCGTTGACTATAGCCGTTGTTTTATAAGAGTTCTCTATTTGTATCAATCCCATTCCTTTCTATCTACACAGAGTGTATAATAGTGTTCCGAATGCAATGTGTAGATTTCTGCGTTTACTATGTTGATTTCAATTAATCTAACTTCCAATATATTATATTCAAACCGTAGTTTATGACTAAGATGTCTAATTCATTTATATCTATTTTCTTGCCTCTGATATTAAGTTCAGATTTAATCTGTGTTTGACTCTTCTGTAGCACGCATTTCGAATCTTCCTCTTAATTTATATCTCATAATCTATACATTTCATTTACAAAGTACCTATATGAATGATTCTGCTCTAATTCTCCTATTTCAGTGCTAAATTTAAATAATATTTTCATTTATGATTAATTAGTCTATTCTATGTTTAGTTAGTTTCATATTACAACTAAATTTATGTATGATCTTTAGTGCGTTTTCTAGCTGCTGTTAATTTTGTTGGTGGTGTATAGGTATTCATTCTAAGGGTGATTAACAGATCGCCTTTATATTTGGATGTGTGCATACGAAATGTATGAGCCAGAGATCAGTTTTTTGCGGGGTGGAGGTAGTGGGTGCTTTAATATCGTGATGATATGTCACAATTCAATTTTCATATACTAGTGGGTTTGCAGTTTTACAAATAATTACAGTTGTTGCTTCGTTGTAGGTTTTATCAGTACATGTACCGATTGTGTTTTGAATTTCCATATAGATTATTTGATGTCTTTGTTGCAGCAGGAGTTCGAGGTTTTTGGAATAGATCTGAAATATATGAACTGGGTTTTCCGCTTTTGTCTTCGTTGCACATGTTTTTTATTCGATTTTTAAACACGCTTGGCAATGTCGTTTGGTTCTGTTGTTGCCGAATGTATATAACATTGGAAATAGTTTTTCTGATGTTTATGCTAGAGTTATTGGTATTACTAATTGATTTATATAGTGGTTAACTGCTTGATTTGTGGGTTACCTTTCATGTAAAGATTTCTAATCTTATTTTGTTATAGAATTTATTTTTTTTATTTACTTGGTTAATTTCCTGATACTGGAACGTATTTCTCCACTGTCATTTATCTGTAATGTTTGAGGTTTATTGTAGTTCACGGTAGCTATTTCAGTATTATATTGGGGGTTATATTATTGTGTTGATTTGAAAACATTTTCAGAGTATCTACAAAACCTTTGTTGAATATTTACTGCAGCAAAGATTTTAGTGAGTGATTGATATTGATGGTTTCTGCCCATCACAAGTATCTTTCTTCGTATTTTCACTAAGTTGCTTTCTACAGGTTTATAATTTATTAGCATAGGAACTATACGTAGTTTCATTCTCCATACTTGGTAATGAAATAAAAAATATCAAATATATATATATATACACACAGAGAGAGAGAGAGAGAGAGAGAGAGAGAGAGAGAGAGAGAGAGAGAGAGAGAGAGAGAGAGAGAGAGAGAGAGAGAGAGAGAGAGAGAGAGAGAGAGAGAGATTTCCACAACTAATTAACAAACCATACATGAGGATGAGCGTTTCAGCGTATGGATGTTCAACCCTTGTATGACTGCTGTGAGAACTGAAATAATTATGAACTGAGTGGATTCTATGCGTCAGATGTTGGTAGTTAGGTGGAAGGGAGACAACTGAAATTAGACTGTTGCAAGTGAGACAATTTTCGTATGAGCTAGTTGGTTCCGGATTAAACCTTTCGCTATCCTGGGTCCTGCGTCCCTCCAGTTACAAATAGGCTCTTGTGTTAAGGCAAATACTATTATGTAACCTCTGTAATATATTCACTCTTTCATCAATCCACATCGTACAAAACATTGCTCCATTTCCGTATGACTTGGATTTGGTTAGAGCTTTCAACGTCGGCATCCTTGAATAACTATACGTGGATTGCCAGCTTCGTGGAGGATCGCTTATCAGAGTGTCTAAAGCTCGTCTGATGGTTAAGGAAGCACTTTCAAACCGGCCCGCCGGAATACACACACACACACACACACACACACACACATATATATATATATATATATATATATATATATATATATATATATATATATATATATATATATAAATATATATATATATATATATATATATATATATATATATATATATATATATATATATATATACATATATATATATATTAGGGATGTAACGAACATATACAGTTTTGTAGAAGTAATAAACATGCTGAAATACTGGTGATAGCTATTATTGTAGTTTAACTGTGTGTGAACAGAATAATGAATCAATGGGATACAAAGAATGAATCACTAGATAATACCCCAAAATTCGTCTGTGATCGATGCTTATTTCCACAAGAATAAACGATTATTTTAGTTTCAAATATATCGTTATAAATATACGTTCATTTGAGTTCATATTTTCATAATCCAAACACAGTTATCTGCCATATACAACAAGATGTTGTTTTACGATTGAATGATAAATTATCGGGAAGCCAGCAATTTACTTTTGATTGAATATTGTCTGTGTTGCTCCTTGAAATACGACAGGGCTGAAAGGACTGATATCTTTAAGCTAACATTTAAAGGTAATAGCGTTATTTATGTTCATTTTGAATTTTTCACTTCAAATGAAACTGACAAAAGAAACAATTTAGTCTATTATATTGCCAACAATTGACGAGGCAGATATTCCTGAATACAACATGAAATATAAAGAAGAATATGACCGGCTGCCTGAAATGTTAACTGTTGCCAAATATATTACTGAAAATATTAAGATATCATCTGAATATAAAATAAGTATATAACGCCTTAATATTCTATAGTCCATAAATGAACGAGCGTTTCAGCGATACAAAACAAATTGAAATCTTTCCAAACATCGTATTCAAACGATTAAAATATCATATGTACAGTTGAAGCATTTTCCAGATTAGCCATGATATGTAAAGTTATAGATCAAGAAAATAGAATAAAACTACAAATACTAGGTTATTACAAAAATCTAACAAATGTAACATTTGCTGAGATACAGCGTGGAAGACAATAGTAGTATTTATAATGAAGCCCACAGCAAACATCTGAAAATATTTAGCCAAATTGAAATTGAATGTTAAGGCAATGGCTAAATGTGATATCAATATAATAATTTTTATTTCAAAAGCCAGAACGCAATTTACTAATAACATCACAGAAACAGTTAACTCCTACAGCAATTATAATTTTTTTTTTCATGTTGATGTACATTCTCTGGCTAACATTTAATATATTTTCGGTAGTGCTTTTATGAATCAACACATGAACGACTACGATACAGTATATATATATATATATATATATATATATATATATATATATATATATATATATATATATAGGAACGAGTAGGACCCCGACGGCTGTGCTGAAGCCGTTTCGACAGCTAATTCTGGATTAAATTTAGATTTAGATTTAGTCCAGAATTAGCCGTCGAAACGGCTTGAGCTCAGCCGTCGGAGTCCTACTCTACTACCCTAAGTATTGAGTACTTTGGTGCGTTATGGTCCATCTGGTTCCTTACCACATTTCCTTCGTTATATATATATGTATATATATATATATATATATATATATATATATATATATATATATATATATATATTTATTTATACATATATACATACATACATATGGTAGCTGCCAACTCGTTTTCGAGTACGGCCACTACTTTATATCCATGTAGGAGAACCCCTACTGATGCGCTGAACGAGTGTGACTTTTTAGTCCAGCCAGCGACTTGAAAACTCTGGTACAACACTGCACTTATGACAATTATTGACACATAGTGCTGTGCCCATGGTACCATGTGACGACAAGTGCAGAGAGATCTCCAGATATAAAGCAATGCCTGTGCCGTGAAGCTTTTATAGTGAGCAAAGGCATTGCACAAAGCCAGTCCCACTCTCTTAACCTAGATGATATTTACCAAAAAGAAGAACAAGTCAACATCATCGGATACCATCAGGGTTGCAGGTGTTATATGAGAGTTTTCCTTCTAGAATTCTGCCTTGACAAAGGCTAAGCGGTCATCTCCCCCGGTGAATTTGGATGGACATTGTCTCTTAAGAGCTCCTTTGCCCTTTGACAGGTTTTGTTTTTAGTTCTGCAGGATGTCCAAAGTCATCCTCCTCACCAAGAAACCTTGGTGTGGTTGCCAGTTTAGTCTCCAATGACCCGACCATGAGACAGGTTTTACTGGGATACATGTTACCAGTAGCACCAACTGGTGACCTGACATTTACATACATACATAGATACATACATACATACATACATACATACATACATACATACATACATACATACATACATACATACATACATACATACATGATGGCTTCCCCCTCGTTATCGAGTATGGCCATTGCACGAGAAGAAAAAAAAAATAGATAACAAGTAAAAAAAAAGAAATATATATATATATATATATATATTATATATATATATATATATATAAAATATTAAACAAATAATGAATAAACAATGAAAACAGTTCCTTATATTAAACAAAAAAAGTTCATTATTTAACGATCGTTTCTAGGATATATATGTGTTAGAATTGGCATGCATATTCAACAGATCTATGTACAAAATTATACAAAATTATACAAACTATCAAGATTAAATATACATACCAACACATATATACGCCGTCTTCAGAAATAATGAAATATATTTATTGATAATAACAACAATTCAAAATTTCAGGTCCGTTTGGGAACAAAATTGACCAATGAAAATACAAAAGGTTT
>OZ024746.1:44565436-44567936 GCA_964016885.1 Eledone cirrhosa
ACCCGTAGCTAAATCTAAAGTTATATCTAGGAAATTTACTACTTTACTTGTTTTTTCAAAAGTAATATTAAGATTATAATAGTCTTTAAGGAAAGTTCTAATATGTTTTTTGTTTTTTTCAATTTCTGAAAGGCTAAGGTTGTTAGAAAGAAGAAGACAGTCATCACGATATAAACCACCTTTGAGGTGGGGAAAGGAGGCATTTATGTTGAAAAGGAGAAAGAGGCCCACAAGATCAGTAATTTGGGCGGAATCGCTTGAACCCATAGTAATATCAAATAGATTACTATATGTGTTTCTGGTCCAGTATTCATTCTGAAATTCAATAAGTGTTAGTCTAGCATGTGTAATAATATTAATGTCATCCAAAGTTAAGTTAGATCTATTTTTAGCAAATATCGATGCTTTGTTCAGGAGTATAGGTGATATAGAAGAATAGTAATTATCTATATCAAATTGTAGAAATGAAGCAGAAGATTTACATCTAATATTTTTAAACCAGTTAATTACCTGGGAGGTGTTTTCCCAGAGTGGTAAAATAACGTGTTTTCTTATTTGTGGGATGACTCTATCCAAAATTTTTTTGCTAATTATTCCAATATCTGATTTGGAGGGACATATAAGTCTAATAGAAGGATTTGAGTTAAAATTTGATTTATGATCCTTCAGGTTGAAGTGTGGTCTTTTCAATGCCAAAGGTTCAGTTCTATCTTCAATGTTTAGTTTTTTTACTATGTTGTGTGTTTTGTTGTTGATGTTGATAAAGAACTCAGAAAAAATTATAAAAAATCTAATAATGCGTCACTCACCAACATCAACAACAAAACACACAACATAGTAAAAAAACTAAACATTGAAGATAGAACTGAACCTTTGGCATTGAAAAGACCACACTTCAACCTGAAG
Source organism: Eledone cirrhosa (assembly GCA_964016885.1). Taxonomy (NCBI): domain Eukaryota; kingdom Metazoa; phylum Mollusca; class Cephalopoda; order Octopoda; family Eledonidae; genus Eledone; species Eledone cirrhosa. Next base: position 44,566,343 of record OZ024746.1, read on the forward strand.
GATCATAAATCAAATTTTAACTCAAATCCTTCTATTAGACTTATATGTCCCTCCAAATCAGATATTGGAATAATTAGCAAAAAAATTTTGGATAGAGTCATCCCACAAATAAGAAAACACGTTATTTTACCACTCTGGGAAAACACCTCCCAGGTAATTAACTGGTTTAAAAATATTAGATGTAAATCTTCTGCTTCATTTCTACAATTTGATATAGATAATTACTATTCTTCTATATCACCTATACTCCTGAACAAAGCATTGATATTTGCTAAAAATAGATCTAACTTAACTTTGGATGACATTAATATTATTACACATGCTAGACTAACACTTATTGAATTTCAGAATGAATACTGGACCAGAAACACATATAGTAATCTATTTGATATTACTATGGGTTCAAGCGATTCCGCCCAAATTACTGATCTTGTGGGCCTCTTTCTCCTTTTCAACATAAATGCCTCCTTTCCCCACCTCAAAGGTGGTTTATATCGTGATGACTGTCTTCTTCTTTCTAACAACCTTAGCCTTTCAGAAATTGAAAAAAACAAAAAACATATTAGAACTTTCCTTAAAGACTATTATAATCTTAATATTACTTTTGAAAAAACAAGTAAAGTAGTAAATTTCCTAGATATAACTTTAGATTTAGCTACGGGTATCTACCAACCTTACCATAAACCAAACCAAAACTTACATTACATACACTCACAATCTAATCACCCTAAATCTATCCTTAAAAACCTTGCATATAATATATCACTTAGAATTTCTAACCTTTCTTCTAACCAAGATGTATTTGATAAAAATGCGACCTTCTATAACGAAGCTCTAGATAGAAGTGGCCACAAAAATAGATTAGAATATATACCTTCTACTAAAAATACTGAAAGCATACAACCTAATATTACCAACAAACACCAAATGAAAAGTACACACCTAAATGCCACCCACACTATACCCCAAAATACCAAATCTTCTAATATAAAGTATAGTAACTCTCAAAAAACTACTCATCATACAACTCTAATAAATATTAATAATAAAACTCCTAATAAAAAGGATAAAACACCTAAATCTACAAATATAACTAAAAATGGTTGTGGTGAGATCATTAACATTAATCCTCCTAGTAAAAATCACGATACAACCTATAAAAATAATAAAAATAATAAACAACATAGAAACCGTAATAGACGGGTTACTTGGTATAATGCTCCATTTAATTTACAAATTAAGGATAATATTGCTAAAAAATTTTTTTATATCCTAGAGAAAAACTTCCCGCCAAACCACAAATACCATCAAATCTTAAATAGGTCTACAGTTAAATTCTCATATTCTACAACAAATAACATAAAACAAAATATAAGTGCCTATAATGCATATAAATGTAAGAAAACCATAAGTATACCACCAGTACATCAAATTAACCATAATATCTCCTCAAATACAAAATTAACGAAAGGTTGTAACTGTAGAAACAAAGCAAACTGCCCATTAAAAGGGAATTGTCTTGTTAACAACATAGTCTATAAATGTAATGTTAAAACTAAAGATTCTATTTGCTCATATATAGGAGCTACCTCTA
>OZ024746.1:44570436-44625436 GCA_964016885.1 Eledone cirrhosa
ATGTCTATGTGTGTATATATATATGTATGTATGTGTGTGTATGTATCTATGTATGTGTATGTATGTACATATATGTCTATGTATGTGTGTATGTATATGTATGTATATATGTATATATATATATATATATATATATATATATATATATATATATATATATATATATATATCTTCATTTTTTATATATATGTGTGTGTGTGTATGTGTGTGTGTGTGTGTATATATATCTTTATATATGTGTATGTGTATGTTCGTGTAGGTGTATGTGTGTGTATGACTAAATATGTATGTGTGTATGTGTGTATGTGTATATATATCTATGTGTGTGTACATGTATGTATGTGTATGTATGTGTATGTGTGTATATGTGTATATGTATGTATATGTATATATATATGTATATATATATATATATATATATGTGTATATATATATATATATATGTATATGTTTCTCTATTTGTATATGTATATGTGTATAGATATATACCTTTTTCTTTGTATGTCTGAGTTGTGTGAGAGTGTAGTGGTGTTTGTATGTATATACCGATATATAGATGCCTAAGTATTTGTCTGTATGTATGTATGTATGTCTGTATGTATTTGTGTGTATATATAGGTATGTATGTGTATATCTGTATGTATATATGTATGTAAGTGTATGTATATGTGCGTGTATGTGTGTATATATATGTGTGTCTATATAGTATGTGTGATTATATGTGTATGTATGAGTGTATGTGTATATATATATATATATATATATATATATATATATATGTGTATTTATATATGTGTATTTATATGTATGTGTGTATATGTATGTATGTGTGTATATGTATATGTTTATATATGTGTGTGTATGTATGTTCTAAGTGTGGATGTGTGTATATGTATGTATGTGTTTGTATGTGTGTATGTGTATATATATGTGTGTATGTACGTGTATGTATATATATATATATATATATATATATATATGTATATATATATATATATATATATATATATATTTTCTTGATATATTTCTTTTTTCTTTTTTCTTTTTCTTTTTCTTTTCTTTCCTTTTTAATGTTTATTTATTATTTATTATTTTTTATTTTCTTAGTTTATAGATACATCTATATTAAGCAGTCTGCCCAAACAGTTGAATACTGACCTCTCCCCCCCTCCCACCTAATTTCTGTATCTTGATCTAAATGTGTGTGCCAATGTTTATGTGAGTGAATTAATATCCATGTGCTTAGGATTTTATATCCACATATATATATGTGAGTGGGGGTGAGTGTGTGTTTGTATGTTCGTAGTTTATGTGTATGTTTATGCATATACGCGTGTGTATGTGTGATTGTACGGATATGAGTGAGTATGAAAATATGTATATACACTTATTTCATATTTATGTGTCTATACGCATCTTATCTGTGCATTATAAACTTACAGAGACATTAACCTTGAAATTTTGTATTTGCATCCATCCTTTTCGTATGCGTATACAAGTTGTGCATACATTTTTGTAAAATATGTGTAAGGGTAGTTACATGTATATACACACACCGAACTGCATTAAACCTTTTGTATTTTCATTGGTCAATTTTGTTCCCAAACGGACCTGAAATTTTGAATTGTTGTTATTATCAATAAATATATTTCATTATTTCTGAAGACGGCGTATATATGTGTTGGTATGTATATTTAATCTTGATAGTTTGTATAATTTTGTATAATTTTGTACATAGATCTGTTGAATATGCATGCCAATTCTAACACATATATATCCTAGAAACGATCGTTAAATAATGAACTTTTTTTGTTTAATATAAGGAACTGTTTTCATTGTTTATTCATTATTTGTTTAATATTTTATCTTGACTCTGTATACCGTTTATCTTTCACCGAAAGTGATTTTTCATTACATCTCTTCTTTCCATGATATCCGGAATACATTGAGTTCTTCATACGGATTGGACACTACCGTAAACTCTTGGTAGATTTATCTACATATATATATATATATATATATTTCTTTCTCCATCTCACAGTCTGTGGCCTACTCCAGTGCCACGGAACACCCGCCCATCGCCTCACGGTCGAACAACGTACTATCTTCCTCTTACAGACCCACACTCCCCCGGCCTGAACTCCCCAACCTTATTCCTTTAGCGTTCGACCGCCCCCCTCCCCCACTTATCCCCCACTAACACCACTAACACACCCCTCCTTTTCACCGCCCACCCCACACTAACAATACTAACACCTCCACTCCACCCCTCATCTAACCACCCTTCCCCAACTAACATACTAACATCCCTTCCCTCCCCTCTTCTCCTCCTCCCCCCTCCTTATCACACGCACACACTCACACCACCCACCCCACACGCAACTAACATCACTAACACCCTCCAACCCCGCGCACACGTACCCACACACCCTCGTACACCACCAACTCTACACACCCTACCCCCACTAACCCCCACTCACACCTGCATTCCACCCCTCCCCACCTCCCGTCTACTAACACCCACTAACACCTCCTCACCAAACTACACACACACCAGTACACCACACTCCCTCCATAGAACCACACACACCCTTCTCTCCCCACTCCACACTCACTCATCCCACTAACACCCCTACTAATACACACACACACAGACACACACACGCACACACACACACACCCTCCTCACTCCAACTCTCACACCTACCCATCCTCGCCTCCCTACCCTTCCGCTGACTGCTGCTATGCCCTTCCGACCACTGTCTCAGCACCAACTGACCACAGCACTTCCACTGCTGACCACTTCCTGTTGCGCGCGCACCCCACATCTCTCCTCTTCCGACCACCGCTTCTTGGATTACCCACACGCGTTTTGACTTCCAACCAAAATCTCCATACATCCGTGTAACTTACCACTTTCAACCATCCTCTAACACCATCACCTATATAACTCACCCACACACACATCCCAAAACAAATTTTTTTTATCCACACGCCACCCACACCCACAACACGCTTAAACCACCACACACACGTGCTTCCCACCACATATTTACACCCTCAGCCCCCTGATTCCTCTCCCCCCACCCCCTATCCACACACGCACAGACCCTCCGACACACAAAAACACCCCCCACACACACCTTCCTGAACATGCAACCCCGTTCTTCCCCCAACCCGCACTTTCACATACACACACACACACACACACGCACACCTAACCACACACACCACCTTCAGCCCTCCCCGCTCGGACACCCCGTCTCCCTCTCCCCACTCCACCCGCCTCCACCTCTACTCACCCCACACCCTTCCACCACCTGTTTACCCCCCTTTTAATTTCAGTTTATTTTGATCATGCCTTTATTTTTAAATGTTCTCATTCCTTGTATTTTGATCATGCTTTATTTTTATTTATTATTTATTATATTTTTGTCTTTATTTGTTAATTTTTCATTCGCACCGTTTCCTTTCGCTATATGTCTCTCCACCACTCCCCTACACACCTTTTGAACTCTTACCTGAAGAAGGGCTTATGCCCGAAACGTCGTCCTCCACCTACCCCCCACTCTCCTGAGCGTGAATCTAATAAACATTTGTCGTACTGCCTCTCTGTTCTGTCCCTGTTCAATTGTTTATTATATATATATATATATACATATACATACACACACACACACTCACACACACATATACACACACATACATTAATAACAATAATAATAATAATAATAATAATAACAATAACAACAACAATAACAACAACAACAACAATAATAATATACATATACATATATATATACACACACACGCACACGCATAAGCATATCTACACACACACACACGATAGCAACTAACAGCGCTGCGATCGAATGTGGCTTTTTAGCCCAGCCAATGATCTAAAATGTCTTGCACAGAGTCGGCAACCAAAACATTCACTGGGAATAGTCGGCTGTGGCTGGAGTTCGTGTACTTTTGCATGTCGCTTGAGCCCTCCTGCTGATTTACATTCTCTACCACATGTTTGGCAAGCATGATGAGTAGCATCTCCAACAGCAGCCTGGTAGACAACCACTGGTCTTACTTTATGACTGCGAAGATGACTTTCGAGTCCAGCTTTGCTTAGGCAGAGTCTTGCACATACGCTGCATGTCAGCACCATAGGAGGACCCTCGCCGTCTGGAAGTGCAACAGCAATGCCCTTCCTCACATCCCGCTTAACTTTCTCGTGTGCTATTCGAGATGCCTCAAAGGCAACTTTTCCCTCATATACAGTCTTTCTCCATTTATTACGATTAGCAGCAATATTCTCCCATGTATCAGCAGAGATGTTAGCGTCTTTCAGAGAGGCTTTCAAGGAATCCTTATACCTCTTTTTTGGCTTATGTGGCGGTCGTTTTCCTTTAACCAACTCTCCATAAAAGAGTTGTTTTGGTATTCTAGAATCCTTCATCCTGGCAAGATGACCACTCCAACGGAGTCGTTGCTTAAGCACAAGAGCTTCTATACTGTCACACATAGAGCATTCCAAAATCTCGACATCACTGATGTGGTCCCTCCAGTGAACGCCATGGATCCGTCTGAGACACATCTGATGGAAACGCTCCAATTGCTTAAGGTGGCGTCGATATGTGACCCAGGTCTCGCAGGCATAAAGAAGACAAGAGAGCACACATGCCCTGTACACCTTTACCTTTGTCCTCCTGCATATGTCTCGCCGACCCCAGAGTCGCGTTTCTAGCTTTCCGAAAGCATCACTTGCTTTCCTAATCCTAAGTGAGATTTCACTGTCAAGGTTGCTGTATCGATTGACAGTGCTTCCCAGGTAGACAAACTGATCAACCACTCCAAGTCGTTTGCCATACACATAGATGTTTGGTTCAGTGTACTGCTTACCGGGGGCAGGTTGGAACATGACGACGGTTTTCTTGAGACTGACAGTCAGACCTAGGACAGTGCAAGCGTCAGAAAATGCATTCAAAATGTGCTGCATATCACTCTCTGTGTGCGCTACAAGATCGCAATAATCTGCATACAAGATGTCTCTTATGATTGATGTAAATACATACATACATACATACATACATACATACATACATAGTCTACAAATGGCTGCGATAGCTGGCACCTTCAAAATATGCAAAACATTCTTGCGATTCAAGGGATGACAATTTCTTTTCTTTTACAACCTTGCCACCAGGAAGGTGGCCGGTCAAAAAAATATACTCGACCTAGTCAGACCTAGGACAGTGCAAGCGTCAGAAAATGCATTCAAAATGTGCTGCATATCACTCTCTGTGTGCGCTACAAGATCGCAATAATCTGCATACAAGATGTCTCTTATGATTGATGTAAATACATACATACATACATACATACATACATACATACATACATACATACATACATACATACATACATAGTCTACAAATGGCTGCGATAGCTGGCACCTTCAAAATATGCAAAACATTCTTGCGATTCAAGGGATGACAATTTCTTTTCTTTTACAACCTTGCCACCAGGAAGGTGGCCGGTCAAAAAAATATACTCGAAATTAAGAGAAAGAGAAAACATACATACATACATACATACATACACACACACATATATATATATATACTTTTTAAATATTCTTACTCTTTGTGGACGAAGAAATTAATTAACTATATTTGGAAGATAGTATAGTGAATTTATTTATTAATGTTAATTAATACATTTTGTTCTCTATTACTTGTAGTGGTAAACGTAGTGGTAAACGTAAAGTGGTATCCTTCATAAATGCTATGAAGGATGACATATAAAAGTATGTATGTATATATATATATATATATATATATATATATATATATATATATATATATATATATATATATATATATATATATATAAAGATATATATACATACTTTTAAGTGTTATCCTTAATAAGTGCTACGTTTACCACTACAAGTAATAGAGAACAAAATGTATTAATTAACATTAATAAATAAATTCTCTATACCTATATCTTTCAAATATAGTTAATTAATTTCTTCGTTCACAAAGAGTAAGAATATTTAAAAAGTAGTGATTTACGCGTTTGTGTGTATATGTGTGTCGGCTCCGCAAAGTATGGATTCTTTTCTTTAACTTTCTCGGCTTGATTTTAACTTGTGTTGTGACAGCGATCATATATCGAGGCATTTAGCCCGATACCCGATCGACGTTGCCAGTTCCTCAACTTCCGGTACAAAATACTATGGATGCTATAATACAATTATTCTGCTACGTTTCTGTTTTCCTCAACTGGACACGTTTGTCTCTAGATTGAGTTTATATAACCAATTTTTACAGAAATGTGAAGATCGTTAACTGAATTCAGAACTACATCTTAAGGGCATTTATTTTATTAAAACTGCTGTAATGAAATGTAAATCTGGTCTTAGTAAGAACCTAAAGAGGAGAACACTAAATATACTAAGACATTTAGTTCGGTGCTCTCCTCTTTCTGCCAATATCCAACCCCGTAACCTTTATATATTAAATAAATTTTGTTCTGATTATCACGAAGCGAATCGTTCTGCAACTAATTTGATTTAAATGTGATTCACTAACTACAATCAAGCATATTCTCATTGTTCTTACGTGATGGAGTATTATTCTAGGTATATAACTATGCATTCTCCTATTGCAATTACAAAGCATTATTATTATTATTATTATTTCTGCAACGCCTTTTCAAAAGCACTGACTGTTTTACCAGCCAACATTGCACTGAAATATTTCGCTTTTCTGATCACGTCTAATTCATTAACATATTATTTCATTGTAACTGGCACACACCTGTCAGGAATGGTTTGTATGTTAATCTATAAAATGTTGCACATGCTAGGAATGTAGTTATTTCTGTAGTGTTTATTTTTGTAAACTTTGACCCACACTATATCAGTATATTTACTCTAGTCTTCTTAAACATTTCTGTTATGTTCTCTTGTCATTTTATTATTTACTTTCCTTACACTACTAGCTGAATACATTGACCCTAAAATTTCTCAGTTTACATAATGTAATATCTTTCACATTCACAGACTAGAAAAGGTGTCCATAAACTTTCTAATTTCCTCAAGCATTATTGAGGCTTCTCAATCCACAACTATACGCCACTGTCTGCATTATCCAACATTTTTAACTCCTTTCATAAATCAGGTATTAAATGAATTGCGCTCCCTCTTTCTCACTTTTAATATCAATACCACAGCATCGTGGTAACGTTATATTTATTTTCCAAAATTTATTTATTCGAAATACATTGCTAGGCAGGAAAGCTCGTAAATTTTTCAGTATCTGTAATTTCGAATTTGTCTGTTATTCTCTCGGGGGTATATTCACATGACTTAATTTATATTAATTTCCTATATAAGCAGAAAATTGTAGATTTATAGGAAATGGGAAATGCAATCATATCAATACTATGTCTTTCTACGGGCGAGGTTTTGGTATCGTAAGTGAATTGAAATAGCCTATTTTTATAAGTTAGTGAGTAAATGTGGTACAATGGCCACCAATTTGTGAGTCTCGTTGTGTCTAACATGGAGGAATATATGACGTTGTAATAATGAGAAATGTAACAGAATCAGGAATCAGAATGCCTGTAAACTAGTACTATAGCTTACATGTGAGTAAATATCTATCAATTAATCAATTAATTAAACGATCTTCGATGCTGGTTTGTGCAGCATTTACACTATCATCATTTAGTGGTACTACTCCGTCGTCGGTTTTACTTGAGGTTTATATCGGAACGACAACTCATTAAAGCTAGACAAGTTTCTTGTTTTAGAAGGAGTAATAGTTTTTTGAATATATTTATAGAAGATATATACATATTACTTAAGGTTTATATCGGAACAACAACTGATTAAAGCTACACTATTTACTTGTCTTAGAGGGAATGATAGTTTTTTGTATCTATTTTTAGAATGATGTAGACATGCATTCAGCGAGTGTGTGTGTCATTGCAATTAGAATGATCTCAATTAGCATTCTTGTCTTTTTAAGACCGGAAAAGTTGATGTACAGTGATATTTTCTAGATATGTCTAAACATTGTGTATCTTTTTTTTTAAAGAGCTGGTGGATTGATAATCCTCATTGACGTAAATACCTAAGAGATTTTCTTTCTGGAATAAGTCTATATTTCGCGTAAGACATATAGTTCTGGTGTGGATGACACAGGCGTTCAGAAAGGCTTAAGTTGTATGAAGTATGGTATCAACAGTATAAAGATGGCTCTCACAAGTGACAGCAATTATGCCGTCAATAATCAAATGGAAGGTTATGGAAGTCACCACCAAAAGATTGTTACACCAAAGTCAATGGGAAGTCAATTTGGTCTAACAGTATTCCTCTGATTCGAGAAATAAGAGAACTAGAGAAATACGTGGGTAACGAGGCCTGTAGATGTTCGCATCAGACACAGTCGAATGTTTGCAGTTATAAACTACAGACTACTATTGGATACTACATTAAGATTGAGTCTCCAGTATATATTTCCTTATGAAAATATGCTGAAGGTTAGAAGAAAGAGAGTTTCAAGTTGAAGAAGGAGGTAATTATTTGCATTTGTCCCTTCATGTTTTACATGTTTGAATCGAGATTGATAGATTGATATTTAGTATGGTCAGAGAGGTTGACCCAAAGGAAATGTAATACACTGAATCATGCTCTTAAAAACGAAACGAAAACAAGTTCCGAGATATAGAATGGAATATAGGGGTTAATGTTTACTAAGTGTTTGTATTTGAGGAGAATAGTGTGAACGGGATGGAATATACGTAGTCTGGACTGGTTATCGTATTATCTTTGGGATTAGAAGAACTGTTTTTTGTTCATGTTCAACATAGATATGGTAATCAGGTAGTTTACCAAGTTTTTTAACAATTGACCGTACGTGCTGTGAAGGTCTAAATACGTTATCTAATGCTTTTAAAGTAGCCCGTTGAGTGATGCGGCTATTTCTAGAATGTTGATGCGACTAATTTCTTTATAATGTTCCTTTGTTTGTAATGTGGTTTAATTGCGATGCAGATAGTTTCCAATTTTCCTCGTGTTTACTGTATGTTCTTTAAATGAATTTCCTATTATTTTTTATGTTGATCTTTATTTTTCTTGTGTTGTGTTTAGAATAGGTCTTTCTGTATATCACGTTGACTATTTCCATTGTGAAATTTGAGTAGATTTTTATTTGCTTTATGAGATGTTTTGTTTGAATGATTTTGTCATTCGTTTATTGAATGAATGTATTGCAGACTCTTTGTTGCTGGTCATAGTGCTAATGAATTCTGCAAACCCAAATTCAGTTTCATTGGAGTGGTTGTAATGGAATTTACAATGTTTTTAAAAGTAATTTTGCTTTGTGAAAATCCTTTAATGATTATGGACAGGTTGTCAGAAGACAGTTGATTCAGTATTTCCCATATGATTGTTGTGGCTATATGTGTGGTCAGACCGTTATGTCTGCATAGATAAATGAGCGAGATTTATAGATAAGTTTAACAATATTTTGTCTACACTTATGCTATCTGTGTTGTTGCTGTCTAACCTATATGTTGTGTGCATTGGTGTATTTCACAATGACCTTGTTTGAATGTTCACTGGGGTGTTTAATGTGCGTGACTACATTAAGAACTCTTCGCATTTAGTGATGATTCGTTGTAGTAGAATTTACTTTGAACGACTAGGTTTCCTGTATTTTATTCTGTCCTGTTTTTATTCGAGTTATTTATGGTACCGTGGATTCAGGACTGCAATAGTTCTCGGATCTATACGTTTTAAGAATTTGGCTGCACAATTAATTACTATACATTCTTAACCTGAATTTCCTGTGATAAAATTATTTTGTTTCATGAAATGATAACTTATTAGGTTAACGGTATATTAATAGTTTATTAAGATACCTTTAATATAGTTTATGTAATTTTAATGTGATGTACATACATATATCGATGGCTGCATGCTCAACGTTATTATCACTACAACGCTGTAGCTTTGAGAAAAGAAACGCTCACAATTCTATTATGGTAGTACAATGTGTTTTGGTTTGTGGCGAATATATGCAAAATTTTGGTAAATGAGGATTTTGTTTTTGGATGAAATTCATGCCAGAAAGAACCTTACATTTGTAAATTCTAAAGTCTGTTTACTCGAGGATCATTGCTGAAGAAATTTCCCTGTGTGTGCTGTTTCTTTGAGTCTATGTTAGCTGAAATGTCATTATTCGATCGGCATTTACACCCACAAGTGATGTATTTTCTTTCCTGCCATATTATACTCAGAACACGGTTAACCAATATATTACTCAATTATTTAGAGTGAAATTATCTGTAAGTTGAAACAATTGTTGCGTGTTGCATGAGCTTACATGCATTAACGTTAATGGCGGTGACCACAAAAAAGTTTTCGAATGAGTTTTACTGAAAGAGCACAGTTTGGAAGGAAACCATGTAACAATTTAAAATGTGTTGCATCGATAATAAATACGTTAGATCAATCGTGTTGTGAAGGATGATCATTTAACTAGAAACTAAAACTAATTCAGTGATTCCGTCCAGTAGCAACATAACATTTTTTAACAGTACCTTCTAAAAGACAATAAGTGTATATTGATAACAGGCCACCGAACTGCAAATCACGGATTTCTAAAGTGCTAACATAATTGGAATAAATATCATTCAATCATATAACTTATATAACCTGAACGTACAAGCTGCAGTAAAATATTACAAATTGCGTCTACGGATAATTTGATAATATAGTGAGCAATATGATGACGTGTGTCTGTATATTCCGGTTGTTTTTTTCATAAATAAACTTCCGACACACTAAGAATGTAACATGTAATGAACGGAAAATAAAATTATATTCAGGTGAAGAAGAAAATAGATACAACTTATTGCTTTTGAATTGAGATATATGTCTATAATGAAATCTATATTTAGTGGTTCAGCTGAAAAGTAAATCAGAAGAATATCTAAATGTAATTACTATAAAGACAATTTATGGAAACAATTTAAATGTAAACTTCTATATAAAAGAAAGAATTCCTTAGTGGACAACGCCGTCATGTCCCACGGTAAGAATGCCCAGGTAATATTCAACGTATACCAATTATTCTTTGAACATGTTTCATTGCTTGAATTATTTCTAATAATAATATTTCCGTTATGATGCTTTATTTACACAGTAACTACATTTGTTTTTCTTTTCACCAAATTGTAGTAAATGAGAATTTTTCGAGTACGTGTAGCATACCATTCTGCAAGATGCATATCCTCGTACTATAAATATAGACATTAACTCATTGTTAAATGTGTAATTTATTAAAACTGCTACTAGTGATTTTTCATCAACGGAAATCCACATTATATATGATAGAAGCTTACCCCTCTGTTACAATGTGGATAGGCTCGAAATACCGATTTGATTAAACATTCAAAACATAACCTGAAAATTAAAAAACAACAAAAATACATTTTTAGTGCAATGACATTTATCAATTACAATGCAACCATGCCTATGATATTGGTGCAAAATATATGGTGATACAGAATAAAAGTGAGAAATAAAAGTAAGAATATCATATATGTTTCCACCAAGTGCTGAAAACATGGCGTTATTTCACATACAACTCCATATCTATTTAAAAATATGATATGAATGATGTGCTTAAGATAGATACATTGAGTTAATAAGGTGATTTGATATGTTACATGGAAGAAAATTTATTTAGCTGTGTTATGAGAAATGTATAGTCCTATAAGCATATAAATGTCGCTAAATTTGGATTGTTAGCGCAAGTAAATCACATCATATAGTTTTAAATCTAAGATATTTATTGTCAGATGAACATGAAATGTAATTTATTTTGTATATTTTCTTATGAAATAACTACTTCATTACCAATATTGATATTCATCTATGAATATAAAATCATGAATTCTGAAAAATGTTTTCCAAAACAACGGAAGCTATAGATACGGATAAATATAATGCAGCAGATAAAACATTGGCAACCTATTCCCGTATATATCATAAATTTGTTCGTGTTACTATCTAACAACTACTAAGTATCTATGTTAGTGGTAAGCTTAACAACGAAACCACAGACAACAACAGCTAAATAACAAAAACAACAGAAACATCACGGCCGCTAACCAAAAGTAACAATAAGTCTAAAACCTTGAAGGAAAATAAGATAAAAGAGCAATTAATTTCCAAGGAGTTTTTGGTTGCATTTGTATGATCGATAGATAAGATCTTTATGCTCAACCACATTCTAGTTTAACAATGTTCTGCGGGCAGCTCATATTTCTCGCAAAAGAAATGCAATTTGACCTAAGACGTTACCGTTCACCCTGGCACCAAGTAAATAATGTCATTTTATAGTAGTTACGCTTGGAACATGGCGAGTGAAGTTTCGAATTGAGAGAGAAATAGAAGCTTCACCGTAAGATTGATTGAATAATATAGTCTAATAATGGGGTGTATAAGGGCACTGGACACAAAAAGCGAATATGCGTACATTAGTATTGCGCGTGATATAGCAGGAAAGAAAATGTAGAAAGTGAGAAGAGGAAGGAACAGAAGTTCTTGAGAAAAAGTAAGTGTGGATTCAGTCAGTCGTATATATCTACACACAGGCCGTTGTGATGGTGCAAGCCTCCTCCGAACTGTGGGTAGCGATCTTTTAATTTAGATAGGACGTAGAATCCTCTTCCAACTCACTGGATCACATGCTCACATTAAAGGGGGTGTCGGGGACTGCTTAGTCCAGAGTGACCCATCATAGCTAAGGAGTGGGTGGTGATCCTGAAGGAAAATCTCGTATGTAGAGTTATTTATCGTAGTGTAGATCCGGACCATGTCCAAGGCTCTCTTCTGAATGGGAGGGTGATTGATGTGTAATATGTTTCAATGTTCTTGGATTTGGAGATCCGATGTAATCCTATGGTTCATTGTACTAATCTTGTTGATGGTTGAGAGGTTAGAATTTCTGGAATTTGATACATCATCAAATTGTAGAAAAACTAACCACTGAACCACTAAAGAGATTAATAACATCATATTTGCTCTCTGAAGTTTCAGACATATAGACAACGTGTCTTTTTGACATATTGAATTCTTTTCAACTTTCTTCCATCAGTATTTTTTTATGTTATCATATTTTTCAAAGTTAAGTTTTCTGCAAAAAGTAGATGATGAGTATTAGTTTTCAGTAAAACATAATCTCCAATAATCCCTAATTACATCATACTAATGTCTCCCCACTTTTGATATAATGCCAGATAATATGTATTCGTTATCACAGCTACTTGAAATAAAGAATGCATAATTAACCAAACAACAAAACTAATTATGTAATTTAAAATGATTCTGTTTTTTTTCTTTGCTTTATTTAATGGAGACTCTATTCAAACACAGCCTGCTTCATGTAATTCCCCAAATGGTTATAAATTATATTAAATAAACAGTAAACAATATATAGTGTTTCTTCTAAAATCGCCGTCCACAATATATAATATCTCTTTCCAGGGTTTCAAATATACAATGTTCTCTTTGGAATCATTAAATTTTTAGTACGGCTTGCTTCAGGAAAAAAATAGATTTTGAAACTCCCCCAGGGTATAAAAATGCAACGCAAAATAAGATAATATGGATTCATGCCCGTCATCAAATTAATGTAAGTTTCTGAAAATGGGTAATATTATTAAAGTATATAGATTTTTAGTTTCCATAAAATATTAAACGACTCTTAACCTTAATTCCATTATACTATGCTATTCAGCAATAGGGAAGTTTGCAAATGCATTAATGAGGATTAATAGCAATTAACTAAACTCCCGTATTAGCAAAGTACAAGCAGAAATTTCCAGCTACCAGCAGTCTAGTCAACCATTTTTAAATACTATGATAAATATCCAGCCTAAATCAGAATGGCCAGAGTCAGCTTTCCAGTTATTTGGTCAAAATAAATTTCAATTCCCTTTTTCGTCATTCCAAAGACACCGACATTCAGTGGCATTGCACAGGTTTTAAGGTGTAACATCTTCTCAATTTCAATTGTCAGATCTTTATATTTACTGAGGTTTCGGAACACTTTCGAGGAGCTGTTAATATTATTATTATTATTATTATTGTTCTTTGAGTCTCAGTCACTGATGTTAGCCAACTGGAAAGTTTGTTGAAATGAATATCAAGCTACTACCTGCAGCCTCAGATATTCAGGACGTATTGGAGGGTTCTTGCTGTTCCCAGCAAGCATGCCTTTTGAAGCGTTCCAAAAAGCGTGAAGGGGCCAATTTTCTTTAACCTTCACTGGAAACTTTTTGAGATAGTACCTAGTGCGCCTATGACAATCGGGACCACTTTGACTTCATGGCAGTTCCAAATCCTTTTTACCTCCCACTTTAAGTCCTGGTATCGGTTAATTTTCTCCCTCTCCTTCTCTTGCACTCTCGTGTCGAATGGGCAGGCCACATCCACAATCAGGCACGATCTTTTTTCTTTGTCCAAAACCACCAAGTCAGGTCTATTGTGTTCCAGTTTCTTGTCCGTCTGTATCCTAAAATCCCACAGCACCTTCACCTGATCGTTTTCTATCACCAACTCTGGCTTATGCTCATACCACTTCTCAGAATGTGGTAAATTGTTTACTTTGCATAGGTGCCAGTGGATCACCCTGCCCATCACATCATGTCTCCAGCCCTTATAGTGAGTCTGGGCTAGGTGTTTACACTCGGATACAACGTGAGCCACAGTCTCCTCTCTCTCTCCACAGATCCTGCACAGTGGGCTAGCCTACTCCTTGTAAATATGGTGTTTCAACCACTTCGTTTTGAGGGCCAGCTCTTGCGAGGCCATTAACATTCCTTCTGTAGCCTTTTTAAGGTCTCCTCTTTTCAACCAGTTCCATGTCTGTGGGTCTCTGAATTCAGTTTTCTCAAAGAAGGTACTATGAAGGGATTTTTCCTGAAGGCTGCTCTTTCTCTTTGTTGTTAGTTCCTCCTTGGACATCCCCTGGTCTATTGTCCTCTCCTTCAGTACAGTTCTGAGCATTGGCTCAATACTATCAGTCACGTATTTGTGTAGGTTCTTTTCTCCATCTGAACACAGTCCTCTATGCTGATAAGACCTCTTCTACCTTCAGATCTTCTTAAGTAGAGTCTATCGACACCACTCCTCTTGTGGAACATGTTGTAGATAGTCAATAGCTTCCTAGTCTTCCTATCCATTTCTTTTTGTTCAGCAACATTCCATCTCAGAATTCCTGCACTGTACCTAATAATAGACACAGCTCGGGAATTTACTGCACTTATGGCATTCCTACTGTTCAGATGTGACTTTAATACGCTCCTTACTCTCCGAATGTATTCAGATCTTATCAATTCCTTCATTTTTTTGTTCTTGATGTCATCAGCCTCCAGAACATGCAAATACTTGTATCCTTCTTCAGTGTCAATTTCCTTTATCAGCTCACCTGTTGGTACCTAGATTCCGTTGCTTCTGCTCAATTTACCCCTCTTCATCACAAGGACTCCACACTTAATACTACCAAATTGCATACATATATCATTGCTGAAAATAAAGACAGTGTCAACAAGCACTTCCAACTCCTCACTCTTCCCGAAGAGCTTAAGATCTTCCATGAAGAGGAGGTGATTGATGGTAAGCTCTCCCTTTCCCAACTTGTATCCTGCTCTCACTATTCGCTGTATAATGGTCAGGGGCATCAGGGCAAGGACAAACAACAGAGGGGACAGACTATCTCCCTGGAAGATACCTCTCTTGATCTTCACGGCTCCCAAGGATTCTCCAGCTGATGTTAACTCTGTTTTCCAGGACTTCGTACTTTTGCCCAACAACTGTCTGATGTTATCTGCCACCTTGAAGATCTCTAGGCTTTTGGTGATCCAAGAATGAGGCACCACGTCAAATGCCTTTTTGTAGTCTATCCATCCCATGGCAAGACCAGTGTGTCTCCTCTTGCAATTCCTCATTACCATCTTATCAATAAGTAACTGGTCCTTTGTACCACGGGACTTCTTTCGGCATCCTTTCTGTTCGTCCGGTAACAAGTTGTTTGTGTGGAGGTGATGGTAGATTTCCTCAGACATAATGCTTGTCAACAGTTTCCACATAACGGACAGGCATGTGATAGGTCTATAGTTGGTAACATCATTACCCTTGATTCGGTCTTTCATTATCAGAACTGTGGTACCTTTTGTCAACCACTCTGGTACCTCACCTGACATCAAGCAGTCATTGAACATGGTTGTCAGTTTCGGGTGGAGGGATGTTATATTTTTAATCCAATACCCCTGCACACCATCTGGGCCTGGTGATTTCCAGTTGGTTAGTTTTTTGGCCTGCCCCTTAAGAATTTCAACTGTGATACTCAAATCAGTTTGTTGGTGTGCCTGTTCACTAATCTCCTTTTGTACTGTCTCAATCCACACTGCCTGGTCATTATGTTTAACATCCTGCTCCCATATTCCTCTCCACAATGTCTTAGTTTGTGCCGCCTCAGGGATCAAGTCGTTGCCTCTTTCTTTCCCTTCAAGCTGTCCAAACAGCATCTTCTGGTTGTTGTCAAAGATGCGGTTCTATCTATACTGAATGACTCTGCTCTCGTATCGCCTAATATGTGCACTCTTTACTACAATGCGTTGCTTCAGTTCCTCTATGATAATATTTAGATTTTTCCTCTTAGTTTTGTACTTTATCTCCAGTCTATTTTTAGTGTCTATGTTTTTTAGTGTCCCATTCAGTAGGGACTCAAGCTTTCCAATGTCATTTCTCATTTCCCTGATTTGACCATTCAGTCGTTTCTTCCACCAAGGCTCTGATCTTTCTTGTTTGTTGTTTCCTCTCGCTTTTATACCAAGTAATTTCCTCACCGCATTTGCTGTTGCTTTAAGATGTTGCACTGGTGAAGGCTCCTCGCCTCAAGGTATGGGATGACTTTGTTTACCTTAGCTGTTGTTTCTTTTAACTTTTTCCTATCTACAAATCTTAGGTTCGTAGGTTTCCCACTATCATTGTTCAATTCATCTACCACTAAATTTAGGATATCAACCAAATCTTGTCCTAGCCCGTCAGCATTCATCTCCTCAATGGCCGTATCTTTGTTCCAGGTATTATTTATTTCAGCATTCAGATCATTGTCTGCTTCGGATGGTTCCTCCGTTCTCTCAACTTCTTCACCTTCATTTCCCACTGGCTCGTTTGCCTGGCATACTTCACTCTCCATTTCCAACCTAATCTCTCTACTCAGTTCCTCCAGTTCCAGCTCGCTTATCCAGCCATTAGTTCTTATTACTCGAGCCTGCCCGGCCAATTTTTGTTCATCTAATTTAAATAGACCAATCTCGTTCCAGATGTTATGCATCCGTTTCCTATAGCCTTTCTCCTTGGGGTTACTCTTCAGGTAACATTGCATAACAGTTCTATTCAATTCTTTCGTCCAGTTGGTTCTGGTCACTTTCCTTCTTCTTCTTCTTCCTCCGACACCAGCAGTATTTGGTTGACAGCCAGGTCCCTGCTGCTGAGCCAGGAAGCACCTGCTGGGTAAGAGTCTGTCACATGACATTCTAGTCTCCACTTCACCGTTATTCGAACTGTTAATGTTCGACATTTAAACACTCTTATCGAGGATTGGTGAATGTATGGTTACATAACCACCGGTGATTTCATCACCTCCGGTGATTTCATCACTCCCGGTGATTTTTGTGTGGCACTATCACGCTGTAGACGAACATAAATAAACAAACAAACAAATAGGTAAAAAACAAAACAAAAAAAGAATAAGCATAAGTTTCATTGTAATGTATTGTTTGAATATCTTACTTAGTTTTTCCCTTCCCTACTCTGTCTGTCTGTTTTTTTTCTTTTCATTTTTCTTTTCTTTACATTTTTCGTTGTTGCTGTGTTGATTTGATTTTGATTTTTGGTTTTTTGATTTTTTGACCGGGTCATCAAATCAGTCTATCTATATATTTTGATGCCTTCCTCTATTAGTGGGGACACTACGATGCATGTCTTAGCAGGAGGTAGTAGGAGAGAATAGCGGCGATAGTGATAATGAGGCAGCGGTGGTGGTGGTGGTGCTGTGCTAGTAGTACTTAGCATGAGGTAGTGGGAGAGAATAGCGGCGGTAGCGATAATGAGGCAGTGGTGGTGGTGATGTGATCGCAGTACTGTAGTGATGGTGTTTGAGTTGAAGTAGAAATAGATGTTGAGGTAACTTGACTAGAGTTTTTAGCGTGGTAGTGGTGGTGGTGTTGGTGGTGAAATTATCTTTCTATCTGTCCACTTAGCCATTTAGCTATTTAGCTATTTAGCCATTTTGCCATTTTCCTCTTTTTCGACTATAACATTTCTGATCCAAAATTAAATATTAAATATTGGGGCCCTATGCGTTATGGCTTGCTGAACGGAAAAACTGTAATCTTATTGTTCATTTGTAATAAGAATTATTCTATCACAGTTGTTTTAAAGAAGTAAAAATCAAAAACTTACGGGAGCGATTCCATAGCGATATATATCCACCATGTGCGTTTTATTATTATTATTATTATTATTATTATTTCGGGATAAACTCTACAGGTATGGAGGTGCCGTCAGCCGGGCATGTCCGAGATGCGCGCAGGGTGACGAAACCGTCCTGCACGCACTCGTCCAGCGTCCGAAAATTGCTGACTTGTGGGTTTATGTCGAACACCTGCTGTCGCGTTTAGGACGGATCCGGCTATCATCTGAGTCCATCGTGAGGATTGCCCCGCCCTCCTCCTTTAGCCGGGAAGGGCAGGCAGTTTTTATCTATCTGGTGGCCATGGCGAAAGAGATAGTATGGTGGACACGTTTGAAAGGGCTGAAGACGAGCACTTACCTCTTTGGTGATGCTCTGATTGACTTTTTCAAATTTCATTTGAAAAGGAAAATCAGAGTAGAGAGGGAAGTGCTCTCTTCCCAGCATTTTGTTGAAAGATGGGTGAGAGAAGCAAGAATGGCCCGAGTGAATGGGCCTACTCTGAGCATATATCTGTAAATTAAAGGTGGAAAACTGGGAGAGGGCACTTGCCTTGGTGGTCAGGGTCATTGTGGCTTTTTACTGGGCTTTCTCCACAAATGTCCCTCCGAAGTCTCCCCCCTATTGGGGAATTTTTCATTGTTATTTTTTGTTACATCCTCTGTTTTTGTTTTTTACACGCAGAAATGCCCATTTGTACCGTCCTGCATTGTCCTGCACTGTCCTTAATGTCTACTTTATGTAAACCCTTGTGGTTAATAAAGAAATCATTATTATTATTATTATTATTATTATTATTATTATTATTATTATTATTATTGAATGCTATGGTTGACGGAGGCTCGGCTCTGTAAGGTATTGTAAATTTTGACCGCTATAACAATTGTAAATTGTTTAAAACTTTAACCAAATTGTAGACAAAAACACCCTCCTCCTCGTGTGAGGTTTATTTCTGCCCGTTATTTGGCCCTTCGGGGTTAAATAACCGCTTATTGGGGTTTTGTGCCCAATATCTATGTTAAACAAAAAAAAAACATGGCTACGAAAAAGAATTTTCATAGGTCGCTCCAACTCATTCCGTCTTCTTCTTCCTCAATCGTCACTATAGCAGAGAGAAGATTGTCTCTCTCCCTCCCTTCTCTAAATGTGTCTCTCTCCCTCCCTTCTCTAATTGTGTTTCTCTCCCTCCCTTCTCTTTCGCAAGCGACGCCAGAAAAGAAAAATCACGTGCAAAGCGTGCAAGATTTCTCCACGACGACGACGACAACGACGAAAAAGGTGTGCGGGAAATACGAAAACCCATTTTATTCGTCTGACGTCAGGAATAATAACAGTAGCAGCCGTAATAAAAGCAGCAGCAGCAACAGTGACAAGGAAAATAACAGTAGCAGCCGCAACAGCAGCAGCAACAGCATAAACAACAACAGCATTAGCAGCAACAACAACAGCAGCAGCAGCAGCAGCAACAACAACAACAACCATAGCAACAGCGGCGGCGGCAGTAGTCGTAGTACCTGCAGCAACAGCAAAAACAACTGCAGCAAAGAAAAACCAATCTCGTTTACAGGTATCGCAAAGAACCTGGAAACCATCCTCATAACAAATGAGGAATTAGAGGAAGCGAAGAAGATGGTGAAAAAACCGGACACCGAGCAATCTGCAAGGCAGCCGAAAACTTTTTCGAAACCCAACAGCACTGTACGGTCACGTATCGTACAGTAAGCACAAAATCCCGTAGGGTTGAAAGAGCCACAAAGGCTCAAAGACAAAAAGCCTTAGGGTCTGTGTGGCAGCGGAAAACGCACATCACTCGAGGCAAGAAATATGCCACACCCCAGGAGGCAAAGGCTCAATCTTTAGTGACCCTAAGGAGCGAGGAAATGGTGTTGGTGCCCTCCTACACCGGGAAGGCCCCTTCTTGGCTGGCCGCGTCTGTCCTCGTCGGAATCGAGAACAAAATAACTGTACTACAAGTACAGAAAAAAGTAAGAGAAGATTGGGTCGGCACCTCCATTGAAATGTTAATCCACACCAACCAGGAGTGCATCGAAGCTATCCCGGATGTGATAGACTTCGATAACGGCACTCAACTGCCCACAAGAGTTGAGGGCAAACGCCCGAAATGCTTTCGCTGTGGATCGAAGACTCACCTCAGGGCCTTCTGCAACGAGAAGACGCTGAGAAAGGAGAACGCCCCCCCCCCCCCCCCTCCTTCCGAAACCGGCTCCACGGCTACCAGCAACAGGACAAGCGGCAACCAGGAACGATAGGTCCGTGGCACCCATACCCACGCCACGGAAATCAAAAACAGCAGCAGCAGTGGAAGTATTAACAACAACAACATCAATACCAAATGCAGCTGCAACAGAGGCTCCAGTGCAAACATCACCAACAACAACAAGTGAAAGAGTGGAGCTGGTACCCCTGCCCGACCTCACAGAATCAGACATGGAGTGTGAGGTGGGAGAGGGATGGCAAAAGGTCGTAAGAAGGCACAAACGCAGAAGCAGCGCATAGTCGCCTTCGAAAAGGGAGGAAAGAAATGAAAAAAGGGTAAAGGCTACTGCAAAGAGACTCACAGCAGCAACACCACCAACACCATCACCACCCACACTAGCACCACCATCACCAACGGCGACAACCCCACCGACAACAACACCTTCAACACCACCACCACAAGCACCAATGTCGCAAACACAACAACAAAACACACACACCCAACAACAACGACAAGAAAATAGCAGAACCACACCCCACCCCCAGAAAAACAAATGCACGGCAATACACACAACAAGAAACTAATGACTTACATAATTGAACACACAGACATTCACAGCACGACTACATAATACCAGCACCAATCAAAACGCCAACTAACATAAGACTGCTAAAAATAGCACAGAAACAATATACAAACATTAAAAGGAAATTCCCCAACGCAGTTGGTGATTTCAGAGACCTAGGAGGGACTCTTAACCGGAGAGTATATTCGGACATACTCATAGAAGAGCCGACGACCAGCCGAAGGGACGATTCAACGGTCCCTTCCTTCACCAGACGATCAACTGAAAAGGGATGGAAAAACCATCCTTCCTCTACGAAAAGTACGGTAAGTGGTCTTTCCCATCTTTTCTACTCTATTTTAAACATGACCTCACTCAGAATAGGCAGCATAAATGCGCGGGCTTGGGGTCGTCATGGAAGCAGGGTCACCTGCTCAACGACCTCGGGTCACTAAACATAGATGTAGTGGCCATCAGCGAGACCAGAATCTCCGAAGCACGGGCCTTCGCACCGATCTTCGGCGGCTACGATGTGTACGCA
Organism: Eledone cirrhosa; assembly: GCA_964016885.1. NCBI lineage: Eukaryota > Metazoa > Mollusca > Cephalopoda > Octopoda > Eledonidae > Eledone > Eledone cirrhosa. The sequence continues at coordinate 44,592,324 of OZ024746.1, forward strand.
TCTCCCAGCCGTCCCGGATCGGGGGGAGGAGTTGCTGTGCTTTTTCGGAGAGGTCTGGATCTCGCCATACAGGCCATCTTCCTGGACCCAGAGGGTAGGTTGGTGGTGCTGGACGTGACCAGCGGAGACGGGGAACCTTTCAGGCTAGTGGCCGTCAATGCCCCACAGGAGCAGGACGGCCTGATTTCTTCCGGCGTTTGGAAACCTTTCTTGGACGTCCCGCTCTTTAGTGTTAGTGGGCGACTGGAACGGGATCTTAGGTGCACGCTGGGACTGTGTGGGATTAGCGGATAGGGGTGGGGGGTGCAAGAGCCTCACCAACCTGCTCAGGCGTTTTGAACTGTCTGACAGGTACCGATTGGATTTCCCGAATGTGCCAATGTGGACTTGGACAAATCGCATAGGGTCATCCAGATCATATCTAGATAGAGTATTTTGTAGGGAAATAGAGAGGTCTAGCATAGGCTGTCCACAATTCAAGATAGTCATCTACACGGACCACAAATTCGTGATCTGTGTGGTTGACTTAGATAGGCTTCATAGACAAGGATCCGGCTACTGGAAGCTAAACGCGTACTTACCAGCGCGCAAGGCCTACGGAGACCGGATTAGCGAACTAGTTAAGCGGGCGTTGACGGGGGGCCATCGTCAAAAACAAGTGGTGGTTTGCTCTGAAAAGAGCGATTAGAATAGAATCCATTAGGTTTAGTAAGGCTTTAGCAATAGAGAAAAATAGAGCAGAGGGAGAACTAGTTAGAAAATTAGACGAGGACTTTAGCAAAGGCTTCGCGACCGACGTGCTTGCGGCGAAATTGGCCCTTGACCAATTCTTCAATGCAAAGCACGAAGACTGCGTTGTCAGAGCTAGGGTGCGTGCTCTCAGACACGAGGGGACGAAAGCCGTTCAATGGGCCGGAGTGGCGGAGGTGCGTCGTGGCAACAAAGCCACGATCCGGTCTTTGGTGGACCATGACGGGCGAATGCTACTCGATCCCGGGCAAATGTGTGAAGCTTTTCAGCGACACTTCGCTCAGCTATTCGGGGGCAGCGGTGGGCCGGGTCGAGGGATGGACTTTAGTGTCTATCTCGACGGACTGCCGCGGCTCTCGGCCACTGAGACGGAGTGTTGCGAAAAGCCGCTAACAGCCGGTGAAGTACGGGAGGCAATGACTGGCTGCACAAGGGGTAAATCACCTGGTTTGGATGGTTTGCCCTATGAACTTTACGTACAGATGCCAGACTTGTTCGGAGGCTTCTTGGCGGACGTCTACTGCAACTAGCAACAGAACGGGAGAATTCCCAGATCTGTGAGCCGAGGAGCGGTGGCACTGCTGAGAAAGGATCCAAACAAGGGGGATAACATAGATAATTTCCGGGCCATAACTCTGCTAAACACAGAGTTCAAGACTTTGGCCAAGGTGCCAGTAAAGAGGTTGGCGCTTGTCGTTGGTGGTCTGGTGGGAGAGGCGCAGACATGCGCCATTCCTGACAGATCCATCCACGACAACCTCCACCTCATGCGATACATCGTGGAGAGGGTAGTAGGGAACCTGGCACGGGTGACCCCTTGATCAATTTAGATTAATCGAAAGCTTTCGATAGGGTCGACCATCGTTAGCTAGCGGCAGTCCTGAGGGCGGCTGGCTTTGGGCCCGTCTTCAGAGGCTGGATCGCTGCCATGCACAGCGACATCTGCTCTGTGGTGAGAGTGAACGGTCACCTTTCGGAACCGTTCAACATCATGCGCTCGGTCCGCAAAAGATGTCCCCTGTCGTCTCTCTTGTAAGTATTGACTCTCGAGCCATTACTGCACAAACTGGAGACGTTGAGGGGCGTCCTGCGCGAACTAGGATGCGGAAGATCCGTGTATGCATATGCGGATGATTTCACCGTAGTGGTGTCGAACGCCAAACACACTGAGGCGATCGGCACTACACTAAGAGAATACGAGGCGGTGACAGGAGAAATGATCAACCAGGAAAAGTCAGTGGGCCTGCGGCTCGGCACCTGGAGAGGCAGGTCCATGCCATCCAACAGCGTCGTCGGACTCTGGACGGACGGACCGGTTAAATTGCTAGGGGTTTGGTTCAGTCCGGACCTCCAGACGGATAAAAACTAGGACGAGGTGACGAGCAGGGTGGCTTCTCTCACCCAGAAATGGGCGGAGAGGAAGCTATCCCTGAAAGGTCGAGCGGTGGTAGCTAACGCGTACATCGCGTCTGTCATCTGCTACCGCCTGACCGTCGTACCTTGTCCTAAGCCCCACCTGACTGCGCTGGAGCGTTTGCTCTTTCGCTTTTTGTGGAAGGGACGCGCTCCGATGTTCAAGCGGTCCATCTGCTGTCAACACCCGCTACGTGGAGAGTTCGGCATGCCGTGGTTGATGATGCGCAGACACGCGCTCAGGCTACGACATCTCCACCTCTTCCTCGACGGTGATCAGATGTGGTCGCCGTTTGCTAGACACGTATTTCCCCAGCTCGTTTCCTTGACGGAGCTGCAGTCCTGGGTCAATCGAAGACGGAGAGGGAGCGCTTGGAGACTGGAATGTCTTCAGGCGCTCACAGCCCTCGACCAATCGGGCAATGTGATCGGTGGAAACTCCACCTCGGCGTTCTATAGAGGATTAGTGGAGGGGAAGAGCGACGACGTACTTGGGTAAACTCTAGGCGTCGTCGAAAATCAACTAGCCAATCTCTTCGGAAGAACTTTCGGGCCGGGACCTATGGACAACTTCCAGAAATCTCTGGCCTGGCATTGCTACCGAGGAGCCTTGTCAGTTCGGGATAAACTCTACAGACATGGAGGTGCCATCAGCCGGGCATGTCCTGCACGCACTCGTCCAGTGTCCGAAAATTGCTGACTTGTGGGTTTATGTCGAACACCTGCCGTCGCGTGTAGGACGGATCCGGCTATCATCTGAGTCCATCGTCAGGATTGTCCTGCCCTCTTCCTTTAGCCGGGAAGGGCAGGCAGATTTTATCTGTCTGGTGGCCATGTCGAAAGAGATAGTATGGTGGACACGTTTGAAAGGGCTGAAGACGAGCACTTACCTCTTCGGTGATGCCCTGATTAACTTTTTCAAATTTCATTTGAAAAGGAAAATCAGGGTAGAGAGGGAAGTGCTCTGTTCCCAGCATTTTGTTGAAAGATGGGAGAGAGAAGCAAGAATGACCCGAGTGAAGTACGTATCTGTAAATTAAAGGTGGAAAACTGGGAGAGGGCACTTGTCTTGGTGGTCAGGGTCACTGTGGCCTTTTACTGGGCTTTCTCCACAAATGTCCCTCCGAAGTCTAACCCTTTTGGGGAATGTTTCATTGTTATTTTTTTGTTACATTCTCTGTTTCTTGTTTTTTACAGGCAGAAATGCCCATTTTTACCGTCCTGTATTGTCCTGCACTGTCCTTAATGTCTACATTATGTAAACCCTTTGTGGTCAATAAAGAAATCATTATTATTATCATTATTATTATTATTATTACAGTTGCATTTATCTTGCTTCATGTTCATACGAGTTATCACCAAGTCACAACCAATGACCTCAAGAGACAACAAGGTCCGCCATGTTCAAGAAAGAACATACACACTCACACATGCATCTTTAGTGTTTAGACTTGTGATGTACTTATATTGACAGAATCTTCCTTAGTATATGGGCAGTTCCCATTAGTACTATCTTTTGTATTTCTCCTATACGCGGGTTTCCTGGGATTTGCAATAAGTAATCATTAGACCCCTTAGGTATCATTCCCAGAGCGCCCACAACCACTGGTATTATTTTAGTTCTCAATTTCCACATTTTTCCAATTTCTATCTCCAGGTCCTTATACTTGCTCAATTTTTCAAATGTTTTTATAGATACATTCTTGTCTATTGGAACGGACATATCAATTAGCAGGCATACCCTCTTTTTAAAGTCCTTCAATATTATATCAGGTCTATTTGCATCTATTTTTCGGTCTGTTTGGATGCTAAAGTTCCACAAGATTGAGATGTGATCTTTTTCAAGTATGGGAGGTGGTTGATGCTCCCACCAATTCTTTTGATGGGGCAGGTCAAAATGCTTACACATTATCCAATTTATGTATTGTGCAGCTCTGTCATGCCTGTTTAGGTATTTGGTTGGAGCTATAGGACTGCACATTGAAATTATATGGTCAATGGTCTCTTGTTGTTTTTGCATACACGGCATAATGGGCTGCATCCATTTTTTATTATGTTGGCTTGGTAATTTTTTGTTGGCAGACACTGATCTTGTGCCGATATAATCAGTCCTTCAGTCTCCGATTTCAGTCCAGAGGATGCCAACCACTGATGGGTTAAAGTTTTGTCAACATCAGGATTGTTAGCTCGCTCTGGGTATTTTCCATACAGAGGCTTTTCTTGCCATTTCTTAGCCAGTTTCTGTAGCAGTTCTTTCTTTGCAGTTACTTTTACCTGCTTTGCTTTTTCTGTGTTTTCTATTTCAGCAGTAAATGGGACTTCTGAAATTTGTAGTCCATTACTGTATCTTTGTGCATCTTTTGTAATGGAATATGATCTTTTGATGCTTTCGTGTTTCAAAACGAGTTTGAGCATCCAATCATGTGATTCCCTTAGATATGTAAATAATCCAATTGTTGCAGTTTTCAACGCAATGTCTAACTGGATTAATCCACGTCCTCCTTCTTTGCTAGTGAGATATATTCTATCTATATCTGCCTTAGGGTGATGCATTCTGTGCATGGTTAAGAATTTTCGGATTTTTGTATCGAGCCTACGGATCTCTGTGCTTGACCAGTTGATGACATTGTAACTGTAGGTTACTACTGGTATGGCAAGCGTGTTTATGGCATCGATCCTATTCCTTGCATTCAATTCCGTTCTTAAGATTGCTCTTACTCTGCGGTAACATTCCTTCCTTATCCTTTCCCTCATTGCTTGATTCCGTCTCCTTCACAAAACACCTAGATATTTGTAAGTTTTTTCTTGATCAAGTTCTCTTATCACGTTCCCCCGATCAAGATTAATGTCTGAACTCTTCAGCAGCTTTCCTCTGGTGAACGTTGCTTTGGCGCATTTATCTAGTCCAAACTCCATTTTAATGTCATCACTGAACTGCTCCACAGTGGATAATAGCCCTTGCAATTGTTCATCATTTTTTGCAAATAGTTTCAGGTCATCCATGTAGAACAGGTGATTAATGGTTTTGTCATAGACTCTATATCCATGATTTGTTTCAATGAGCATTTTACTTAATGGTATAAGTGGGATGCAGAATAAAAGCGGTGATAAAGAGTCACCCTGAAAAATTCCACAATTAATGTTAACTTCTCCAGCTTCCAGTGATTTTGTTTCACTATTCAAAAGGAGTGTCGTTTTCCATGTCTTCATACTGGATGACAAAAAGCTCCTGACAACGGGGGATATTTTGAAAATCTCTAAACATTTTTCAATCCAACTGTGTGGCAAACTATCGAATGCTTTTTTATAATCTATCCAAGCAATTGATAGATTTTTGTGTCTATTATGACAATCTTCCAGTATCATTTTGTTAACCAAAAGCTGATCCTTACAGCCATATGAGCCTCGTTTACACCCTTTCTGCTCAATGGGAAACAGGTTATTTGTTATCAGGTGGTCATATGTGTATTCAGTTAGGACTGATGTTAAAATTTTATACATTGTGGTCAAGCAGGTTATCGGTCTGTAATTTTTGGTATTGTTTGTCTCATCATTCTTCGGTAGCAGGAATGTAATGCCGTTAACTAGCCATGATGGTATTTTTTCTGGCTCCTTAACTATTTCATTGTAAAGTTGGGCTAACAGCTCATGAGACTCTGTGAAGGCATTTATCCAAAAGTTTTGTATTTTGTCTTTTCCTGGGGATTTCCATTTGCTGGTTTTTCTTAGAGCCAAGCGCAACTGTTCAACTGTTATGTTTTCCCATATTTGTTCCTCCAGGTGAGCTGTATCTTTCATTTGTCTGTCTATCCATGGGGCATGTATGTTATTTCTTCGGCCCAGATCTTTTCCCAGAATTCTTGCACTTCCTCCTTGGGTGGTATTGATTTAGCAGTTATTGTTGGACTTACCAATTTTTCTGTAGAAGTTTCTTTGGTTGTTTTTGAACATATTATTGAGTTTCATCTTGAACATGCTCTCCCTCCACTTTTTCGATCTTTTCTTAATTTTGTTCTGTTGCCAGTGATTCCGCCCCAACCCTGGGATTCGAAGTGTTACAATTTACCTCGTTTTCACTGACACATGTTTCATTTTCCTTTCGCTGACTTTGTGCTAATAGCTTGATCTGATCAATTTCTATATAAGTTAGTAACTTTTTTTGTACAATATTTCTTCGTATATTGGCTAGTTTGTTATTGTCAATATAGCCTCTGTTTTCGGGATGTTTCTTTTTCCAGTTGATATATGTCTGTTCTGTATTCCATGTATTTGATGGGTAGTACATGGCAGTGTAGAAAGCCCCAAGGACTTCTTCATTATCTTCCCTTGACCATTTTTCTCTCTTTTTCTTAGATTTCTTGGTGGTGAGCATGGAGGGCCAACAGTAGGAGTATTCCGGTTTTGGGAGGTCTCCAGCTCCAAAGTGATGGGAAGGTTTGAACCATTAGCTGATTTTTCGACCCCAATCTGGTTCCTCTCTGAGGGACGCGGCCCTTTTTTACCCAGGTGACGGCCGATCCGGTATGAGATTTTATCATTAGACATTTACTTTATTTTGTCGCGTTTTATCCTTATCCGCCAAGAGGTAATCATTTCGTGTTACCACTTCTAGAACGAGTGTCAACCAAGACCGGCGGGGTCGTTCTCCCCTAGAGACACGGCTATTCCCGCCGGCCGCCATCCCGGTATGTCTTGGTCACGGGGTTTTCTTTTTTGTTGTTTTTTTAAATTGTTATTATCATGAGTGGTTCCTTAATGTGAGCATTGCGTGGCTTAAGAATGAAATTATTATTATTATTATTATTTGCATTGATCTTGCTTTATGTTTATACGAGTTATCACCAAGTCACAACCAGTGACCTCAAGAGACAACAAGGTCCGCCATGTTCAAGAAAGAACATACATATTCACACATGCATCTTTAGTGTTTAGACTTGTGATGTACTTATATTGACAGAATCTTCCTTAGTATATGGGCAGTTCCCATTAGTACTATCTTTTGTATTTCTCCTATACGCGGGTTTCCTGGGATTTGCGATAAGTAGTCGTTAGACCCCTTAGGTATCATTCCCAGAGCGCCTACAACCACTGGTATTGTTTTAGTTCTCAATTTCCACATTTTTCCAATTTCTATCTCCAGGTCCTTATACTTGCTCAATTTTTCAAATGTTTTTATAGATACATTCTTGTCTATTGGAACAGACATATCAATTAGCAGGCATACCCTCCTTTGAAAGTCCTTTAATATTATATCAGGTCTATTTGCATCTATTTTTCGGTCTGTTTGGATGCTAAAGTTCCACAAGATTGAGATGTGATCTTTTTCAAGTATGGGAGGTGGTTGATGCTCCCACCAATTCTTTCGATGGGGCAGGTCAAAATGCTTACACATTATCCAATGTATTGTGCAGCTCTGTCATGCCTGTTTAGGTATTCGGTTGGAGCTATAGGACTGCACATTGAAATTATATGGTCAATGGTCTCTGGTTGTTTTTTGCATACACGGCATAATGGGCTGCACCCATTTTTTATTATGTTGGCTTGGTAATTTTTTGTTGGCAGACACTGATCTTGTGCCGATATAATCAGTCCTTCAGTCTCCGATTTCAGTCCAGAGGATGCCAACCACTGATGGGTTAAAGTTTTGTCAACATCAGGATTGTTAGCTCGCTCTGGGTATTTTCCATACAGAGGCTTTTCTTGCCATTTCTTAGCCAGTTTATGTAGCAGTTCTTTCTTTGCAGTTACTTTTCCCTGCTTTGCTTTTTCTGTGTTTTCCATTTCAGCAGTAAATGGGACTTCTGAAATTTGTAGTCCATTACTGTATCTTTGTGCATCTTTTGTAATGGAATATGATCTTTTGGTGCTTTCGGGTTTCAAAACGAGTTTGATCATCCAGTCATGTGATTCCCTGAGATATGTGGATAATCCAATTGTTGCTGTTTTCAACGCAATGTGTAACTGGATTAACCCACGTCCTCCTTCTTTCCTAGGGAGATATATTCTATCTATGTCTGCCTTAGGGTGATGCATTCTGTGCATGGTTAAGAATTTTCGGATTTTTGTATCGAGCCTACGGATCTCTGTGCTTGACCAGTTGATGACATTGTAACTGTAGGTTACTACTGGTATGGCAAGCGTTTTATCCTTATCCGCCAAGAGGACCATTTTTCTCTCTTTTTCTTTGGATTTCTTGGTGGTGAGCATGGAGGGCCAACAGTAGGAGTATTCCGGTTATGGGAGGTCTCCAGGTCCGAAGTGATGGGAAGGTTTGAACCATTAGCTGATTTTTCGACCCCAGTCTGGTTCCTCTCTGAGGGACGCGGCCCTGTTTTACCCGGGTGACAGCCGATCCGGTATGAGATTTTATCATTAGACATTTACTTTATTTTGTCGCGTTTTATCCTTATCCGCCAAGGGGTAATCATTTCGTGTTACCACTTCTAGAACGAGTGTCAACCAAGACTAGAGGGGTCGTTCTCCCCTAGAGACATGGCTATTCCCCGCCGGCCGCCATCCCGGTATTTCTTGGTCACGGGGTTTTCTTTTTGTTGTTTTTTTTTAAATTGTTATTATCATGAGTGGTTCCTTAATGTGAGCATTGCGTGGCTTAAGAATGAAATTATTAATACTTGTCTCCACTCCAGGAACAAGGCCAGCAATCACCCAGTGCATTACAATAATATAAAATACATTTTGTTGTAGTTGGCTGTTATTGTTGTTGGCTATGCCGGTGGTGGTGCCGGGGCTTTTTATATTGTTGGTGAGGAAGGGGTGAGCCAGCAGTCCCATAATTGTTGATGTAGACGTTTGGCCGTGGCAAGGTCACCGAGTCAATCTATTTATATCTTTTGCTAGCCTCTCTCTTGTCTAGTGCTACCGCCACCTTCCCTTTTCTCTCTCAAGTTAACAGGGGAATAGTGTCAGTAGCATTGAAGGAGTGGCGGCGGCGACGATGGATGTGGTGGGGTGGTGGCAGCGGTGGTGTTGTGGTTACTGATATAGTATCTATGAGTTTGTGTTCGTATGTTTAATATATATTTTTATTATATTTTATTTTGTGTTGACATATTCCCGTAAAATTTGAATTAAACATTTTTTTAAAATTTGAGACAATAATACTAGTAATTATTATTATGATGCTGGTGAAAATATATTTAGTGTGATGGGATAGGTAGTGTATCAAGTGTATCAAGTTTCTGGTGTTGGTGAAATTGAAATTGCTGCTGTTCAATATAGTGTAGACAGAGGGTGTTTTGTTCCATTTATAACCATTTTCTTTTTTGAATACAAAATATATAATACAAAATTGAATATTTGAGCGATACAACAATATAATATGGATCCGAAACTTTATGGGACCTCATTCGGTGCCTTTATGCAACATTTGTGCTAAGAATTGTTCTTCTTTCACAATTGATTTAAATATGTTAAAAATAAAAAAACTTACGGGAGCAATTTCGTGACGTTCTACCACCTCGTGCGTCTTCTTCCCTTATTATTATTATTATTATTATTATTGGCGACCTACGTAGGAAATCGTATTATCGTGAGCTTCGCAAAGGTTTGTTATTTCCGTTTGTCTAAAAATTGCCATTTATGGAAAATTTTATTGTTAACTGTTTATAAGCACACATACATTGTTTTCCGAAAAGGACACCTAAAAAGATTGGGGCCTTGTGCCCAAAATTTTAACTTTTATTATTATCAAAAAATTTCTTTGAAAGAAAATGGCTACTTCACCTCTGCACGAAGCAGCTGAAAGCCTTCCTCACAAAATAACACCTCACACCGACACCACCATTGTAAATGTTACTACGTTTGCCAACACAAAAAAAAATATAAGCAGTAGCAATATTTTAAATTTGTCTCAGGCAGACATTCATTTCCCGCCATTACCAATGACTGCAGGTGTTAAAGCCTCCACCACCACCACCACCGTGACAACCAGCACCACCACCACCACCGCGACAACAGAAACAAAAGAAGAAAAAAATAAATTAACTCGTGATGTCGAAATGAAATCAAGCAAAATGGACTCTTCCCCACCAAAGATGACTGACATCACCACCACAACTGAAACTAAAATTAATATTAACGATAGCAACAACAACAACAATGACATTATAACCCCCCCCCCCCTCAGTTTCGCCAGAGTAGCAAAACAATTCGAAGCATTTACCGTAACTCAAGAAGATTTAGAAAATGCCAAACAAATGGTAAAGAAAGATGGGTACAGGGTCAGCCCCCCCCCACCTAATAAAATGGAGCATCGACGCCTATGCACCGTGTCGTATAGAACAATAAATGTAAAATCGCGCCGAGTGGAACGGGCATCCGAGTCCCAAATCCAAAAAGCTTTGGGACATGTGTGGGCAAGAAAAACCCACATCAGACGTGGGCAAAAGTATGGAACCGTGGATGTGTTCTTTGAAACACCAGAGGAGGCTAGAGAACACTCCATGGCCCCATTAAAAAGTGACGACTTCACACTCGTCCCAAGCTATTGTGGCCAGAGACTCGTAAAGATCAGGGTGACCCACGTTCCACCGGCCATCGAAATTCCCTGGCTAATAGCGGCTGTCCTCGCCGGCATCGAGGCCAACACGAAAATAATAACAATAGCAAAAGAAAAGCAGGAAAACTGGTCCGGATCTGGGATGGAGCTCCTGATCCAAGCGGACCAAAAAAGCATTGAGGAGATCCCAGAGGTAATAGACCTCACTGACGGCAGCCACCTCACCGTAATTGTTGAGGGCAGAAGACCTAGGTGTGTCGTTTGTGGTGAAGGAACCCACCTAAGGGCTTTCTGCCCTCAGGTTAAAAGGTTGAGGCCACCTCTCCTACCCACCCCAGTGACACAACCATCAACACCACCAGTAGCAGAGATGCCAGCAACAACTGTAGCAGCAACAACAGAAGCAACTATAACAGCAACAACCCCAACAACAGTAGCAAAACCAACACCACTACCACCACCAGCAAAACCAACACCACCACCACCCAACGCTTCAGAACTAGCACCAGCGCCTACACCATCCACCACACCACAACCAAAACTAACGGCTGTGGAGGATTTTCCACTCCCCGGCCTATCACAACTGGAGACAGATTGTGACGACGAGGAGTGGGAAACGATATCCGGAAAAAAAAAAGAAACCAAAAAAGAAAAAATTCTCTTCCTTCCCCCTCCAAAAACAAAATACAGAGGGAAACAAATAAACTAAGAAACAAAAAAGTTAGGACAGATATGCCACCATCCACACCAGCATCACCAACCTCATCAACCCAAACACCAACACCATCACCATCATTAACTCCAACACCACCATCACCTACACCACAAAAGTCACCAAAATGCGAAACAGAAACAAACCCACAACAAACGCAAACAAAACAAAACAACCAAAACGATACACACTACACAGCATTAAATTTGAACAACAAGCAATTATTGCACTACATCCAACACAACACCAGCATCACAGAAAAAGACTACACAACAACCCCAAAATTCACACCACCTCCACACATACAAATCACTCGCATCACACAGAAAACGTACATGACACTAAAACAAAAATTCCCCAAAGACATCGGAGACTTCCGACAAGCACTCTCCAGGAGGATTTATAAGGACATCCTTCCTGAGGAGGCCACAAGCAGTGAAAAGGATGGAAAAACCGTCCTTCCCCTACGAGAAGTAAGGTAAGTGGTCTTTCCCATCTTTTCCACTCCTTTTCAACATGACCTCACTCAGAATAGGCAGCATAAATGCGCGTGGCTTGGGGTCGTCATGGAAGCAGGGCCACCTGCTTAACGACCTCAGGTCACTAAACATAGATGTAGTGGCCATCAGCGAGACCAGAATCTCCGAAGCACAGGCTTTCGCACCGATCTTCGGCGGCTACGATGTGTACGCATCTCCCAGCCGTCCGGGATCGGGGGGAGGAGTTGCTGTGCTTTTTCGGAGAGGTTTGGATCTTTCCATACGTGCCATCTTCCTGGACCCAGAAGGTAAGTTGGTGGTGCTGGACGTGACCAGCGGAGACGGGCAAGCTTTCAGGTTAGTGGCCGTCTATGCCCCGACAGGAGCAGGGCGGCCTGATTTCTTCCGGCGTCTGGAGACCTTTCTTGGAACGTCCCGCTCTTTAGTGTTAGTGGGCGACTGGAACGGGATCTTAGATGCACGCTGGGATTGTGTGGGATTAGTGGATAGGGAAGGAGGGTGCAAGAGTCTCACCAACCTGCTCAGACGTTTTGAACTGTCTGACAGGTACCGAATGGATTTCCCGAATGTACCAATGTGGACTTGGACAAATCGCATAGGGTCATCCAGATCATATCTAGATAGAGTATTTTGTAGGGAAATAGATAGGTCTAGCATAGGCTGTCCACAATTCAAGATAGTCAGCTACACGGACCACAAATTCGTGATCTGTGTGCTTGACTTAGATAGGCTTCATAGACGAGGACCCGGCTACTGGAAGCTAAACGCGTCCTTACCAGCGCGCAAGGCCTACAGAGACCGGATTAGCGAACTAGTTAAGCGGGCGTTGACGGGGGCCATCGTCAACAACAAGTGGTGGTTTGCACAGAAAAGAGCAATTAGAATAGAGTCCATTAGGTTTAGTAAGACTTTAGCAATAGAGAAAAATAGAGCAGAGGGAGAATTAGTTAGAAAATTAGATGAGGCGCTTAGCAAAGGCATCTCGACCGACGTACTTGCGGCGAAATTGGCCCTTGACCAATTCTTCAATGCAAAGCAAGAAGGCTGCGTTGTCAGAGCTAGGGTGCGTGCTCTCAGACACGAGGGGACGAAAGCCGTTCAATGGGCCCGAGTGGCGATGCGCGTCGTGGCAACAAAGCCACGATCCGGTCTTTGGTGGAACACGACGGGCGCATGCTACTCGATCCCGGGCAAATGTGTGAAGCTTTTCAGCGACACTTCGCTCAACTGTTCGGGGGAAGTGGCGGGCCGGATCGAGGGATGGACTTTAGTGTCTACCTCGACGGACTGCCGCGGCTTTCGGCCACTGAGGCGGAGTGTTGCGAAAAGCCGATAACAACCGCTGAAGTACGGGATGCAATGACTAGTTGCACAAGGGGTAAATCGCCTGGTTTGGATGGTCTGCCCTATGAACTTTACGTACAAATGCCAAACTTGTTCGGAGGCCTCTTGGCGGACGTCTACTGCAACTGGCAACAGAACGGGAGAATTCCCAGCTCTGTGAGCCGAGGAGCGGTGGCGCTGCTGAGAAAGGATCCGAACAAGGGGGATAACATAGATAATTTTAGGCCCATAACCCTGCTAAACACAGAGTTCAAGATTTTGGCCAAGGTGCTAGCAAAGAGGTTGGCGCTTGTCGTTGGTGGTCTGGTGGGAGAGGCACAGACATGCGCCATTCTCGACAGATCCATCCACGACAACCTCCACCTCATGCGATACATCGTGGAGAGGGTAGTAGGGAACCTGGCACGGGTGACCCCTTGATCAATTTAGATTAATCGAAAGCTTTCGATAGGGTCGACCATCGTTAGCTAGCGGCAGTCCTGAGGGCGGCTGGCTTTGGGCCCGTCTTCAGAGGCTGGATCGCTGCCATGCACAGCGACATCTGCTCTGTAGTGAGAGTGAACGGTCACCTTTCGGAACCGTTCAACATCATGCGCTCGGTCCGCCAAGGATGTCCCCTCTCGTCCCTATTGTACGTATTGACTCTCGAGCCATTACTGCACAAACTGGAGACGTTGAGGGGGGTCCCGCGCGAACTAGGATGCGGAAGATCCGTGTCAGCATATGCCGACGATGTCACCGTAGTGGTGTCGAACGCCAAACACATCGAGGCGATCGGCACTACACTAAGAGAATACGAAGCGGTGACAGGAGCAATGATCAACCAGGAAAAGTCAGTGGGCCTGTAGGTCGGCACCTGGAGAGGCAGGTCCATGCCGTCCAACAGCGTCGTCGGGCGCTGGACGGACGGACCGGTTAAATTGCTAGGGGTCTGGTTCGGTCCAGACCTCCAGACGGACAAAAACTGGGACGAGGTGACGAGCAGGGTGGCTTCTCTCACCCAGAAATGGGCCGAGAGGAAGCTATCCCTGAAAAGTCGAGCGGAGGTGGCGAATGCGTACATCGCATCCGTCATCTACTACCGCCTGACCGTCGTACCTTGTCCTAAGCCCCGCCTGACTGCGCTGGAGCGTTTGCTCTTTCGCTTCTTGTGGAAGGGACGCGCTCCGATGGTCAGGCGGTCCATCTGCTGTCAACACCCGCTACGTGGAGGGCTGGGCATGCCGTGGCTGATGATGCGCAGACACGCGCTCAGGCTACGACATCTGCACCTCTTCCTCGACGGTGATCAGGTGTGGTCGCCGTTTGCAAAACACGTTTTTCCCCAGCTCGTCTCCTTGACGGAGCTGCAGTCCAGGGTCAAGCGAAGACCGAGAGGGAGCGCTTGGAGAATGGAATGTCTTCAGGCGCTCACAGCCCTCGACCAATCGGGCAATGTGATCGGTGGAAACTCCACCTTGGCGTTATATAGGGGATTAGTGGAGAGGAAGAGCGACGACGTACTTGGAGAAACTCTAGGCGTCGACGAAAATCAACTAGCCAATCTCTTCGGAAGGACTTTCGGGCCTGGGCCTATGGACAACTTCCAGAAATCCCTGGCCTGGCAGTGCTACCGAGGAGCTTTGCCAGTTCGGGATAAACTCTACAGGCATGGAGGTGCCGTCAGCCGGGCATGTCCGAGATGCGCGCAGGGCGACGAAACCGTCCTGCACGCACTCGTCCAGTGTCCGAGCATTGCTGACTTGTGGGTTTATGTCGAACACCTGCTGTCACGTGTAGGACGGATCCAGCTATCAGCTGAGTCCATCGTGAGGATTGCCCCACCCCCTTCCTTTAGCCTGGAAGGGCAGGCAGTTTTTATCTGTCTGGTGGCCATGGCGAAAGAGATAGTATGGTGGACACGTTTGAAAGGGCTGAAGACGAGCACTTACCTCTTCGGTGATGCCCTGATTAACTTTTTCAAATTTCATTTGAAAAGGAAAATCAGGGTAGAGAGGGAAGTGCTCTCTTCCAGAGCATTTTGTTGAAAGATGGGTGAGAGAAGCAAGTATGGCCCGAATGAATGGGCCTTCTCTGAGTATGTGTCTGTAAATTAAAGGTGGAAAACTGGGAGAGGGCACTTGCCCTGGTGGTCAGGGCCACTGTTGTCTTTTAATGGGCTTTCTCCACAAATGTCCCTTGGAAGTCTCCCCCCTATTGGGGAATTTTTTCTTTGTTATTTTATTTCAACCTCTGTTTTTTTACACGCAGAAATGCCCATTTGTACCGTCCTGTATTGTCCTGTACTGTCCTTAATGTCTACTTTATGTGAACCCTTGTGGTTAATAAAGAAAACATTATTATTATTATTATTATTATTATTATTATTATTATTATTGTTCTTTGAGTCTCAGTCATTGATGTTATTTAACTGGAAAATTTGTAGAAATGAATATCAAGTCGCTACCTGCAGCCTCAGATATTCAGGACGTATCGGAGGGTTCATGTTGTTCCCGGCAAGCATGCCTTTTGAAGTGTTCCAAAAAGCGGGGCTGGACAAACTTTCTTTAACCATCCTTGGTTAGTACCTAGTGCGCCTATGACAATCGGGATGACTCTGATTTCATGGCAGTTCCAAATCATTTTTACCTCCCAGTTTAAGTCCTGGTATCGATTAATTTTCTCCATCTCCTTCTCTTGTACACTCGTGTCAAATGGGCAGGCTACATCTACAATCAGACACGATCTTTTGTTTTTTTGCCATTGTCCAAAACCACCAGGTAAGGCCTATTGTGTTCCAGTTTCTTATCCGTCTGTATCCTAAAATCCAATAGCACCTTCATCTGATCGTTTTCTATCACCGACTCTGGCTTATGCTCATGCCATTTCTCAGAATGTGGTAAATTGTTTACTTTGCATAGGTGCCAGCGGATCAACCTGCCAATCACATCATGCCTCCAGCCTTTATAGTGAGTCAGGTCTAGGTGTTTACACTCGGATACAATGTGAGCTAGAATCTCCTCTCTCCACAGATCCTACACAGTGGGCTAGCCTCCTCCTTGTAAATATGGTGTTTCACCCACTTCGTTTTGAGTGCCTGCTCTTGCGCAGCCATTAGCATTCCTTCTGTAGCCTTTTTAAGGTCTCCTCTTTTTAATTTTGTATCAGAAATTTTATAGTCAGAAAAGAAAATGGCTAAAAAATAACAGCCAAATAACTTCACCACCAACACCACCACCGCCGTCGCCATCATCACCACTACCACAAAAAATCTAGCCAAAATCCAAATACAAACCAGCACCATCCCTATATTATTATTATTATTGTTCTATGAGTCTCAGTCATTGATGTTAGTTAACTGGAAAGTTTGTTGAAATGAATATCAAGCCACTACCTGCAGCCTCAGATATTCAGGACGTATCGGAGGGTTCTTGCTGTTCCCAGCAAGCATGCCTTTTGAAGCTATGCCAAAAAGCCTGGCGGGGCCAATTTTCTTTAACCATCCCTGGAAACTTTTTGAGATAGTACCTAGTGCGCCTTATTATTATTATTATTATTATTATTATTATTATTATTATTATTATTATTATTAATATTATTGGCGACCTACGTAGGAAATCGTATTATCGGAGCTCCGCGAAGGTTTGTTGTTTTCAGTTGTTTAAAATTGCCATTTATGGAAAATTTTTCTTGTTAAGTGTTTATAAGTTCACATATATTGCTTTCGGAAAAGGAAACTCAAAATGATTGGGGCCTTGAGCCCAACATTTAAACTTTTATAATTATCAAACAAAAAATTTCTTTGAAAAAATCATGAACGACTGACAGCCAGACCAAGCTGACAGCCTTCCTCACACCAACACCACCATTGTAAATATTACTACGTTTGCCAACACTAAAAATATAAGCTGTAGCAATAATTTAAATTTGTCTCATGCAGACATTCATTTTCCGCCGTTACTATAAACTGCAGGTCTTAAAAGCCGCAACCCCCACCACCACCACAGCGACAACTGAAACAAAAGAAAAAAATAAATTATTATCTCGTGACATCGAAATGGATTCACCCAGAATCGACTCTTCCACACCGAACACCACTGACGCCACCACCACCACAACTGAAACTAAAGATAACAATAACAAAAATAACAATAACAACAACAGCAACAACATCAATGAGAATAACAACAAAAACATCAACACCACCGCAAATGTGTCGTTTGCCAAAGCAGCCAAGGAATGCGAAACAATCGAGGTAACTCAGGAGGAATTAAATGAAGCCAAGAGAATGGTAAAGAAATATGTGTACAGGTTAAGCCTCACCTCCCACCTAATAAAATGGAGATCGACGCCTATGCACCGTGTCTTATCGGACGATTAACACAAAATCGCGCCGAGTGGAACGGGCATCCGAGTCCCAAATCCCAAAAGCTTCGGGTCATGTGTGGGCCGAAAAGCCCCACATCAGACGTGGGTAGAAATATGGAACCGCGGACGTGTTCTTTTGAACCCCACAGGAGGCCAGAGAGCACTCCATGGCCCCATTAAGAAGCGATGACTTCACACTCGTCCCAAACTATTGTGGCCAGAGACTCGTGAAGAACAGGGTGACCCACGTTCCACCGGCCATCGAAATTCCCTGGCTAATAGGTGCCGTCCTCGCCAGCATCGAAGCCAACACCAAAATAATTGAAATATCAAAAGAAACGCAGGAGAACTGGTCCGGATCTGGGATGGAGCTCCTGATCGAAGCGGACCAAAAAAGCATTGAGGAAATCCCAGACGTAATAGACCTCACTGACGGCAGCCACCTCAACGTAATCGTCGATGTTAGAAGGCCTAGGTGTGTCGTTTGTGGTGAAAAAAAACCCACCTAAAGGCTTTCTGCCCTCAGGCGAAAAAGTTGAGGCCACCTCTCTTACACACCCCAGTGACTCAACCATCAACACCACCAGCAGCATAAGTGGCAGCAACAACTGTAGCAGCAACAACAGAAGCAACTGTAGCAGCAACAACCCCAGCAACAGCAGCGAAACCAACACCACCACCACCACCCACCGCGCCAGAACTAGCACTAGCGCCTCTAACATTCACCATGCCACAACCAAAACCAACGCCTGTGAAGGATTTTCCACTCCCCGACCTATCGCAACTGGAGACAGATGTGACGACGAGAAGTGGGAAACTGTATCAAGTAAAAAGAAGAAAAACAAACAACCAAAAAAGAAAAAATTCTCTTCCCTCCCCCTCCAAAAACAAAATACAGAGGGAAACAAATAAATTATCAATCAAAAAAGTTAGGAAAGATATGCTACCATCCACACCAGCATCACCAACCCCATCAGCGCAAACACCAACACCATCACCATCATTAACCCCAACACCACCATCACCAACACCACAAAAGTCACCAAAAAGCGTAACAGAAACAAACCCACAACAAAGTCAAACAAAACAAAACAACCAAAACGATACACACTACACAGCATTAAATTTGTTGTTTGATAATTATAAAAGTTTAAATGTTGGGCTCAAGGCCCCAATCATTTTGAGTTTCCTTTTCCGAAAGCAATATATGTGAACTTATAAACACTTAACAAGAAAAAGGGTGGTGGATTGGCAGTATCGGTAGAGAGTCGGACGCCATGCTTTGACGCATAGAGTTACGGCCCTTGCCATTCTGAGTTCAAATTCCGCCGAGGTTAACTTTGCCTTTCATCCTTACGGGGTCGATAAAATAAAGTACCAGTAATGCACTGGGATAATTGCTGGCCTTGTGCCAAAAGTAGAAACAATTAAATTTGAACAACAACCAATTATTACACTACATGCAACACAACACCAGCATCACAGAAAAAGACTACACAACAACCCAAAAGTTCACACCACCTCCACACATACAAATCACTCGCATCACACAGAAAACGTACACGACACTAAAACAAAAATTCCCCAAAGACATCGGAGACTTCCGACAAACACTCTCCAGGAGGATTTAAAAGGACATCCTTCCGGAGCAGGCCACAAGCAGTGAAAATGATGGAGAAACCAACCTTCCTCTACGAGAAGTAAGGTAAGTGGTCTTTCCCACTTTTTCCACTCCATTTCAACATGACCTCACTCAGAATAGGCAGCATAGATGCGCGTGGCTTGGGGTCGTCATGGAAGCAGGGCCACCTGCTCAACGACCTCAGGTCACTAAACATAGATGTAGTGGCCATCAGCGAGACCAGAATCTCCGAAGCACAGTCCTTCACACCTATCTTCGGCGGCTACGATGTGTACGCATCTCCCAGTCGTCCTGGATCGGAGGGAGGAGTTGCTGTGCTTTCTCGGAGAGCTTTGTATCTCGCCATACGGGCCATCTTCCTGGACCCAGAAGGTAAGTTGGTGGTGCTGGACGTAACAAGCGGAGACGGACAAGCTTTCAGGCTAGTGGCCGTCTATGCCCCGACGGGAGCAGGGCGGCTTCATTTCTTCGGGCGTCTGGAGACCTTTCTTGGAACGTCCCGCTCGTTAGTGTTAGTGGCCGACTGGAACGGGATCTTAGATGCACGGTGGAACTTTGGGGGGTTAGCGGATAGGGGAGGAGCGTGCAAGAGCCTCACCAACCTGCTCAGGCGTTTTGAACTGTCTGACAGGTACCGAGTGGATTTTCCCGAATGTGCAAATGTGGGCTTGGACAAACCGCATCGGGTCATCCAGATCATATCTAGATAGAGTATTTTGTAGGGAAATAGATAGGTCTAGCATAGGCTGACCACAATTCAAGATAGTCAGCTACACGGACCACAAATTCGTGATCTGTGTGGTTGACTTAGATAGGCTTCATAGACAAGGACCCGGCTACTGGAAGCTAAACGCGTCCTTACCAGCGCGCAAGGCCTACAGAGACCGGATTAGCGAACTAGTTAAGCGGGCGTTGACGGGGGTCATCGTCAACAACAAGTGGTGGTTTGCTCTGAAAAGAGCGATTAGAATAGAGTCCATTAGGTTTAGTAAGGCTTTAGCTATAGAGAAAAATAGAGCAGAGGGAGAATTAGTTAGAAAATTAGACAAGGCGTTTAGCAAAGGAATCGCGACCGACGTACTTGCGGCGAAATTGGCCCTTGACCAATTCTTCAATGCAAAGCACGAAGGCTGCGTTGTCAGAGCTAGGGTGCGTGCTCTCAGACACGAGGGGACGGAAGCCGTTCAATGGGCCCGAGTGGCAGAGGCGCGTCGTGGCAACAAAGCCACGATCCGGTCTTTGGTGGACCACGATGAGCGCATGCTACTCGATCCCGGGCAAATGTGTAAAGCTTTTCAGCGACACTTCGCTCAGCTCTTCAGGAGCAGCGGCGGGCCGGATCGAGGGATGGGCTTTAGTATCTACCTCGACGGACTGCCGCGACTTTCAGCCACTGAGGCGGAGTGTTGCGAAAAGCCGATAACAGACGCTGAAGTCTGGGTGGCAATGACTGGCTGCACAAGGGGTAAATCGCCTGGTTTGAATAGTCTTCCCTATGAACTTTACGTACAGATGCCAGACTTGTTCGGAGGCCTCTTGGCGGACGCCTCCTGCAACTGGCAACAGAACGGGAGAATTCCCAGCTCTGTGAGCCGAGGAGCGGTGGCGCTGCTGCTGAGAAAGGATCCGAACAAGGAAGATAACATAGATAATTTCAGGCCCATAACTTTGCTAAACACAGAGTTCAAGATTTTGGCCAGGGTGCTAGCAAAGAGGTTGGCGCTTGTCGTTGATGGTGTGGTAGGAGAGGCGCAGACATGCGCCATTCCCGACAGATCCATCCAAGACAACCTCCACCTCATGCGATACATCGTGGAGAGGGTAGCTATTGAACCTGGCACGGGTGGGTCCTTGATCAATTTAGATCAGTCGAAGGCTTTAATTAGGGTCGACCATCGTTACCTAGCAGCAGTCCTGAGGGCGGCTGGCTTAGGGCCCGTCTTCAGGGGCTGGATCGCTGCCATGCACAGCGACATCTGCTCTGTGGTGAGAGTGAATGGTCACCTTTCGGAACCATTCAACATCATGCGCTCGGTCCGCCAAGGATGTACCCTCTAATCCCTCGTGTACATATTGCCTCTCGAGCCATTACTGCACAAACTGGAGACGTTGAGGGGCCTCCCGCGCGTACTAGGATGCGGAAGATCCGTGTCAGCATATGCGGACGATGTCACCGTAGTGGTGTCGAACGCCAAACACATCGACGCGATCGGCACTACACTAAGAGAATACGAAGCGGTGACAGTAGCAATGATCAAACAGGAAACGTCAGTGGGCCTGCAACTCGGCACCTGGAGAGGCAGGTGCATGAGGTCCAACAGTGTCGTCGGGCGCTGGACGGACGGACCGGTTAAATTGCTAGAGGTCTGGTTCGGTCCAGACCTCCAGACGGACAAAAGCTGGGACGAGGTGCCGAGCAGGGTGGCTTCTCTCACCCAGAAATGGGCGGAGAAGAAGCTATCCCTGAAAGGTTGAGCGGAGGTAGCTAACGCGTACATCGCGTCTGTCATCTACTACCGTCTGACCGTCGTACCTTGTCCTAAGCCTCGCCTGACTGCGCTGGAGCGTTTGCTCTTTCGCTTTTTGTGGAAGGGACGCGCTCCGATGGTCAGGCCGTCCATCTGCTGTCAACACCCGCTACGTGGAGGGCTGGGCCTGCCGTGGCTGATGATGCGCAGATACGCGCTCAGGCTACGACATCTCCACCCTTTCCTCGACGGTGATCAGGTGTGGTCGCCGTTTGCTAGACGCGTCTTTCTGCAGCTCGTCACCTTGACGTAGCTGCAGTCCAGGGTCAAGCGAAGAACGAGAGGGAGCGCTTCGAGACTGGAATGTCTTCAGGCGCTCACAGCCCTCGACCAATCGGGCAATGTGATCGTGAAAACTCCACCGTGGCATTCTATAGAGGATTAGTGGAAGGGGAGAGCGACAACGTACTTGGGGAAACTCTAGGCGTTGACGAAAATCAACTAGCCAATCTCTTCGGAAGACCTTTCGGGCCGGGGCCTACGGTCAACTTACAGAAATCCCTAGCCTGGCACTGCTACCGAGGATCTTTGCCAGTTCGGGATAAACTCTACAGGCATGGAGGTGCCGTCAGCGGGCATGTCCGAAATGCGCGCAGGGCGACGAAACCGTCCTGCACGCACTAGTCCAGTGACCGAGCATTGCTGACTTGTGGATTTATGTCCAACACCTGCTGTCGCGTGTAGGACGGATCCATCTATCAGCTGAGTCCATTGTGAGGATTGCCCTGCCCTATTCCTTTAGCCGAGAAGGGCAGGCAGTTTTTATCTGTCTGGTGGCTATGGTGAAAGAGATAGTATGGTGGACACGTTTGAAAGGGCTGAAGACGAGCATTTACTTCCTCGGTGATGCCCTGATTAAATTTGTTCAAATTACATTTGAAAAGGAAAATCAGGACAGAGAGTGAAGTGCTCTCTTCCCAGCATGTTGTTGAAAGATGGCTGAGAGAGGCAAGAATGGCTCGAGTTAATGGCCCTAATCTGAGTATGTGTCTGTAAATTAAAGGTGGAAGACTGGGAGAGGGCACTTGCGCTGGTGGTCAGGGTCACTGTGGCTTTTTAATGAGCTTTCTCCACGAATGTCCCTCGGAAGTCTCCCCACTATTGCGGAATCTTTCATTGTTATTTTTTTGTTACATCCTCTGTTTTTGTTTTTTTTACACGCAGAAATTCCCATTTGTACCGTCCTGTATTGTCCTGTACTGTCCTTAATGTCTACTTTATGTAAACCCTTGTGGTTAATAAAGAAAGCATTATTATCATCATCATTATTATTATTGTGTTATTTTGTTTAGCGCGGTTCTGTTTCTCTATTGCCAGGTGAACCTAGGGAAACATACGTTTTTATTGTAGAGAGGAACCGCATCTGAGAATGTGTGCTGTTCCTACTAGCCCGATCTTCAGTAGCTCATGTTTGCTCATCTTGCTGGGAAGGATGCTAAGGTGCAGGTTTGATGATTTGGGTATTAATCCTAATGCTCCTATTACCACAGGGATAGGGTTTGAGGTCATCCTCCACATGTGGTTGATCTCTATTTCCAGGTCTTTGTATTTTGACTTTTTTTCCACTGTCTTTATAGATATGTCAGCTGGTACGGAAATATCTATAAAGCTACATGTCTGATCTATTTTGTTTTATATAATGATATCTGGTCTGTTGGCAGCAATTTCACACTCAGTTATCACAGGCATATCCCATAAGATGGATCTGTTGCCCTTTTCCATGATTCTTGCTGCCAGATGCTCATACCATTTGTTAAAATTTAGATGTCATGAGAGCATCCAGTGCACATATTTAGCAATGCAGTTGTGTCTTTCTATATAATCAGATTTTGCCAGCTCTGGACACCCGGTAATAGCATGATCTACGGTTTCTTCATGTTTATAGTACATTCTGCATAGAGGGCTAGTCCCATCTTTCACTATGCTGTGTCTATAGGCCCAAGTGTTTAGAAATTGGTCTCGTGCAGCAAGTCTGAGTCACTCAGTTTCTGCTTTCAAACCAGCACCTCTGAGCCAGGATAGTGAGACATGCTGATCATTGTCAGAACGTCGTTCTGGGTATCAACCATGTAATGGTTTTGCCCTCCACTCAGGATTTAGTTCCTCTGTTTGGAGTTTAATCCCCCCCCCCTCCTCATATGACCAATCCGCTGCTGCCTTGTCCAAATCAGAATACAAAATACTGGCTAGCTAATTTTTATTTTTCGAACATTTAAAATATATAAATGAATTTGGAATGAGATTTTAGAATCAGTTCCTCGTGGAAACAAGTATTCGACCTTTACAGCACATTTCTGGTCACTTATCGAAGCAAAAGATCTTACTTTTTGTCGACCGCGGTCGGTGTTACCAAGTGAAATTCGATAAAAACTTACCTCGAATGGAGTTTGTGTGTAGTCACACCGGCATTCTTCTTCTCCTTCGTCTCCCTCGTCTTCTTCAGTATCGGTAGAAGGTCGAACACCATGCTTTGCAGCATGGGGTTATGTCCCTTTACGGTCGGAGTTCAAATCCCGCCGAGGTTAACTTTGCCTTTCATCCTTACGGGGTCGATAAAATGTAATGCACTGGGGTCGATTTAATCGACTTTCGCTTCCCCAAAATTGCTGGCCTTGTGCCTATATAAGAAACAGGGTCGGACGCCATGCTTTCCAGCATAGTTACATCCCTGTACGATCTGAGTTCAAATCCGACCAAGGTTGACTTTGCCTTTCATCCTTACGGGGCCGATAAAATAAAGTACCAGTAATGCACTGGGTAATTGCTCGCCTTGTACCTAAAGTAGAAACAATTATTATTATTACTGTAATTGTTGGTGTTGTTGTTGTTGTTGTTGTTATTATTATTATTATTACAGTTGCATTTATCTTGCTTTATGTTCATACGAGTTATCACCAAGTCACAACCAGTGACCTCAAGAGACAACAAGGTCCGCCATGTTCAAGAAAGAACATACATACTCACACATGCATCTTTAGTGTTTAGACTTGTGATGTACTTATATTGACAGAATCTTCCTTAGTATATGGGCAGTTCCCATTAGTACTATCTTTTGTATTTCTCCTATACGCGGGTTTCCTGGGATTTGCGATAAGTAATCATTAGAACCCTTAGGTATCATTCCCAGAGCGCCTACAACCACTGGTATTGTTTTAGTTCTCAATTTCCACATTTTTCCACTTTCTATCTCCAGGACCTTATACTTGCTCAATTTTTCAAATGTTTTTATAGATACATTCTTGTCTATTGGAACTGACATATCAATTAGCAGGCATACCCTCTTTTTAAAGTCCTTCAATATTATATCAGGTCTATTTGCATCTATTTTTCGGTCTGTTTGGATGCTAAAGTTCCACAAGATTGAGATGTGATCTTTTTCAAGTATGGGAGGTGGTTGATGCTCAAACCAATTGTTTTGATGGGGCAGGTCAAAATGCTTACACATTATCCAATGTATGTATTGTGCAGCTCTGTCATGCCTGTTTAGGTATTTGGTTGGAGCTATAGGACTGCACATTGAAATTATATGGTCAATGGTCTCTTGTTGTTTTTTGCATACACGGCATAATGGGCTGCATCCATTTTTTATTATGTTGGCTTGGTAATTTTTTGTTGGCAGACACTGATCTTGTGCCGATATAATCAGTCCTTCAGTCTCCGATTTCAGTCCAGAGGATGCCAACCACTGATGGGTTAAAGTTTTGTCAACATCAGGATTGTTAGCTCGCTCTGGGTATTTTCCATACAGAGGCTTTTCTTGCCATTTCTTAGCCAGTTTCTGTAGCAGTTCTTTCTTTGCAGTTACTTTTACCTGCTTTGCTTTTTCTGTGTTTTCTATTTCAGCAGTAAATGGGACTTCTGAAATTTGTAGTCCATTACTGTATCTTTGTGCATCTTTTGATGCTTTCGTGTTTCAAAACGAGTTTGATTATCCAATCATGTGATTCCCTTAGAAATGTAAATAATCCAATTGTTGCAGTTTTCAACGCAATGTCTAACAGGATTAATCCACATCCTCCTTCTTTTCTAGTGAGATATATTCTATCTATATCTGCCTTAGGGTGATGCATTCTGTGCATGGTTAAGAATTTTCGAATTTTTGTATCGAGGCTACGGATCTCTGTGCTTGACCAGTTGATGACATTGTAACTGTAGGTTACTACTGGTATGGCAAGCGTGTTTATGGCATCGATCCTATTCCTTGCATTCAATTCCGTTCTTAAGATTGCTCTTACTCTGCGGTAACATTCCTTCCTTATCCTTTCCCTCATTGTCGAGTGCTTGATTCCGTCTCCTTCACAAAACACCTAGATATTTGTAAGTTTTTTCTTGATCAAGTTCTCTTATCACGTTCCCCCGATCAAGATTAATGTCTGAACTCTTCAGCAGCTTTCCTCTGGTGAACGTTGCTTTGGCGCATTTATCTAGTCCAAACTCCATTTTAATGTCATCACTGAACAAAACCTCCTGACAACGGAGGATATTTTGAAACTCTCTAAACATTTTTCAATCCAACTGTGTGGCAAACTATCGAATGCTTTTTCATAATCTATCCAAGCAATCGATAGATTTTTGTGTCTATTATGACAATCTTCCAGTATCATTTTGTTAAACAAAAGCTGATCCTTACAGCCATATGAGCCTCGTTTACACCCTTTCTGCTCAATGGGAAATAGGTCATTTGTTATCAGGTCGTCATATGTGTATTCAGTTAGGACTGATGTTAAAATGTTATACATTGTGGTCAAGCAAGTTATCGGTCTGTAATTTTTGGGATTGTTTGTCTCATCATTCTTCGGAAGCAGGAATGTAATGCTGTTAACTAGCCATGGTGGTATCATTTCTGGCTCCTTAACTATTTCATTGTTCAACTGTTATATTTTCCCATATTTGTTCCTCAAGGTGAGCTGTATCTTTCATTTGTCTGTCTATCCATGGGACATGTATGTTATGAACTTTTTCTTCGGCCCAGATCTTTTCCCAGAATTCTTGCACTTCCTCCTTGGGTGGTATTGATTTAGCAGTTATTGTTGACTTACCAATTTTTCTGTAGAAGTTTCTTTGGTTGTTTTTGAACATATTATTGTCCTTATATAATCTAGATCGTTTTTCAAAGCGCCTTATACGAGCAGCTTTGGCCGACACTTTTTGCTTGATTATTTCTATCAGCATGTCTATGTCACTTGTTGATTTTATACTGTACTTTCTTTTCAATTTTCTAAGTTTAGTTTGTTTAATATGTTCACCTACTTTATAGTTTGTTAAAATTTCTATGTCAGATCGGAGAAGGTTTATTTGGCGATTGATGTTCTCTTGCCAAGTAGATATCTTGTAAGAATTCCTTTATTTTTTCATCTTCACTCCACATATGTGAGTGGTGACTTTAGCCGATGCATAATAGAGATGATTTAAATCAGTAATATTTAGTTTGTTTGTGATGATAATGTTTTTGAGAATTATGTTAGTCTTGTGTATTATCTGTTGGTTCTGTTTGGAGTTCTGGATCTTACGGAGGGTGTCTCGTTGCCCCATGTCAGATTCTTTCATTTTCATCCATTCGATCATAATTTCATCCTTCTAGTTGGCAAGTTCATTCTCATTCATTTATTTATCATTTACGATCTCATTATTTTCATTTAGAGTTTCATCCTGAGCATGCACTCCCTCCACTCTTTCGACATTATTATTATTATTATTATTATTATTATTATTATTATTATTATTCTTTGAGTCTCAGTCATTCATGTTAGTTAACTGGAAAGTTTGTTGAAATGAATATCAAGCCACTACCTGCAGCCTCAGATATTCAGGACGTATTGGAGGGTTCTTGCTGTTCCCAGCAAGCATGCCTTTTAAAGCGTTCCAAAAAGCGTAGCGGGGCCAATTTTCTTTAACCATCCCTGGAAACCTTTTGTACCTAGTGCGCCTATGACAATCGGGACCACTTTGACTTCATGGCAGTTCCAAATCCTTTTTACCTCCCACTTTAAGTCCTGGTATCGGCTAATTTTCTCCCTCTCCTTCTCTTGCACCCTCGTGTCAGGCTACATCCACAATCAGGCACGATCTTTTTCTTTCTCCAAAACCACCAGGTCAGGTCTATTGTGTTCCAGTTTCTTGTCCGTCTGTATCCTAAAATCCCACAGCACCTTCACCTGATCGTTTTCTATCACCGACTCTGGCTTATGCTCATACCACTTCTCAGAATGTGGTAAAATGTTTACTTTGCATAGGTACTAGTGGGCCACCCTGCCCATCACATCATGTCTCCAGCCCTTATAGTGAGTCTGGGCTAGGTGTTTACACTTGGATACAATGTGAGCCACAGTCTCCTCTCTCTCTCCACAGATCCTGCACAGTGGGCTAGCCTCCTCCTTGTAAATATGGTGTTTCAACCACTTCGTTTTGAGGGCCCACTGTTGCGCAGCCATTAACATTCCTTCTGTAGCCTTTTTAAGGTGTCCTCTTTTCAACCAGTTCCATGTCTGTGGATCTCTGAATTCAGTTTTCTCAAAGAAGGTACTATGAAGGGATTTTTCCTGAAGGCTGCTCTTTCTCCTTGTTGTTATTTCATCCCTGGACATCCCCTGGTCTATTGTCCTCTCCTTCAGTACAGTTCTGAGCATTGGCTCCTTACTATCAGTCACGTATTTGTGTAGGTTTCTTTTCTCCATCTGAACACAGTCCTCTATACTGATAATAACTCTGCCATCTTCAGATCTCCTTAAGTAGAGTCTATCGACATCACTCCTTTTGTGGAACATGTTGTAGATAGTCAATAGCTTCCTCCTCTTCCAATCCAATTTTTTTGTTCAGCAACATTCCATCTCAGAATTCCCGCACTGTACCTAATAATAGACACAGCTCGGGAATTTACTGCACTTATGGCATTCCTACTGTTCAGTTGTGACTTTAATACGCTCCTTACTCTCCGAATGTATTCAGATCTTATCAATTCCTTCATTTTTTTGTTCTTGATGTCATCCGCCTCCAGAACACCCAAATACTTGTATCCTTCTTCAGTGTCAATTTCCTTTATCATCTCACCTGTTGGTACCTGGATTCCGTTGCTTCTGCTCAATTTACCCCTCTTCATCACAAGGACTCCACACTTACTAATACCAAATGCATACATATATCATTGCTGAAAATACGGACATCCAACTCCTTCTCACTCTTGCCAAAGAGTTTAAGATCGTCCATGAAGAGGAGGTGATTGATGGTAAGCTCTCCCTTTCCCAACATGTATCCTACTCTCACTTTTCGCAGTATAATGGTCAGGGGCATCAGGGCAAGGACAAAGAACAAAGGGGACAGACTATCTCCCTAGAAGATACCTCTCTTGATCTTCACGCCTCCCAAGGATTCTCCAGCTGATGTTAACTCTGTTTTCCAGGACTTCATACTTTTGCCCAACAACTGTCTGATGTTATCTGCCAGCTTGAAGATCTCTAGGCTTTTGGTTATCCAAGAATGAGGCACCATGTCAAATGCCTTTTTGTAGTCTATCCATCTCATGGCAAGACCAGTGTGTCTCCTCTTGCAATTCCTCATTATCAATAAGTAACTAGTCTTTTGTACCACGGGACTTCTTTCGGCATCCTTTCTGTTCGTCCGGTAACAAGTTGTTTGTGTGGAGGTGGTGGTAGATTTCCTCAGACATAATGCTTGTCAACAGTTTCCACATTACAGACAGACATGTGATCATTACCCTTGATTCGGTCTTTCAATACCAGAACTGTGGTACCTTTTGTCAACCACTCTGGTACCTCACCTGACATCAAGCAGTCATTGAACATGGTTGTCAGTTTCGGGTGGAGGGATGTTATATTTTTAATCCAATACCCCTGCACACCATCTGGGCCTGGTGATTTCCAGTTGGTTAGTTTTTTGGCCTGCCCCTTAAAAGTTTCAACTGTGATACTCAAATCAGTTTGTTGGTGTGCCTGTTCACTAATCTCCTTTTGTACTATCTCAATCCACACTGCCTGGTCATTATGTTTAACATCCTGCTCCCATATTCCTCTCCAGCATGTCTTAGTTTGTTCCGCCTAAGGGATCAAGTCGTTGCCTCTTTCTTTCCCTTCAAGCTGTCCAAACTGCATCTTCTGGTTGTTGTCAAACATGCGGTTCTGTCTATACTGACTGACTCTGCTCTCATATCGCCTAATTTTTGCACTCGTTGCTACAATACGTTGTTTCAGTTCCTCTATGATAATATTTAGATTTTTCCTCCTAGTTTTGTACTTTATTTCCAGTCTATTTTTAGTGTCTATGTTTTTTAGTGTCCCATTCAGTAGGGACTCAAGCTTTCCAATGTCATTTCTCATTTCCCTGATTTGACCATTCAGTCGTTTCTTCCACCAAGGCTCTGATCTTTCTTGTTTGTTGTTTCCTCTCGCTTTTATACCAAGTAATTTCCTCACCGCATTTGCTGTTGCTTTAAGATATTGTTGCACTGGTGAAGGCTCCTCGCCTCAAGGTATGGGATGACATTGTTTACCTTAGCTGTTGTTTCTTTTAACTTTTTCCTGTCTACAAATCTTATGTTCATAGGTTTCCCACTATCATTGTTCAATTCATCTACCACTAAGTTTAGGATATCAACCAAATCTTGTCCTAGCACGTCAGCATCCATCTCCTCAATGGCCGTATCTTTGTTCCAGGTATTATTTATTTCAGCATTCAGATCATTGTCTGCTTCGGATGCTTCCTCCGTTCTCTCAACCTCTTCACCTTCATTTCCCACTGGCTCGTTTGCCTGGCATACTTCACTCTCCATTTCCAACCTAATCTCTCTACTCAGTTCCTCCAGTTCCAGCTCGCTTATCCAGCCATTAGTTCTTATTACTCGAGCCTGCCCGACCAATTTTTGTTCATCTAATTTAAATAGACCAATCTCGTTCCAGATGTTATGCATCCGTTTCCTATAGCCTTTCTCCTTGGGGTTACTCTTCAGGCAACATTTCATAACAGTTCTATTCAACTCTTTCGTCCAGTTGGTTCTGGTCCCTTTCCTTCTTCCTCCGACACCAGCAGTATTTGGTTGACAGCCAGGTCCCTGCTGCTGAGCCAAGGAGCACCTGCTGGGTGAGAGTCTGTCACATGACATTCCAGTCTCCACTTCACCGTTATTCGAACTATTTAGGTTCGACATTTAAACACTCTTATCGAGGATTGGTGAATGGATAGTTACATAACCACCGGTGATTTCATCACTCCCGGTGATTTTTGTGTGGCACTATCACGCTGTAGACAAACATAAATAAACAAACAAACAAATAGGTAAAAAAAAACACCAAAAAGTATAAGCATAAGTTTCATTGTAATGTAATGTTTGAATGTCTGACTTAGCTTTTCCCTTCCCTTCTCCGTCTGTCTGTTTGCTTTTGTTTTCATTTTTCTTTTCTTTACGTTTTTCGTTGTTGCTGTGCTGCTTTGATTTTGATTTTGGGTTTTTTGATTTTTTGACCGGATCATCAAATCAGTCTATTTATAACTTTTGATGCCTTCCTCTTTTAGTGGGGACACTACGATGCATGTCTTAGCAGGAGGTAGTGGGAGAGAATAGCGGCGGTAGTGATAATGAGGCAGTGGTGGTGGTGGTGGTGGTGGTGTGCTAGTAGTACTTAGCAGGAGGTAGTCGGAGAGAATATCAGCGGTAGCGGTAATGAGGCAGTGGTGGTGGTGATGTGATCGTAGTACTGTAGTGATGGTGTTGAAGTTGAAGTAGAAATAAAAGTTGAGGTAACTTGACTGGAGTTTTTAACGTGGTAGTGGTGATGGTAGCGGTGGTGGTGTTGGTGGTGAAATTATTTTTCTGTCTGTCCACTTAGCCATTTAGCTATTTAGCTATTTAGCCATTTTGCCATTTTCCTCTTTTTCGACTATAACATTTCTGATCCAAAATTAAATATTAAATATTGGGGGCCTATGCCGTAAAGTGATGAGTTATGGCTTGCTGAGCGTGAAAACTGTAATCTTATTGTTCATTTGTAATAAGAATTATTCTATCACAGTTGTTTTAAAGAAGTAAAAATCAAAAACTTACGGGAGCGATTCCATAACGATATATAACCACCATGTGCATTTTCCTCCCTATTATTATTATTATTATTATTATTATGATTATTATTATTATTTAGAGCTGCGCCCGTGTGGTCTGCTGCCCAGTGCATCATGTGCCTGTTCACGAGGTAAATGTTTGTGTTTGAATTTTGAATATTTACACACTGTTAAATACAAACAAAGAAAAACCTGTATGAAACTATGCAGTCTACAGAAGTGTATAAATGGAAGTATGGCGTCAGTACACGAATATTCTCCGTCGGCATAAACATTATTGGAAGGATTTGAATACGATGTCTTTAACGTAGTCAGAATGACAACATTTAAATATATACGAAAAATTGCAAAGAACTCTCGAGAAAAATATAAAAAATTCAGATTGTATGAAGCACCGTCAGATCAAAACAAAAACACCTACGGGAGCAACACATATATCAAAGACTCCTCTCCAAAAAACAAAGAACACAAAAATAAAACAGGCACCATCAGATTCAACATTATATTCGTAGATGCAAAAAACCCCACTGGAAACGGAATAATTATGACAGAGTTTGACGCCAAACAATGTAGAGCTTCCACGAAAATATTTAAATCAACAAACGAAAGTATGTGGTTTACTAAATCCTACTAAGATGCAAAGTAGCATAATAAGCAAACAATTTTAGACAATATAAACACTAACACGGTAAACTAAACGTTTGCTAGAAAATAACAGCATCTGTACAATCAACAACAAAACCTCGGTAACTCTTCAGAGAGAGGAAACCTCCATGGGCTTCAATATACCTTTTTTATCGGAGGGGGTCGATGCTGTTAAATCCCGCTTAAACTGTTATATCTGTGCACATAATTTGATATAGCAAATGTTTACGTTTTACTAACTAAGCTCATATATTCAAAGGCACCGTCTATGAAACCAAGATCATAATTCCTGCAAGAAGATATTCTCTTTCATTTTACGAGGCCCTATAAGTAAATATTGCAGCTGCAAATCCTTCCACGTTACAATGTGTAGCAATGACTAAACTCAAATCTGTAAACCTGTGTCCCTAGATATTATAACCACTACACTCCAAACTATGCATTAGGTTAAGAAGTTTATATAAGTGATGGTTTCATTGCATAATCAGTCACCAATTTAACATTTTCAGAAAACAAAAAGCATAACAGTAGACTCAAATGTCAAACCAATCTCATTTCTCGTTAGTAAACAAAAGAAATCAGAACAAAAACACGATAAAAGATTATGCAACTACTCCTCTTCTATCAGTAGGAATCCAATAAAAATAAT
>OZ024746.1:44627936-44630436 GCA_964016885.1 Eledone cirrhosa
GACGAAAATTTGAATGCATTTTAAATGTAAAGTATAAATTATACATCATATTAGAACATTAACTATGTTCAAATCTTTATGGCCAAATATTAGTTTACCCTATGAGTGCAATATTATTAAATATTTAGAGTGAACACAATTGACGTCATTTTTTGCTTATTATGCGGAAAGCATCACGCCAAAAAATGCAACACAATCATTTATATATAGAGTCGAAAGCAGCCTCTTGAAATATACCATCAAATTACAAAGGTTTATGTATTCTAGATTAAAAAGTAGAGAAACGCTTTAGTAGTTTTAATTAAAAAGGCAGGAAAAATTTAGAATAACCGTTGTTAAACATGGAGACAGCTTTTCATCTATTAACCCATGGAAACCTTTAAATAAAACAACTTTTAATGATTTATAATTTAAAAGTAACAACAAATAAATATTCATATATTCTTACATATGTCAAATTCGAGCTCATTATATAAAAAGAAAGAGAGAGGCTCTGATATTTTTTATGAACTTGTAAGTAGAGGAAACTTGTCGAAGGATATTTTTATACAATTCACGATGTGTTGTTCTAAACCAATAAAATGTTGATGTCTTTAATCCAATATAGGTTTTATTAAAAGAAACACATTTCCAGAAAATAAATAAAATAAATGCATTTATCTTTTTTTTTTTTTTTTTGAATTTGTCGAAAATTAATTTGGTTTACTGAGAATCCTATTAGAATAGAAAAACATATTAAAATGACATTACTGAATTTTGCATGATTTCCTGTAAACTTAAAATAAAAAGTTTACTGATACAAAACATCAAAATCTAAATTAATAGAAGTATGAAAAATAGCATTTTGAATTGAAGAAATACTAACATATTTGTATAAACACTTTCTGCTTAGAAAATATAACTGAGCAGTGTCTTGTGTATGCATGTATATATGTATGTAGTAGATAAGGATAATAGCAAGTACACAGCGAGGAAATGTTGGTTGTCATGCCCCAATACATTCCCGTTCTTCTGCTCTACCTCTCCGACGTGAAGAACCCCAATCCTATGCCACCTCGTGGTTCCAGCCAACAGAAGGAAGAAAGCATTACTCCGGAGGATAGCGATGTATATGCGTTGAAGTAGTCATTGACAGGGCTCACTCATGTGGGTGGCCGACTCTGCTCTGTAGTTAGGATGTTGTGTTCACAATTGTAAGTTCATGGGTGTGATCGCTAGAGGTGGTGCGTTGTGTGCTTTATTTCATTTTGCTCCAATTTAGTCAGCTAGAAAACATATGTATCAATGTTTGCCTTCCCTGATTATAATATCAGTGACGAGGAGAAAGGAAATTTGCATTCATAGGTATGGATAGCTGCTTGTCTTTCACGAAACATTATGCCTTAGGTTGCGTTTTCTTCAGGAGATTACCAGGTGAAATCCCATGCACCACCCTGTCCAAAACGAATCATATTATTATAAATAACAGTATATTTACCTTTCCAACAGTCAATTCGATAATATCCATCCATACATTGGGGTTGAATCTGTTGACTAATATGTATCAAAGTCAATACATCATTATTTCAATAAAATGTAAAATTGATGTTCTAATCGAATTCCCACATACTGTTTGAACAATTATTTTATTTCAATAATGTCACTAGATAAAGTATGAATATCGCAACTTCACATTTAGGACTCTTATATTTCAAATTTACTTCTCATATCAGTTCATGTTATGGCATTCGGTATAAATTTATTTTGGAAACTGAAATAATGGCGGATTCAAGTGATTTGATTGCCAACCACCTCATTTAACAGAATTTTACACGAATCGTTTTATTCCTTTTCGACTATATAATCTCTTTCCCTATAGGTTTATGCATGTGTAACTGTATCTAAGAAATGTGTGTCATATTTCCTTTCGTTTTATACATTACTACAATACCTGAATATCCCTAAACATAAAGAAACTTTTGTTTTAATTCTCCGTCGTGCTATTTTTGCCAAATAGGAAAAAAGCCGTCTGTGATGCATTGTTAAACATATTTTATCTTTCCCACGTCTAATCATCGTATTTCTTTTTCTATTCTTTATTGCCACCACTTAAGGAAATATTCGAGTAATGTTTACTGTTTCTTCATCTTTGGAAACATTCTATCAATATGAATTTTAGTATTGAAGTTTCTTTGGTTTGAGCACATTCTATTTAATAGCAATAGTATAAATTAATTTAATTATCATTTCTTTCAAAGATTTTTTGTAATGAAAATTAATAGATAGTATTGATGGATCCTCATATAGTTCTAACTTCTATTACATACGAAGTAGATGGAGAACTCTCCTGGGGAAAATGCGCTTAAATATACAAAAAGCAAATTAAGTTTACAAGACCTGTGTCGTAACTACTTACATATGCTCAATTTAACCTAGATATCTTCTTTAGAAATTATATGAAATTACTCCCAGTTTCATTTATTAATTTTGTAATGTTTTTGTTGTCTTAAAGGAAATGTTG
>OZ024746.1:44632936-44640436 GCA_964016885.1 Eledone cirrhosa
CAATGAACGAAAAAAATTAAGATAATACGTCATATGTGGAGCGTGGAGAACAATTGCACGCAAAGAAAACACCACGTAAATGGTATAGCAGAAGTCGTAGACTAAAATTCTAACTAGGAGACCGAATGAATCTCCGCTTCAGAGTTAAGAACAAAGTATTATTTACATAGGTAAGTATATATTACCTGTATGTTTTGTGAAGGTACGTATACCTTCTCGTACGTATATTTGATTGCATATGTTAAGGCGTATAATTTTATATAATCTGGTACAACGAGCGTATTTTCAACGACCATTCCACTTATTACAATGAAGCTCTTGCTCGAAGTGGATTTGTCGATAAAGTAGCATATACAGAGTACGAAAATAGACCTAGAAGAAATAGATCCCGTCGCATTTGTTGGTATAACCCACCATATAATATGGAGGTAGCCACACCATTAGCTAAGATCTTTCTTTCCCTTATTACGAAGCCTTTTCCCCCTACACATAAATATAGTAGAATTTTTAATAGAAATACTATTAAAATTTCTTACTCTACGACTCCTAACCTTGCACATAACATCACAGCTTCAAATTTAGCTAAACTACCTAGCCGTAGGAACGTGCAACCCTCTAGTTAGTACTAACTGTAATTGTAGAAATCGGGTTGATTGCCCCCTATCCGGGAAATGCCTCTCTAGTAACATTGTCTACAAAGGTAAGGTTGTAACACCTACGTCCCGTAGGGCCTACATAGGGTTAACCGCCAATAGATTCAAGCAGCGTCTTTACATGCATACCCATTCCTTTCGTTACCCTCTAAGAAGGAATATGACGTCACTTTCAGCTTATATCTGGAGTCTAAAAGACAACCACACCTAATATAAGTTACACTGGGAGATCCTAGCTAGGGCTAGATCGTATAACGGAAATAAAAGACCATGTGACCTCTGCGCCGTTGAGGCCCTGGAAATACTCTACGCCACAGACCACATCTTAAACAAAAAATCTGAGGCAACTTCGGCTTGTAAACATAAATTGCACAAAACTTTCCTGTATTACAGCCCCACGTTATACCCTAACGGATAGTACGATCTATACGTGGATATTTTACGTCTTGATGTGGGAGCTAAGTATATGTTTTGTTTATACCATTACTTATTTGCATAGGTAAGTATATATTACCCGTATGTTTTGTGAAGGTAAGTATACCTTCTCGTACGTATATCTGATTGTTTATGTTATGGCGTATAATTTTTATATATTCTGGTACATATGGTTTGGCTATGTGTATACGGGAGTTTTGCGTCTGTGTGAGTATGCAGGTTCGTACGTATGTAGGGTGTGTGTATATGTGTACTTCAAGTTTTGGTTGACTTACGTCTCCGAACATTCGTGTATTTACTCGTAGATATGTGTGTGCGCTTGTTATATACGTATTTATTTATTTATATACGTTTATATAATTATTTATTTATTTGTATACACGCATACTCACACACACATATTTATATGTGCGTGGTTTTCTATACCTATGGTAAGTGTTTTGCGTATGCTTGTGTATGTACGTATTTTTTTGCGTGTATGTATCTATTTATTTCTATTACTTCTGTAATGTATATATTTACTTTGTTCTTAACTCTGTAGCGGAGACTCATTTGGTCTCCTAGTTAGAATTTTAGTCTACGACTTCTTTTATACCATAAACGTGGTTCTGTCTTTGCGCGTAATTGTTTTTCTCCGCTCCTATTAAGGACGTATTATATATAATACACTGGGATAATTGCTGGCCTTGTGCCAAAAGTAGAAACAATTATATATATATATATATATATATATATATATATATATATATATATATATATATATATATATATATATATATATATATATATATATATATATGTATATATATATATATATATATAGTTAAAGAAAGAAGAGTAACATGGTTGGCTGTACAATAAGGACTTTAATTAAATTACTGACAATTGTTTCGTTGATGAGGTGCGTCAAGAGTTCGCTATTCGCTTGAGTTTGCGTCAATCGATCTCCAATACATTGTTTATCATTGGTCAACACATCAGAGTATGTATATATGAAAATAATTCACTCGAGGCAAGACTTATATAGAAAAACAGCGTAAAACCAAAACAATAATATCAATAATAAAATACCATATAATTAAAACAATAACATCAATAATAAGACATTTATGGTAAATAGATAGATAAGTTACATATGTAAAAAGTAAAAAGTAAAATATAAGATAAGGTACATTATAAAATAATAAGAAAATGAGGAAATGGAAAATATAAAGAAATAAATGAGTGAGAGTGTAAGTAGATGTTAGTAGTTTTTGAGTCAGTGTCCTTATAAGGATTCGTTGGTGCTAACATGAGAAACTAGATTTGAGATGTAGATAAACATGTGTAGAGGGTCCGATAAAAGAAAAGACAATAAATTAGAGATTAATTGATGTATACATGTATTATATTTATGGGCTAGGGATGACGGAACGTTTGATAAACGCTTGTTGTAAATGTTGTGCTGATTGTTCTATCTTAATGGGATTGATGGAGAGAGGGCGGAAGAAGTGTACAGAGATTTATGATTTAATTAATCTCTAATTTATTGTCTTTTCTTTTATCGGACCGTCTACACATATTTAGCTACATCTCAAATCTAGTTTCTTATGTTAGCACAACCGATCTTATATTTTAAATTTTACTTTTTACATATGTAACTTCCCTATCTATTTACCATAAATGTCTTATTATTGATGTTATTGTTTTAATTATACGCTATTTTATTATTGATATTATTGTTTTGGTTTTACGGTGTTTTTCTATATAAATCTAACCTCGAGTGAATTATTTTCATATATACATACTCTGATGTATTGACCAATGGTAAACAATGTATTGGAGATCGATTGACGCAACCTCAAGCGATTAGCGAACTCTAGACGCACCTGATCAACGAAACAATTGTCAGTACTTTAAATAAAGCCCTTATTGTACAGCCAACCATGTTACTCTTCTTTCTTTAACTATTATTACACCAAGTATAACCTGCATAGAAATTACCGGGATCTCGCTGCATAACTATGGAAACATCTTGTTGAGTCAAACAAAGCCGTACGTTAAACTATCCACGACGCGGAGTACTCATAACCTCTAACTGAATTACGTATAACGATATATATATATATAAAATTGCCAGTCTGAAGAACTATTAGATAAGATATATACAATATTTCCTCTCCTATTCCGTATAAATCAACCACATGAAATATCATTTAAACGTGGCTATAAGTTTAAAATGTAATTATGAAGAAATAATAGACATATGATACAGACTATCTTCCGCGATGTACAGTCATAAGACATGTATCTAATTATTTCTTTTAGCCCGTAGAAATTGACGAGACAGATAATTACCTAGATAATTAACTGGACAGATAATAAAGGTATATACATATATATGCATATATATATACATATATATATATATATAGTAATAATAATAAATTTGAAAACTAAAATCGAAAGAGGGCTCGATAAGGATAAATATATATCAAATATATAAGAACCGTAGAGCAAATATTTATTAAAATAACAGATTAAAGTTTAAGCAAAGAATCGTTGCTTTCACCCTTAAACGGGATCTTCTGAAACTAACAAAGTCAATCTGTGAACGCAGAAATGGATATCTCAAAAACGTTGCAACCGGAGGAAGACAGGAAGACGATACTTTGGTTCGTGGAAACGTTCCCTGGCAAACACCGGCAAATAAACGAATATAATACGTCATTATTTGGAGCGGTGAAAAACAATTACACGCAAAGACAAAACCACGTTTATGGTATAAAAGAAGTCGTAGACTAATATTCTCTTAGGTGGTTCATAGAGACGTTCTCTGGCAAAGAACGGAAAAAACGAAGGTAATACGTCATATGTGGAGCGTGGAGAACAATTGCACGCTAAGACAAAACCACGTAAATGGTATAACTGAAGTCGTAGACTAAAATTCTAACTAGGAAACCGAATGATTCTCGGCTTCAGAGTTAAGAATAAAGTAAATAAAATACAGAGGTAATTGAAATTAAATAAATACATACGCGCATCCATATACGTACATACACAAGCATACGCGAAAACACTCGCCATAGGTATACAAATACACGCACTTATAAATATGTGTGTGTGTGTGTGCGTGTATACAAAAAATTAAATAAACGTATATAAATAAATAAATACATATATAACAAGCGCACACACATACCTGCATGTAAATACACATATGTTCGGAGACTCGTCAACCAAAACACGAATCACACATATACACACACACCCTACATACGTACGAACCCGCATACTCACACAGACGCAAAACTCACGTATACACATAACCAAAAGCATATGTACCAGAATATATAAAATATACGCGATAACATAAACGGTCAAATATACGTACGAGAAAGTATACGTACCTTCACAAAACGTACAGGTAATATATACTTACCTATGCAAATAAGTAATGGTATAAACATAACATATACTTAGCTACCACATCAAGACGTAAAATATCCGCGTATAGATCGTACTATCCGTTAGAGTTTAATGTGAGGCTGTAATACAGGAAAGTTTTGTGCAATTTATGTTTACAAGCCGAAATTGCCTCAGATTTTTTGTTTAAGATGTGGTCTGTGGCGTAGAGTATTTCCAGGGCCTCAGCGGCGCAGAGGTCACATGGTCTTTTATTTCTGTTATACGATCTAGCCCTAGCTAGGATCTCCCAGTGTAACTTATATTGAGTGTGATTTTCTTTTAGACTCCAGATAGCTGAAAGTGACGTCATATTCCTTCTTAGAAGGTAACAAAAAGAATGGGTATGCATGTAATTACGCTGCTTGAATCTATTGGCGGTTAACCCTATGTAGGCCCTACGGGACGTGGGTGTTTCAACCTTACATTTGTAGACAATGTTACTAGGGAGGCATTTCCCGGATAGGGGGCAATCAACCCGAATCCTACAATTACAGTTAGTACTAACTACAGGGTTGCACGAGTTCCTACGGCTAGGTAGTTTAGTTAAATTTGAAGCTGTAATGTTATGTGCGAGGTTAGGAGTCGTAGAGTAAGACATTTTAATAGTATTTCTATTAACAATTTTACTATATTTATGTGTAGGGGAAAATGCTTCGTAATAAGGGATAGAAAGATGTGTGGCCACCTCCATATTATATGGTGGGTTATACCATATAATGCGTCAGGATCTATTTCTTTTAGGTCTATTCTCGTACTCTGTATATGCTACCTTATCGACAAATCCACTCCGAGCAAGAGCTTCATTGTGATATGAGGAATGGTCGTTGAAAATATGCTCGTTATTAGATAGACGGGAGGCCTCAAAGAAACGTTTCTTACCAGGTTCTTGGTTATGCTGGCAGCATGGTTAGAATGCTTACTTATGTAATTAAGCGTATCATTCGACTTTCTATACGGGGAATACAAGCCATTCGATAAATTGAGGGTAACGTCCAGGTAATTAACGACTGAGAGGTTGGCCTCAACCTGTATAGAGAGGTTGAAGCCTTTAAAGAAGGCTGTGAGTTCTTTTCTGAACCTGCCGCAAGCACGTGGGCCGCACTTAGTCATGGTCAAACGACCATCATCACGGTACAAACCACCGCCCACGTTGGGGAATTCGTCCATGATAGAGAAAAGAAGGAAAAGGCCGATAAGATCAGTAACCTCTGCAGTATCGGTGGCGCCAATACATATGACGTCGAATGGGGTACTATGAGATTTTTTAATCCAAATTGAGTCGTCGAAATTAATCACCGACTTACGGGCATTGTGGATGACATCAACTTCGAAATCCTTAACCACTGTGAGTGTTTTAGCGAAATTGATAGCTCTCAGGAGAAGTGGTAAAGTGATGTAGGAGTAGTAATTATTGATGTCGAATTCAAAAGATCCCGTTAAGGGTGAAAGCAGCGATTCTTTGCTTAATCTTTAATCTGTTATTTTAATATATATATATATATATATATATATATATATATATATATATATATATATATATATATATATATATATATATATATATATATATATATATATATATTAGTAAAAGGAAAAGAAAATGGTGACAAATTTTTCCAAATGAAAAATAGTTTAATTAGGAATAAGTATAAATTAGTAATAAGTATTGGTTAGTATTCAGTTTTAGTTTTAAGTTTTTACCGGTTGCGCATTTCTGATGCTTCTCAAAAATAATTTTGAGATAGAGCGCTCGTAATGTTTACTCTCTCTCTATATATATATATGTGTATATACACATATATGCATATATATATGTATATGTATATATATATATATATATATATATATATATTTATAGTTATGTATAATATATATATATATATAGGAACGAGTAGGACCCCAACGGCTGAGCTACAGCCGTTTTAATTCGGTGTCCAAAATTAGCCGTCGAAACGGCTTGAGCTCAGCCGTCGGGGTCCTACTCGTTCCTATTATCCACTCTACTACCATAAGTATTGAGTACTTTTGGTGTGTTATGGTCCACCTGGCTCCTTACCACATATCCTTTGTTATATATATATATATATATATATATACATATATATATATATATATATATACATAAATATATATATGTAAAAGTTCTATTTAAATTGTTGGGATACAACAAGCAAATATTTTTATAACTGATATAAAGCACTCAACAAATATTTGGAGTAAAAATACGATATTAATAGTGATTATTCCAACATTCGTGACAGATAGACATATAATTGTTTCTACTTTAGGCCCAAGGCCAGCAATTACCCAGTGCATTACTGGTACTTTATTTTATCGACCCCGTAAGGATGAAAGGCAAAGTCAACCTCGGCGAGATTTGAACTCAGATCGTAAAGGGACGTAACTATGCTGGAAAGCATGGCGTCCGACACTCTACCGATACTGCCAATCCACTAACAGCCATAAATACATAACAGTCAATCATAAAACTTATATAAAAAAAATTTTGTTTAATAACATAAAGTTGTGTATAATATAAAATTTCCTTTAATATCTTAACAATTATAACATTGTTAAGATTCCTATATCTTAAATTAAATTAAAGAATCCTTTATGCTTTGTGTGTATATATTATATACGTAGTTAGATATGTTATGTATTTTATAAGTGTGTATATATATATTTATATGTATTTTTGCGTGTGTATACGTGTTATATGATATGTAGTTCTCTAGTAATATATGGGTTTCTTAATGTATAGATCCCAATTTTTATTATATTGATCTCAATTTTTAAATGATTAACTAAACATCTAATCATATTTAAACAATGGTTAATTTCTCACATTATATATGTATATTCCATTCATGATTATTAACATTTCTAATTTTATTTATTCATTTCATCTCAATTGTTAAGTTAACTCAACAAGATATGACTCAGAGTTTTCGGTCTCTCCCCTTCT
>OZ024746.1:44645436-44662936 GCA_964016885.1 Eledone cirrhosa
CGGTATGGTGAACTAACTCTTGTGTAACAACTTCTACGTAGCTCGTCCCATGGACTGAGTGCTCTACCACTACGGACATTACCTCCCAGTGTTCTACCACTAAATATATATATATATAAAATATGTATACCCATACGCACTTATATGTATACCCATACACATACACACACACACACATATCTATATTTATACACGCACACATGTTTATACAACCTACCACCTTTCACACCCTTTGAATTCC
This sequence comes from Eledone cirrhosa, assembly GCA_964016885.1. Lineage (NCBI taxonomy): Eukaryota > Metazoa > Mollusca > Cephalopoda > Octopoda > Eledonidae > Eledone > Eledone cirrhosa. The sequence continues at coordinate 44,645,678 of OZ024746.1, forward strand.
AGCTTCTACGGCCCACTATCTTTCACACACACACATTCTCCTATTTCTTACTCACTTCCTACCTCGAGATTTCCCATCTGCATTGTTGTGGCTTTCTAAACTACATATTTTACATATTTCACAATGCTTCAAGCAAACTTTAACACCCTCATATATATATACATATATATATATATATACATATATATATATATATATACATATATATATATATATATATATATATATATATATATATGGCTAGGAATTCAGTCCACGCTTTGCTATTTTCTATCCACTGAATTATTTTTTAATAAGTTTCCAGTGTCCACGCTTTGCCTGGATACTTAGATGAGAATAGACTTCCCTGACGACGGAATGCTTCTCTGTATCTTCTTCGGAAAATATATTTATTCCATTCCATTCCAGAAACTAATTAGTTGGAAGTGATATTTTAGTAAGTAAGTTAATTTTATAATTTTCTTATTTTACGTCTCTCATGGTATTGTTCTGCAACCCCATGCATTGAACCACAAAGTTACTAAGACAAAACCTATATATTTGCTAGCATTGATATGCATCTGTATGTATATATATGTTACTAAATATTAATTCTTTATAATTATCTCCAAATTATTTGTCGAGCAATATTGGCCATGACTGCTGCTATGGTAGCAGGCAAGCCGCTGTCTTATTAGCAAACCACTTTACACTGATTGACCTCGATGTCACGTGATTGATTCTTTTTGAATTTGCCACCGACGCAGAGGCAGTGATTTTCTCAATGGCTAGGAATTCAGTCCACGCTTTGCTATTTTCTATCCACTAAATTATTTTTTAATAAGTTACCAGTGTCCACGCTTTGCCTGGATACTTAGATGAGAATAGACTTCCCTGACGACGGAATGCTTCTCCGTATCTTCTTCGGAAAATATATTTATTCCATTCCAGAAACTAATTAGTTGGAAGTGATATTTTAGTAAGTAAGTTAATTTTATAATTTTCTTATTTTACGTCTCTCATATATATATATATATATATATATATATATATATATATATATATATATGTATGTGTGTGTGTGTGTGTGTGTGTGTGTGTGTGTGTGTGTGTGTGTGTGTGTGTGTGTGTGTGTGTGTGTGTGTGTGTGTGTGTGTGTGTGTGTGTGTCAGACAATAGCAAAACAAAACAAATTATGGACACATGCATCCCACCAACAGATACATCATTCGATCCCTTGCATGCACAAAGAGGCATCACTCAGTGCAGTGACACCTTAATGCGTGACACTGCATTGCCAGCTGTAAGAATGCACTGTCGTTTGTCATATGTAACTCTGCATTCTTCTCTAATACTGTATTCTTATATATGCACGCCAGCTAGCGCATATATATATATATATAGTAATAATAATACATTTTAAGACTAAAATCCAAAGAGGGTTTGATATGGATAAATATTTATCAAATATATAAGAACCCTAGAGCAAATATTTATTAAAATAACAGATTAAAGTTTAAGCAAAGAATCGCTGCTTTCACCCTTAACGAGATTCCGTTAAGGGTGAAAGAAGCGATTCTTTAATATGTTATATTAATATATATATATATAGAAAGGCTTCTACAGGACTAGAACTGTTTCATTCGGGAGAAATCATTGATTTCTCCCGAATCCAGTTCTAGTCCTGTAGAAGATTTTCTATATTAAATATTTATTCTCTGCTTTGTATTGAGTACCTTACTTACTGGGGTTACTCCGATTGAACCCGGGACAACTTATATATATATATATATATACATACATATACTAACCCAGTTAAACATACACACCCACTATATACACTGATATATACATATATATTTACAAATGTACACAAAGTGACATGCCTGACTTTATGTCTACTTCGCCATATTTCTCTACATATTACATACGAGTGAAAATGAAAAAAACTACATCAACAATAACTTAAATTAATTGCCAATAATATTCAGTTAGCACACTAACTATATATATAGTGAAAAGCAAATAAAACTAATAGTTTATTATTTGCTGGAAAACACTTCATTGAGTTGAACAGAATCAAAAGTCTAATATGCTACTAGTTCTATTCATTACTGCCGACGAAATATTTTTTGATGCGTAATCAGTTGGAAAATCACTAAAGTATGACTAAATAGTATGGATAATCAAATGGAAAATTATATATAAAAGATGAAAAGAAAAGTGCTGTATAATGTTTAAGTATAACGTCTCAGGTGTCAAGCTATAAAGGGGCTGCCAAGAATATTAATTACTACAAATCCCTTATTTGTTCAAGATTATGTATTTGCGATTGAGAATTCTATCTGATTGATACATAATTCATTTTTTTTGGACGTGACATTTATAAGGAAAGCAGACAAATAAATAAATAAAAGATTTCTTAACATTGAAATCAGAGCTGTACTTGAAGATGATGCCAAATGTTATAAGATTGGATTGCTAATATCAAATACGTTCGTCTGCCAATTTGAATTACTAAAAGCTTGTGTTCGTCAGCAATCTAAAGTAATATATGTTAGAATATTAATTCAGCGAGAAGGAATAGTAAAAGCAGTTGTATGTTAACTGAAGTATTTTAGTTATTGAAGTAAGCCATTCACTTGGAACATTACTTTGCACATTAATTATTCCCGAAAACTAATCAAAATTGCTTCATGTATTTGGTTAAGTAAAGTTTAATATCACAAATTCAGCTATTGTATATTATGAAATAAGAAAAAACAATTAAGACATAAATAAAATGACTTAATCATTATATATAATCATGACTTAATAATTATATATGATCGTGACTGATCATATATAATTCTATAGTGTAATGGTTTCATTTACGTAAGTCTCTATGTTTCTCAAAAATAGTTCTACATAAAATTTAAAACATTTTAATCACAATCAGGCTCAATAATTCATGCTTCTAAAACATCATATATTGTTAAATACCAGGTTTAGATATATATTTGACACTGTGTTTACAGTTTCGCCCGGTATAATGCATATCAAATAACACACCGAATAATAATATAAGAATCATTGCTTAGAAACAAAACGTTCCACACTCTGGAGGATGCTTTCTATTCTACGAGATTGAAGACGTGCTGCATAATATATTCCATGTTGTTGTCAAGTTCCAAACACGGTTGTTTATTTATATTCCAGATTTCTCCAGCTACATATTACTATATGAAATATTCGATTCTCAGATCATGCACATATTTTAATGGAAATTCTTACGATACATTCAAAGATGAGCTATAATTTCTACACATTAAATACATGTTTTTCAGCGTAGATCTAGGATACATTATTAGACTGATTAAAGAGGAATTGAGAGATTAAAATTTGGCAGCCAATATATATTATGTTCAGATCTTCATTTATTATGTTATAATTAGGATACTTTGACCATTTTAATTTTTTTTTTACAGCTTGCCGCAAATATGTTTATAGTATTATTGATTCTGATATTACTGTGACAGATTTATCTTAATTTAACAAGTCCGCATTAGCTCTTATCTATTACTGGAGCAACCCATTTGCATTTGCAATGTAAATGAGAGAGATATGTATCATGTATATTAGTGTGGTAAATGTAATTTCGTATAAAATCATTATCAAATATAGCGATAAGTAACTAATCAGCTATTTGGTTTCACGGGATAAATTGACTACAAACATTTATTTATTTCTTAATAAATAGCATTAACAACAAGTGGAATTCAAATTGGTTCACACACTTGTTTGTTGAAAAATAAACAATTATTTTCAAGAGTACATGATTATCAACATTTTCGTTATTTTCACTGTCAAATCGTCAAAGGCTATCCACGCTGGATTTTGTTAGTGTAAACGCTTTGAAAATAACATCGAACATATTTCCTTGTATACATTCTTACTACAACGAGTCTTTACAGATAAATGGCAAAACTCCTTTGCTGGGACACGATTAGTTACAACATTCTGTCTGCAACATATAACTATGAATTCTCTTTTTGGGAAGCAATTAATAGTATGTCCTTTTTCTCTCAAACATCATGTAAATAATTTCGATTAAAATTTCATATATAAGTCGTTATGGTATTTCTTTTAGCTATATCGATTTTCATTTCATTTTGCAAATTTTAATCCAAATATGAACATTTAAACATTTCTACGTTAACCATTTCTACGACAGATAACAAGTCAAAACATTTATTTATAATCCTATATTTTCAACGGAAACAGACAAACTAAACTTGAAATTTAATTTGGATAACTAAATCGACCAAGTGCAAATGTAATTGCGGTAAAGTGTAAAGTGATTAATAATAAAGTTTAAAGAATAATAACAGGGTGCTCTGGAATAAGTCTTCCACGAATAGCATTACTGTTTGCTACATACAAAAGTTATTTATCATTTGCCTACAGAGTTTGTCTTCACCAAAGCATGTTTAATGAAGTTATTTGAAGCGTTGACTGGAGTAAATACTTTAAAGATTCTCACAATCCGTCTATACGAAAGTCTGCTAGGAATTACATACACTGTCACATATTAGATTATACTTGCCAATTGGTAAATAATGTTTTGTGTTCTGATTTTATGTTCTTGCTAATTCTCTGCACTTGGCAAAGGATTATAACTACATACACTAAACTATTCTTCTAGATAGTCAACCTTTGATTATGGGATAAATCTTTCTAATGAATTCCACATTAGAATTCTGTTTCAACTATCTACACATATTTGTTTCCTGAATGTAAAATATAAAAAGAATATGTATTATGAAAGTAGTAAATAACAAAAGGCACACGATTCTAGTAGAATTTTAAATTATACAGTATTTAGTTGAAAATGCATTCGCTAAGTATGTTGTAACTATATTTCTACTGTTTTATTTTTCATTTATGTAATGAAGGTCAGTAACAATAGTATTTCAAGATTGTGTGTGCTTGAAGCTTACACTAAACCTAAATATAAACGAAATAAAGTGGAAATATATAGTATGGTGTTTTCTTGGTAAGATGCAGTCAACAGGTCAAAACAAAATAAATGTATGATGGACAGCCAGAGATGCTTCTGAAATATTTGTGCGTAGGTTGTAATATATTGGTGACGGTGTCAGTTAAATATATTTTCTTTGCTGCTTTCCATGGGCGACTATGTACAATTCTTTCTTTGAAATATATAGAACCCGTGTTTGATAATATAGAACAAGACTATGCTGTCTTTCTCTCCCTCAACCTTCATACTGCTTGAAATTTCCAATTTTATTGACAGTGTACGTTGAATCTACATCGAATAGAATTTGATTTCTTCCTCTTCTCTGAAGTACACAATTCTATTTGTTGTTTTAGTTAGATATTTTAGTTAAAGTTATCTAAGTATAAGTGATATTATCGAATTGTGATAATAGTATGGCATCGGGTTCGTAAATCATAGCATGGCAGTTTGATTTCTATAATAACAACGCATTCTATGAGCAGCAGAGAAAGAATAACTAGAACATTAAAAATCCATAATTGAACGAACTCAAAACATTATTTAACATTTAGTGAGGTTCGAATAATTGAAGCTATGTTCAGCCTAGAAATAGCAAGGCAATTATTGTTAATTCCTAGTTCTAATTAAAGGAGGAAAAGATATAGAATTGGACGTGCGTTGTCATTGGGTGTGTGCTTTAGAGCGAAAACCTGAAAGTTTATCTTTTTATTTTTTAATATTTGTTGCGTTAACAAAGCTCTATACTTACGACTAATGCTCAATGTGTGAGATTTAAGGACTGATTTCAATACATTTGCGGCATTAATGAAGTGGGTAAAATCCAATGAATGATACTAGATACGAACATAAACGAAAATCATCTAGGTATTAAAATATTTGCTATATACTATTTACTTTTAGTATGAAACCCACCTAGAAAATTGTCAAGAAAAGTTTATTCAAAATGAGAAGCTTACCAGTAGATGTAGAATTCAAATAAATGCAACGTCTGAATGTTTAAAGCTAATATCTTCTCAGGAAGTACCACTACTATTGCTATCTTACGAAAATAAATATTTTTTCATCAATTTGTTCGATTATAACCTTGTTAAATTTACCTCACCTTGTACATTTTTCTCTCCATTTGATATCCTAAGGCAGGACGTGATTTTCATCTCCGACAACGACTAAAACTATCTTTCCTTGTATTACATATATATTTAGCTTTTCTTGAAAACATAAGCTCCAGGCTCATGAATTCCCTGATCGCAAAATTTTAACTATATTGGTTCTATAATTATTTCTGTATACCGTATGCTGTTCAGTCTATTATCATAATATACGCATGCACAAACAGACGTTTCTCAATGTATTTTTCGCACTCTACCTTCCCCCCTGTTTGTCTGTCTGTCACTCACTATCTTATATATATATATATATATATATGTGTGTGTATATGTGTGTGGTGAATAAACACAGAGCATATATCGCACTTTTTATATAGATAATTTCATGAAATACGAGTATTATATACCGCTGATCACAGTGGGTTTCTAGACTATCGCAAAACAGGTAATTACTAAAGTGTCAACACAATTAATGTCCAAAATGACAAATCAGAATTTTTTCAAGAACTATTTCATCAACAGTACCCATATCATATACAGAAAGGGGATAGGTGTATGTCATAGGATGTTGCAATTATCTATGACATTTACTCAATTTGGTATATGTTAGCAGTAGATAGACGCCATATCCAATCAGCTAAATGTTTGATATAATTCTTAGTTAATTACTGTACTACAGTATATATATGTATAGGTTATTTTACTTGAATATATCTGCTGAGAATTCCCTATTATCTTGTATACGTTACCTTCAATAACAATCAGCTATTCTTAGAAACATGACACAAAGTAATTAAAACACCCGTTAAACATCTTGACCTTATGCACATATATATATATTAAAATAACAGATTAAAGTTGAAAAAATTCTAATTTAGTCCAGAAATAGCCGTCGAAACGGCTTGAGCTCTGCCGTCGGGGTCATACTTTTTCCTATATACGTATATATATATATATATATATATATATATATATATATAAATATATACGTTTTGTTTCTCTCCAGCCACCCTTTTTTATCCCAATAACTTATTTTAGTTATTGCTGGCACTACGTTGAGGTATATTGTCTCTAACGCGAAGCGAAGAAATATATATGATTCCTAGTAGACAACTGATGATGAATATTACCCTCTTTCGCCTGTAACTTTTTATTTTTATTATCCTTAAATGCAACCACACAGCCCGCCATTATATATATATATATATATATATATATATATATATATACACGTAGTAATATTAATAAATGTGAAGACTAATATCCGAAGGGTTGAAACAGCGATTCTTTGCTTAAACTTTAATCTGCTATTTTAATATATATATAGGCATAAGGTGAAACAATTGTTCTCGGTATGGTGAACTAACTGGTTTCCGCTTATATCGCAACAAAACATCGTAAATCATATACGACTCGATCCTTAGTAGAACAGCCGTGGCTGAGTGCGTAGCGGATAGGATGTACAATCGTGAGGTTGTGAGTTGGATTCCTGGACCGGTTGATGCGTTAAGTTCTTGAGCAAGACACTTTATTTCACGTTGCTCCTTCTTCCTGGAGTTGCGACCGATAGATAGTATTAGCAATTGGAAAGACCAATGGACGCATTGTTTCCTCGGTCCGAGTTGACGAAAGTCAATCGATATATATATCGCTTTAAATCTTTCGCTTATACACACACACACACACACACACACACACACACACACACACATATATATATATATATATATATATATATATATATATATATATGTATGTGTGTGTGTGTGTATATATATAGAGAGAGCGAAAGATTCAAAGAGATTTAATATATTTACGATCGTTTTGATAGACTACCAAGAATATTCCATTCCTGTTTGAATAACTACCCAGTACCCAAAGTATAAATATAAATAAATACTTTACATATTCTAAAACCCCAGTGAAAGTATAGAACGCAAAACGTAATCAACAGCATTCAATTTCTGAAGGGAAAGTTGTAAACAAATCACGAAAGCCTAAAACCAAAAATAAAAAATTAAAATAAAGTTCTCTTTTGCGAATTACATTATTTCGGTACAACATACACTAAATAGATCTAGAGGCATGGAAATATAACTTATAAATGCTATTACACTCAGTAAGTGACGTTACTATATTAATATTAATAGAATAAACTAATACGACATTAAAGATTTATGGACGCATACAACAGTAATACATATATCTTTAAAATAGTGACAGTTTAGTGATTAAGAAATGTATAACAACATACGATGTGGTTGCAGAGGAGATAAAGCACTTTCAGAATAAAACTGTGATTATAGGGTAGTATTCGTTTAAGAATAATAAGAGAAAAAGGAGAATAAAAAGAAACTTCCTAGAGCTATTATGCATGTATATGTGTGCTTAAGTTCGGATGCATGCTTAGATCCACACATATACATACACATACATATACATACACATATACTCACACAGACAGACAGATGCACAAACACAAACAGATGCACAAAAATATACATACATATATGTATATATATTGTTATGATTTGGGAAGGTCATGTTGCCAATAAGAAACACACGCACCAGTTTCTTTCGCTTCAATTTATTATAAATTAAATTTAGGAATTTAGGAATTTATAAATTTCTTTTTGGTTGGTTGGTTCCACAACCAGGCGATATTCATATATTGTCAAAGTTATTTCGTCACACCTTCTGTGACCTCTTCAGTGACTGGGGATTCTTTTCTTTGTTTTTGTGCCTCTCCTTTGTTCTGTTCTACGCCATCTTGTTTTTAAAAACAAGATGACGTAGGACAGAACAAAGGAGAGGCACAAAAACAAAGAAAATAATCCCCAGTCACTGAAGAGGTCACAGAAGGTGTGACGAAAGAACTTTGACAATATATGAACAATCGCCTGGTTGTGGAGCCAACCAACCGGAAATTTATAAATTCCTAAATTTATAAATTTAATTTATAATAAATTGAAGTGAAAGCAACTGGTGCGTGTGTTTCTTATTGGCAACATGACCCTCCCAAAGCATAACAATATCAGTTTCAACACACGTTTTCAGTTAAAGAATCTTGCTAAACAAATTCAGAAACGAAATATGTATATATATATATAGTAATAATAATAATAAATTCGTAAAATCCCAAGAGGGCTCAATAAGGATAAATATATATCAAATATTTATTAAAATAACAGATTAAAGTTTAAGCAAAGAATCGGTGCTTCAGAAGATCCCGTTAAGTGTGAAAGCAGCGATTCTTTGCTTAAATTTTAATCTGTTATTTTAATATATATATATATATATGTATATAAATAACAGATTAAAGTTTATAAATTTATTTCTAAGCAATGTCCTCTCAGCGAGAACGAGTCAAGGACCATGCAATGGCAATTACCTACAGGAATATTAGTATTAAGAGCTCTATTTACTATATTTTTTATGGTGAGATGAGGCGTTATTTATATTAGACGTTATTTCTATATTTCACCTGCCTGTCACCCACATTATGGATTGTGTCTCTGTTGACCACTGGCTCTCTGTCTCTGTCCTCTGAATTATTTTTGCCCATCGAAATCTTTGACAGCATTTAGTTGTTTTAATAACGGCTGTTCTAGCGAAGACTTTTCTCATTTTATATGTATCAAATGTGTTATAGGGTGGTGCCCCAGCATGTCCTCAGTCGGATGACTGGAACACGTGAAAATGCTGAAGAGTATTCAAATACACTCTTGCCTCGTCTCGATTAGATACAACATTGTTTTTCACATATATATATGATTAGTAAAAGAAAAACACCCACTAGCTTGTTAATATTACGCGATTTACAGCAGCACCAACGGAATAAACTAAGAGTGTAGCAAGAAAGTTTGTTTCCCATATTAAAATAGGCACTTTAGAGAATTTAAACATATTTTTGCGATGTCAACTTTAAAGTTTATCTAAATAAATTAATTTACCTTCTTCTTCTTCTCATCATAATCAACATAAAACATCATCATCATCTTTATCAGCATTGTAATTATCATAACAATAACGATGCCAACTAACTTAACAATTACCATTAAATTCAGGAAGCCGAAATATATTTAATTAAATATACAAATACGTATTTTTTTTATTGTTTCACAACGAACGTTACTGCATATTGTATATTTTATCGTTACACTGGCGTTAATATTTGTTGCTTTTGACACTGAAAGGCAATTACTTTGGTGATACTATAAAGAAAGCTGCTATTCTTGAAATAGAAACATTTTCTTTACATTGAATACCTCGTTTTCATTTCTGATATAGAAATATATGAGGCTGTATTTATGAAACAAATCTATTCAGATTAATTAATGGGCGGTGGATTGGCAGTATCGGTAGAGGGTCGGATGCCATGCTTTGACACATAGAGTTACGGTCCTTGCCATTCTGAGTTCAAATCCCGCCGAGGTTAACTTTGTCTTTCATCCTTACGGGGTCGGTAAAATGAAGTACCAGTAATGTACTGGGTAATTGCTGGCCTTGTGCCAATAGTAGAAACAATTAATTTCTGTATGCTGGATATTTATTTTCCTAATCATTTTTCACTTCATAGTCAAAACGTAGGATTTAATTAAACTCTGTTATATTGTCCAATGTATTAAATTCAGTTTTCTTCAGTGTTATTGTTTGTTTCCATTTAGATAATTGATTTCGTAGCATATTTAAATAAAGGATTTTAATTACTCTGGAAGGAAAATATGGTGGGGTAATGTTTGCAAACAACTTATTTCCTAAGAAATAAATGTTGGGCAAACTGGTTTGTTCACTGCCGCTAATCAAGAAACATTGTTTGGATCATTAAGCGTCAGATGCAATTGAACTACATCACCCTGGGATAAAGGTTTTCTATAGATAACTAGTTTCTTAGACAGATGTTAGCAATGTATGGCTATGAATTAAATTTAGTTGAATTTTAGTAAATCCACTAATAAACGCAGTTCGGGTATGTAGTTGTAGTATCATCCGAGCGTTGAATCATTGTTTCCTTGTGGTAATGAAATCTTAATGTATTTTATTCTAGTTTTAAAATCGTTTTGGTATTGTCTGAATATCAGATTACAAGACAAAGGGATGAGGAATTGTAAGTGAATCTTCGGCGATTGTGACAATTTTGCAGGTAGTATTTGCATGCCGTCCGATATTGTGCAGTACAATAGTGTATGAAGTAATCACACGTTTTTGATGAAGAAGCAAACTTGTCACACTCCCAGAAAATCAGTACACATTCAACAAAGTTGCATTAGTCTATGCCAATGGTTGAAAAATGGACTGTTCTACGTAGGTGTGCTGTTAGTCGATAATATTCAGAAAGCCACAGCCGAATTGATAGAGTGTAAATTTAAGTCAACGCCATCGATTAGTATGATTTGATGGAAGAAATCAACAAAAGAAGCAAACGACTATAGAGTCCTGAGGTGGGCTGCAGTGACAGATAATCCTAATATCAGGTACCAATTAAATTGCTTTCGCCGCATTTCTCAGGTATAAACCTTAATCGGTCTAGAAGTACCTTTCTAATAAATCTGGCCATATTAAATTAGTAATTTATTTTGCCTTCCTTGAGAGAAATTGAGGACCAAGGCTGAGCAGTCGTAATACATAATGCAGTGAGTGTATTGTACACCATTGCCGCTATCTGCTGGTCAAATGGGATTTCTTTCATCTTTTGCCGGCTAGCAGCGGCTTTTATATATGATATGAATGTTGTGAATGTTTTGTATCTAGCTCCCGATTATTTCGTCTCTATGTATACGGCATACATTTGTTGTTGAATGTAATATTTAGCTGTATTTCGTATTTTCTGGTGTCGCTGATGAGAACGATATTATATTTGGCAGATCTTACTTCATGTATGTTTATTGTAGACAGATAATTTTCTAGATAATTAACATGGGATTTGAAAATTAGAGGAATTTCATGACATCTGTGTATAGAATCGAGTACGGTTTGAAGGATAGTTGAAATTCTTATTGGTTTAATCTGAAAAAGATGAGAGATCGGATTCTAGTGGTAATTCATTTGGGAAATTGCAATTTTTGAAGTGTCGTTTTCAGCACTAAATAATCTTGATGACGTGACAGTTAAAAGCTACTGAGGGTCTGTGTCGGCAAAAAATAATCAATATGAGAGTTTGATAGGATTTACCTGGCTCCAATTCGAGTGACACAACTTCTTCTTCTTCTTCTTCTTCTTCTTCTTCTTCTTCTTCTTCTTCTTCTTCTTCTTCTTCTTCTTCTTCTTCTTCTTCTTCTTCTTCGTTCTCTCTATGTCAGATATAATATTTAACTTTACCATCCTCACGACAAATTAACTCATCAAACTATATTATCAAATTGTCTTATAGACTTGGCAGATAGTTTACTAACCTGCATTTTATATTTTATACTAAACAGATAAATATTCCATATTGTGAGGATAAATGGATAATGGTAAATCGTTGCCGAGTAGAATGGTGTGTGTGCATTTTTTGTTAAAGGTAATCTGTATCATCTGCATTAGGTTACTTAATTGTATGATAGTTGAATATAGAATCGGAATTAGTGTTGTGATTTTGACAAGAGAATGTGTAGACTAATGATGCTAATAAGGAATTTCCTTTCACAGATTTGATGATATGAACTAGATAGAAATGAATCTGAGGGATATTGTTTTAGTTGCTATTTTATTGCCGTTAGAATTCTTATGATTCTGCGGATTTTGGGAATGTGGTTTTTACCTGTGCAAATATGCCTCATGCTTTCCTCTCGGTTTGTAGGACAATATAATGCCAACCTGATTATTTTTTTCTATATTAAGTGGAAAGGTACCATTTATTATTTGTAGACTTGTCTCAGAACATGCTAATTATTATGTTCTGAGTCAACTTTCGAAATTTTAGTTTTTAAATACAGATTTTATTATATCCAAATTTGGGACTAAAAATACACCAATAAGGTTATGTTAAATAGCATGCGCAAGCGCCTAATTTATAATTACTGAACACAGAACTTTTATCAAGCAAGTATTCATCTACAAATATCTCTTGAAAATATGAACGATAAACTGTGTTAATAAAACTAAATATAAAATAATCTATTATACTTTTTTACTTTCTCTTCTAAATTCTGAAGAATTTTATTTCTTGATTAGTTCATTAAAACGTCACCATGACATTGATTTTAGTGATACGCTGCTTGTGATTCGATATAATATATAATACACACCCATTTTTTATGTTATTAATTCCTAATAGGGAAAAATAGTGTAATAAACATTCTGATTGTGCTTTAATATTCACATCATCAGTTGGTGCATAAAATATGAAGGTTTAAATTATAGCCTGCTGTATATTGCAAAAAATACGTGAGTAAATTGAGAAATATCAGAAAAATCATATAAGAATATTACGAAAAGAAAACATTGCTTTTACGATTGAACATAAGATCATGCGCCTTGATAACTGTCAAACAAGAGGATTATTTAGATACGTAATGTATGCACACATGTGTGTGTGTGAAGAATAAGTCATATCTGTAAAATTAATAATGAGCAAATGATACTGCACCAACGTGTATACATATATACACATATGAAATTTGTAGGCAATGGAAACATGCCAGAAATTATGCATTTCCCTGTAAATTGAAAGAATGATAAACATTTCTAATAGACTTTCGCATCTTATTGAATACTCATCAAAAGACGTGTACATCACCCAATCAACCACAAGGAAACATATTTGATGGATATATATATATATATATATATATATATATATATATATATATATACCTCTTTACTCTAAGTATTATTCTGAATTGGACATACTAATTTGAATAAAATTAGTGTTCGTGCTGGTAATTAATTAAGATATATAGTAAGATGTGTGGTAGCAGCCAAAGTCTATGAGAAAGTTATATCTGTATATATTCAGAGTGTGCACAAACGCGTAATTTTTACTCATGTAAAAATGTCAGAAAATAACAATTCCCCTTATGTTCCTAAGGTTAATTCACCCAATGCTGAGATCTTTGTTGCCAATCCTTGATTGGATTTTAACATTGGATTTTAACATTTCTCAAACTTATCCATAAATGGTAAGATTTGTTTACTTCCGGCTCCAGCAGCTAAAACCTTTGTATATTTATATATCCTAACTTGGACAGAAATTGTCAACTTCCATTTGGCGTAAAGGTAACGCACTTGGGCGGAATTTAGCAGATAAAGAGTTATTTTCCTGTTGTGGATGCTGACCACATATCCTCTGTCCCTAAGGACATAGTAGTGAATCTGTGTTTGGATTTCAACATATCAAATTTCTAATAATCTAAACAGCTAAATAAATCGTAATATTTGTATACATATAAATATATAAACGTATATATATATAGTGGTAGAACACTGGAAGGTAATATCCGTAGTGGTAGAGTACTCAGTCCATGGGACTAGTTAGGTAGAAGTGGTTATACAACAGTTAGTTCACCATACCAAGAACAATTGTTTCACCTTAGCGGATCCTCAGCTCGTAATGGGCATGGTATAAACATGCCCATTACGAGCTGAGGATCCGCTAAAGTGAAACAATTGTTCTCGGTATGGTGAGATAACTGTTGTGTAACCACTTCTATATATATATATACTTAGCCAAGCGTTGTTATCATCCACTACCCGGACTACCATAACTGGACTACACCTAAGTGGACTACCTATATCAATCATTTGTTACCCTGTATATATATATATATATATAACAAGCAATTGTGGTAAGGAAACAGATGGACCATAACGCACCAGAGTACTCAATGCTTAGGGTAGTAGAGTGGGAAATAGGAAAGAGTATGACCCCGACGGAAGAGCTCAAGCCGTCGAAACGGCTTGAGCTCTGCCGTCGGGGTCATACGTATATATATATATATATATATCATAAAACCTGTTTATAGAATCAATCAGATATTAAAATATATACTATTTCTTCCTCTAATCAGCATAATTAACCATATACATAATCAAATCCAGCAAGCTTTAAGAGTAAATTTTCTAACGGGGAAATCTCCGACAAACAATTGATCGCAGCTAGTTCGCGTTAACTCCGTTTCATTATTTATCAAACACTTCGACAGCATGCAGAATCCGATCAAATATATCGTCAACCGCACGTAATTAGTAGTAAAATTAAACTTAGAAGAAATGCGCAAATTACGGTATGTGCGCATTTCTTCTAAGTTTAATTTTACTACTAATTACGTGCGGTTGACGATATATTTGATCGGATTCTGCATGCTGCCGAAGTGTTTGATAAATAATGGAACGGAGTTAACGCGAACTAGCTGCGATCAATTGTTTGTCGGAGATTTCCCCGTTAGAAAATTTACTCTTAAAGCTTGCTGGATTTGATTATGTATATGGTTAATTATGCTGATTAGAGGAAGAAATAGTATATATTTTAATATCTGATTGATTCTATAGACAGGTTTTATGATATAATGCTCTGATTTTTTGATTTTAACTTATTAATTCTTCATTGAGCTTAAAAGTGAACAGTTGCAACACATATATGTATCCTTGATTTAATTTAATTTAATTTTATGTATGTGATAACCTCTCTCTCTCTCTCTCTCTCTCTCTCTATATATATATATATATCTAAGGCGGGTAAAATTCCCGAGATCCATGGACGAGTTCTCTCCAGCGGTCTCTGTCCCTCATTATCGCTGCCATATCCTGCATCTCCAACAGACCAGTGTCTGTCCTTAGGGCATCAACATATGTTAACCTTGGTCTTCCTCTTCTAGTGTGTCCATGTAGGGGCTCCCAAAGGAGAACTGAGTGCAATGTCAACTCTGGATGTCGGTGAGCATGTCCAGCCAACCTCAGTCTCCTCTGTGTCACTTTTGAGCTGACTTTTGGGATGCTCCCATACAGCTCTGAGTTTTTCATCCTCAGTGTATACTGATTAATGTTCAGAGCCATCCTCAGCATTCTCGTGTAGCACCCATCCACCATCTGAGTGAGTCTCTTGGTCAGTGTCCAAGTCTCAGACCCATACAGCAGCACAGACTCCACTACAGCAATGAAGAGGCGGATTTTCAGGTCTCTACGAAGGTCCGACTTCCACACCGATCTCAAGCTGTGACACGCCGCCCAGGCCTTGCTCTTCCTCTCAACCACATCATCTTCCGTATTCCCAATATTTGCTCCCAAATACAGGAAGTCCTCAACCAATTCCAGCGGCTTCCCGCCTACATTAGTGATCCCCTCTGGCTTCTCAACATTCTCTACCAGATATTTTGTTTTAGTCTCATTCATTCTCAGCCCCACACTCATCGACACAGTCTCAACCTCCCGCATCAAATCCTCTGCCTCCTTCAATGTATTTGTCACCAAAACTATGTCGTCGGCAAATTCAGCATCCGATACCTTTTTCGCCCCAACTCTCCTGCTCTGAGCCGGTGCTACAGTAAAGCCAGAGTCCTGGTGTTTCTCCAGTGCAAGGCGTATACAATAGTCCACTACGATGATAAAAAGGTAGGGAGCCAATGTATCTCCCTGGAGCACTCCAGCCAGTATCTCAAAGAACTCTGTCATCCCATCAGGTGTAATGACTTGGGCTTTGGTGTTGGTGTAGAGCAGTGATATCAGGTCCACTATCCTCTTGGAGATTCCATAAGCCTGTAAGATCTTCATCAGGAAGTAACGGTCCACAGAATCAAAGGCCTTCCTAAAGTCAATGAAAACCATGACCGCAGGAAGGCACTTTGCTCTAGCTCCCTCTAATATCCTCCTCAGCATCAGGATGTGATTGGTGGTTGATCTACCCTCTCTGAAGCCGTTCTGGTTGTCCCTGAGCTTCTTCTCCATCTCAGGCTGGATCCTGTTAAGAATCATCCTGTTGAGGGTCTTTGCCACAAGTGACGTCAGTGAGATCCCCCGGTAGTTGTTGGTGTTAGAGAGATCTCCCTTCTTTGGCACTGGGATGATGTTACTGATCCTCCACTGATTCGGGGCAACTCCTTTCTCCAGTGCCGCGTTACAGAACCCCAGGATGATATCATCAAAATCACACCTCTTCATCACCTCTCATGCCACTCCATCTTCTCCATGAGCCTTGCCCTCCTTGATCTTCTTCTTGGCTCTCTGAAGCTCCTCTCT
>OZ024746.1:44672936-44675436 GCA_964016885.1 Eledone cirrhosa
TAGGCTTAGGTTGTCCAGGCCTTCCTTTATTTTCTTATTATTAGTAATGGCCAGATGAGAGGCCAGATTTTGGGTTGTAGAATACGAAAGTTTAACAACATTCTTATTGAGGATAGAGTGGTACCTATTACCAGGAGGGAAGTTCCTTTCTAACACAGAGAAGAAGGCCCTAGGAATATTTATAGCCACTTCAGAATTAAAAGGGGGGTTGAAGTATGTATTCAATCTTCTTCTATTCTTTTTATTCTTTCTATTTCCATCACTATTATTAGCATTATTATTTCTACGGTTACTATGCTCACCTTGTCTATGCGGGGAGCTGCGAGGCCTACCATTGCTATTACTTAGACTAATGGTGCCCTGCTGGTTCATTCCACCGGCATTTAGAAACCTCCCATTCGCGACACCTCTATTGCTATTACTTAGACTAATGGTGCCCTGCTGCTTCATTCCACCGGCATTTAGAACCCTCCCATTCGCGACACCTCCATTACCAATGAACATATTATGTGTTATAACAACACTGGTAGAGCTACTATTAGGACTATTATTTCCCTGGGTGTAATACAATTTGTCCCTAAAGCCGGATCTAGCTAAGGCATCATTATAGTAATCAGCCTGCGAGTCAAACGCCTCCTCACTATGTGAGAGTGAACTTATTCTGTTAGATACGCCCTTCAGTATACCGCTGATGACCGACCTAGGGTGGTTAGAGTTGGTATTCACGTAAGTCAGCAATTCATTAGGCTTATGGTACGGTGTGTACGTATGGTTATCCAAGTCCAATGTAACATCCAGGAAGTTCACAGTTCTATCATTTATATCCATAGTAATGGATAGGTTAAATGTTTTAAAAAACTATGCAGCTTTTTCCTAATGCGCACTATATTATACTTACTAGTATCTATGGAGAGTAGGGCGTCATCCCGGTACAACCCGCCCCTAAGGAAAGGGAAGTTACTATGCAGTTCATTGAGGAGGTATAGCCCAACTAAGTCGGTGACCTGAGCAGAGTCACTCGACCCCATAGTAATGTCAAAATTATCAGGTGTGTTTTTTCTCGTCCATAGATTATCCTCAAACATGATAATGGTTTTACGTGCAGCGAGAACAATATCTATCTGTGGCCTTGTAATTGCCCCCCTCTGCATGGCTAGGATGAAGGCCTTATTGAGGATAATAGGAGATATAGATGTATAATAAGCATCAATATCAAATTGGATGAATTTGAGTGAGTCACGACCACAATCCGTAGAGAACCACCTAATGACTTCACTAGCGTTACCCCAAAGCTCAAGGAAAGTTTTTTCTCTAACCAGGGGAATAACGCTATCCAAGATTCCCTTACTAATAATCCCCAGGTCAGACTTGGAGGGGCAGATAAGCCTAACTGAGGGTCTGCTAATAAAATCTTCCTTGTGGTCCTTGAGGGTGAATCTAGGCTGCTTGGGGCAATAAGGCTGAGTGTGTTTATCCAGACCTAAAACCTATATAGGATCAACCTCCACCCCCTTTAAGACCAGGTTTAACTCTAACCAATGCACTTTTAGACATAATAAACTGAGGAACTCCACCTCCTTAGCAGCGTACGTCCACAATTTAAAAAATGCACGAACACATTACACACTTACTTGGCGGCAGGTTGCTAAATCCCATCCATATACTCCTCATAATAGAGTATGTAACCTATGCCTTGCCGAATCCCACTCTATTATATTTGCTAAATGCCCTCTACTAAATAGAAAGTCAGAAATATTTTCCTCTTGCCCCCACCGAATATTAAGCTCTTTCTTCTACTTTAAACCTGTTAGCTAGCACTTCCTTATTTCTCCAGTTGGGCTATCTTGTGTAACTGTCTCTGATTGTGTGTAACTGTCTCCTATTGTTGGTCTTCTATGTATATGAGTCGGTGAGTGTATACGTATGCCTGCGGGAGGATATTGATCTGGATATTGGGGTGTACAGGTGAGTGGGTGTGTATGTTAATAAGCACCCCTGTTTGGCACAGCGGATGTAACCCATCCACGCTCGCCTACCCACCATTGGTGCATTGGTGGGTCTATCCTGACGTATATCTTGTGGATCTGTACCTCTGTATGCGCATGAGTTGTGATGTAATGTATCTATGTAGAGCGTGTACTGTGATATAGGCTGCACTAATAGAAATTTAGCCTGTAACTGTGGGCGGACCTGTGCCATCCCGCCGTAATCAGTAGATACGTGGCGCATGTACGTGTTGCCCTCCTATTCTGTGGTTTAAGATCTACAGGCTGACTTCTGGGAGCTCTTGCCCGGGGTTGTAGTCTTTCTAGCACGATCGGCCTTCCATATATTGACGGTCGTTGTTATGATCCCGAAAGTAACGTTTTGGCCCCGATAGCCCTCCGTAGTTACTAACGGTCTGTGTACACTTGAATCGGGCAATGGCACGTGCGGACATGATTATCTCCGTAGGAATTCAACTTTATTTTACTACATCTCATCGTATGTATTTATTTTG
>OZ024746.1:44680436-44730436 GCA_964016885.1 Eledone cirrhosa
GTTCGAACATACGCGAAAGAAAATTTGATCATTTATATTTATATACCGGTTCGATAAAACACCGCCATAGTAGACATTATTTTAATTATTTTTGTTTTCAGTAAACAATACAAGACTGCGTTATATATATTGCAATCTTTCTGTTACAGGCCTTGACTCTAAACTGGGTTACATAAAATGTACTCATATTCAAAACAAAACGTTTGTCTGGCTTCATGGAGACACACTACTAATTTGGATCTGCTTTACACAGCAAACAAGATTACTATTAATTTTGCATTCAATGATATAGACTGGTTCTCACATCTCAGCAGTCTTTATTGAAAATGTAAATCTTCTGACATTGGTACGTACAGTAAATTTGTAAATCAGGTATTTAGTCGGGTTTTTTTTAGTCCAGTTTATAATATTGGAGGAAAGAGGAAGTGGAATGTGACAAATTTAAATTCATAGAAGAATCCTATTAAGAGTAATGGATGGGGCTTATTCTTTTGGTAATTTCTTTTAGAAATGGTATTAGAAACAAGGTAAGGACACTGCTTAGAAGAGGACTATTTATCGTGACAAGTGTAATTTTATCATTCAACCGGTTGACGCTTCAGGTGGCAATCTTATGTTGTTAAACTAGTAACGGTTATTATGTTTCAGATTTGAGCAGGAATATAAAATGTGCCTTGAAGGAGTAATTTCTGGCAGAAGAAACCTAATCTTGAGATGCAGCTTTGGCTGTTGCATTATTGTGGAATATAAATGTTTAAGTTATAGCTGTATGTTGCGGTGGCTGTTTTCGTGGTTTCGATGTCTTCGTATTGTTAAATGAACATTTTCCGAGCGGAGAATGATATTGTGACATGGTTAAGGCATAGTTGCATATTGGGCGTAAGAGCTAAAGTTTCCCTACTTGAATCCACTTGCTTCTAAGGCTTCTTTGTTAAAAATAACGTTGCTACAGGAGTGGTAGGAGACGCTCCTGCTAATGTCTCTTAAAGTCTCTTAAACATTATTGGGAGGATGGCAGGATAATGCATTTATGTATGGCAATCTATGAATTGTCTTTTTCAGGGTCTGTATTGACTAATATGTAGTTCTAATGTTACATCTAGGACGTTCACAGTGGTTATGGTAGTGTCTACATTTATGTTTAAGCTGAAAGCTTTAACACTTTGTATAATCTCTTTCCTTAATCTATGTAGTGCGTGCAGGTTTGTATTGTTAGCTATTGCCAAGCCTGAGCTCTGTATAGACCGAAGCGCACGGATGGATATAGATCGTCTGGTGTGTTAACTATGTATATAAACCCTCCAAATTGTATATATCCCCTCCACCAAAAGAGCTCATACTCTTATTGAAGGATACGCTTGCGTTGGTATTCTTTACACATTCAGTGTCCACGCTGAAGAGAAGTGTTCGTTTGGCCGTCATGATCATCTATTAGTTGTCGGTGTCTATAGGGTAGATGGGCCTGGCGAAATCTAGTGTTCTATCGTGTAGGTCTTTGGAAATTGAAAGATGAGCAGTGAGCATCGCAATGTTTGATATTAGCACATAAAATCAGTGTGTTTCAGTTTAATGTCTATACAAATGGACAAATTTCCCACTCTCTTATTTACATCTGCAGCAAAGTTCCTCCTTCACGACTAAGTAAATAATCCATATTATAGTTTAGTCTTGTTATGTAGGTATTATACTTTGGACCATTCATTAATATTTTATCTTAAATAATGCTTGCATTGACTAACCTGAAATTATTAAATCTAGTTTTAACTTGTATATAATATATGTCTTCTTTCCTAATTTAATGAAAATATTCATAAAACAAAGTAATAAATAGTAAAATATTGATCTTTATTTCTTTTTTCCATATTATTTTATTAATTGAATAGATCCGTCTCAGATCAAAGGGGAATGATCCCAATTCAATACAATGGATATCAGTGGACACAGAAAAATGAATATTTGTTAAAATACAACAAAATATTCCATGAGACATTTGTTCATCAGAGAACCATTGAGATAATCTATATATTTGAAAATAATATGATTGCTTAGGGCTTGTTATATACTAATCCGGCGTCATTTAAGAATACAATTTTCCTCTCACAAAACTAGTTAAACTAGAAACAATATTACACTTAAATATATATTTGGCTTCAATTGTGCCTTATTGTTTTAATTTAAAACAAACATTACGAACACGCATATTGCCATGATTTGTTATGTTAATGGATCATGTTATAAGGTTAACAGATGTGATGATATTGCAATCTAACATATATATGTATTAGATGTGGAGAGATAAGCATTTAGTATTGATTTAAATTTTTTCCCTCTATGCATAGTCAGAGTTAGAAAAGAGAAACCTGGTTCATAAAACCAAAGAATAATACAATATAACATTGTTGTGCATGACATCTTCAAGGGGAATTTAAGAAAGATAAATCAAAGCAAATTGTTTTATCAGTAAAATGAATAAAACTACAGAAAGGAAAATGTCAGAAAATGTTGAAAAGATTCATAAATCTTCAGTCATTTGATATAGACAAAATATTGAACAAAAAATAGAGTGAAGTGGGAAAATATTTAACTCTTTTATCTGATTATACGTTGCCAACAAATCTAATACTGCCAACTAAAACATCACTGAATTTCCTTATACTGACATCTTGTTCTTTGAAATGTTCCAGAAGCTCTCCTACACACACCCACACACACACATACACTCCCTCCCCCACACACGCACACACTAAAACACAAAAACACGCACACACATATACACGAAGACAAACTCATACATATATGTCATTTATTTAGGAGATATTGTTTCATTAGATCAAAATGTTGCTGCAGAAATCATATTAAAATACATTATTGAATAACATAACCCCCATTCAAACATACATTATACATTTCAATGAGGGATATCATTATACATTTCAATGAGGAATATCATTATGAGGCGCACTAGACGTTGACGTTGAAATAAAATATCATTTTATAAACAAATATTTAGTAATTTGTAAACAGTATAATATTTATCACATTATTATACACTCACCCTGCCATATCCCATTATTTCTGTAATGTGTGAGTGAGTTAAATTGATGCACTCAATTTTGTGAGAATAGGTCAAAGTCTGTTATATTATATTGTAACGTAAACTTGTAATGTTATGATAGAAGGGTTTCTGATTGAGACACAAGACCAATAATTTTGGGCGAGAGGAGAGTGGTACGTTACTGGTACTCTATTTTATTGACCCCGTAAGGATGAAAGGCAAAGCTAACCTCGACGGGATTTGATCTCATACTGTAAAGAGCCATAACTCCGTGTCGCAAAGTGATATAATACAATAGGATTATCTTAGGAATATACATCGCACCAGAGTAGAGAATTGTAAAAGTGTTATCCTCGTAGGAATTATATTATAATTGTTATGCTAAAAAATATATTCCATTTTCAGTTAACTGAATCTATATGACAGTGGACAGACGTTTAAGAAGTTCACCACGTTATAATTAGGACCTAGTTTCAATTCTACTGCGTGACATCTTGGTCAAGTGTTTGTTACTATAGACTCGAGTTGAATCCATTCACTGTTAGTGAGATTGTGTCGATAGAAATTGCTTGAAGGCTCATAGTATAAACTGTACCTGTAATTCAAAGGGATATGCTTGTCACACACTATTGCACGCTGAATCTCCCCGAGGATGATGTCAAGTATTCACATGTCTGTGGAATACTCAGCCACTACCGTTAATTTAATTAGAAGGCTGCTCATTTGATCCAACAACTGAAATATTCAGCCTCGAAACTGATGTACAGCAATTACATCTACAACATGAAAGTGAGATTAAATGATTTCTGGTTTGTTAATTGTGCGGTGTTTTCAATTAGTCCGTTCTAACATACCTTCGCACTGACCAGAATCTCATGAATGGAATTTGGAAGTGATAAATTGTGAGTAAATTATTGGAAGAATGGTACCTTTTTGGGGTACTAGGTATATTAATTTAGCCTTTGGACGTCATTGGAGGACTTCTTTCTGAGAGTGATTCTTCCCGTTATCCCGTCAGTAAGATAGGTTAGGAAAAGGTTCATGAATGCCCCACACGTGACTACAATATTAACAAAAACTATCGGCTATTTCGATAAAATATTTCTACTCAAACAGAGGTCAGCGAGACTATTTAATAAAATTTCTTGAATTGACACAGGACAAACAATTTTTGGGAGAGAAAAGTCAATTATATCGACTGCGGTATTTACTAATACTTTATTTTATCAACCCCGGAAGGATGAAAGGTAATCTTCAGCTCTGCAGGATTTGAGCTCAGAATATAAAGGGCCGTATCTAAATACTGCAAAGCATTTTGTCCAACGTTCTTATGGTGGTGCCAATTCATCAGACTTAGACTATCTAAAATCAATAAAAATGATTTTACGTGCATCTATGTTAATGTTAACGTGAAAATGCATACCAATACAATCATATATTTCAATAAAATATAACAGGATATTCCAAAGAAATAGTTATTTAAATAACAAAGCAATTGATAACAGAGAATATAATTACTTAGCGATGACTTGACGGAATGTAAATAATTATGTGTCGAAGAAATAAAGAAATAAAGAAATGAAACAAATATTAGTAAATTACTAATATTATTATTTTGATTAGAACTGTAGACAGTTTTAGTGTTGATTCAATTTTATTATGATCTCATTTGTGAAGCATAGACCTCAATATATATGCAGAGGTAAGAACTCAGTAAATATATGCAAGTAATTGTGCACGTATTGCTGTAGAAAAGAAAATGTTTAGATAAATCCTTAATGACTAAATGAGATTCCATTCGCTTAAAAATGTTACATTAATGTATGTTATATTAAGTATGGAATATTAAGGAAAACAACTACGCAAAAACAATCGACAAGTAGAACAGAGTTTGAACGTCTTTAGTCAAAGGTCTACACAATCAAGGCTTTATTTATTTCAGTAACACAATTATATGGAAGGAAAATAAATGAAAGGCAAAAACAGAGAACATATTCTACATCCTCAGTTGGACAGTATATGTTAGGTGTGACTTACCGACAATATTGCAAATTCGCTGCCGCAGATAACATCTAACGGTATCCTCTGCATCTAACATCTTCTGCTCCTCTGCGTTACAGTTGCCAACGATGAGTTTGGTATCGAAGAAACTGTCATAGGTGGCGTCGCAGATGGGTTATCTATCCCTTACAAAAGGCAAAAGTGAATAGAAAACCTATATATGAAGACAAATGCTTCATATAATTCTAAATATTTCACTATCTTTCTGTATCATGTACACAAGCTCCACACTGTCAAGATAAAAAAAATGTTACTCAGCCTCAATGCCAATTAAACTATATGGAAATGGGTGTGAGTGATTGCATCACTGATAGTTATATTTTCTACTGCATCTAAGATGAAAAAAATGATATCACGAATAAATTTTAGCTCGAAAGAACTTATGAGATTAAATAGTGTAATACATTTAGTCAGACGTCAACACCATATTCCTTCAATAACGAAAACATAATTACAAATTATATTTGTGTGAGAGAAAGACGACAAAGTAATTATATATTTTCAAAAGCGATTTCATGTCAGATCAAGCTGATTCATAAATAAACTTTGACATTTGGAAGTAGTGTTTTACTTTCTGCAAATGTTAAACATATCGACATAAATAATTTATTTTAATATTCTTTACGTTGCTAAAGTGACACACATGCATATTGTTGCAATAAAAGTCAAACTCAGATGTCAATTCTATTAATCATCGCTCTTTCACATTATATGTTTCTGTCACATATATTTCACTGGTGTTAGAAGAGATCCGTGTCAGCCTACAATGCATTGAAATACACTCATGAGTTATGTTTATATTGTTTGAAAACTATTCAGTTGAAAAGTAGAACACATTCCGACAGGGATGTAGGAGGAATGAAAGAAAGCAAGTTAGCTTTAGAATGCTCTAATGATGATGTCTTTATGTATATTGCATGATAACATGAGCTATATACAAACACAAACATATGGCTACTGATTTTTATAACAGAATAAATGCGATTTGGAAAAGGAAAAATCAGAACATGGATAATTTTGTCTATGTATTAGTTATTTAAGGGGAATCGAAGGGTAGGAAACAAACATTGGAATAAGATTGTACTTTCAGCTTTAAAAAGCTTGTCTATTCTATAGTTTAATATCTTATGTTGATATTATTTCATAGACAAGAAGGCTTTATGTCCATTTGTAGGAGCTTAAATGATTGATTCTATATTCAGATATTAATTTATGAAAGTAAAGAGGATAAGATCAAATAGTAATACAGAAGAGAATAGGTCGAAATGTTGTTATATAACAGATACAATAACATTAACGGGGGGGGGGGGGGGTATACAACGATGTTTTGTTCCCATTTCTACGGAAGACGCCAGGTTAACCTTTTTACACCCTTCACATGTACACTTTCAGTATAAATAGCCACAATGGATTATAAAATTCAGATTATACATTTACATTAGCTTCAACATAGTTTCCATTCTATAGCACTCGCTTACACAACAATATATATCTTGATTTATTTTACTATTTCCAAACGATGTTCTTTCCTTAATCAACAATTTCAACTGATATATTATCTACGAAGATATCAGAGACCCGAATAAATGCCAGGTTTCTAAAAGAGGAGTTTGAGGAATACAGTTTCTATCAATAATATATATGGTGTCTCGACACGTGTGTTTAGAATACGGCGTTGATTGAAAATTTGAACATTGAATTGGGAAATTCTCGCCGTAGTTTGACTGTAGAAAATATTTAAACAAAAGGGGCTCATACCCCCCCCCCCCCATAACGGTGTAAATGGACATCAGTATGCGTGGGAATCGAACCCACACCTCTTATAATCCAGATAAATGTGCTCGAGTGATGACACTAAACTGCCCATCCGATTCTTTCCCTTAAAATTAGTATCTCAGGTGCTGATTTACATGTACGCAAAACAAATAAGGGAAACATGTATCCAGCAATGTTGTTCAAAACTAGGTTTCTGGGTGAGACAAGTTGATTACAAAATCATAAGAGTTTTACAGAAGAAACTATAGAGTCTTGTATGTAATTCTCTTTTGCAATATTATTCCTCCTCCTATTTACACTAATAAAGATTGTGTAGTCAGGAAACATTTAGACTTCTACAACATTTGCCGCATTCAACATATCTGTATAAACCGTCTGTTTATTATTCTACAGAACGTTTTTAAATACATTTTACAATAGCTATATATCAGCCCACATATATGATCAAGCATTTACAATAAATCCATAAAATGAAAATTTGGGATTAAACAATGGACATTTCGTTTCCCATAGTATTTCTCAGTTGAAACTAATGTTTCGAAAGTTTTATTTGTCGTTCTAATCTACTCTGTTCTTGCCATACTTATGAATAAATAACTGATATTTGTGCTTTGTCAATATTCCACAAAGTGAAATTTACCTGGAAAAGTCGGCTTTTTCTTCGTTCCAACTAAGTAGAGGGCTCTAGTATAATAACACAGGAGAAATCCAGGGCTATAAGGTAACCGTTTTTATATTCATCACACGCATAATATTTTCCTAGCAGAATATAAATTTATAGTCAGCTATGTGATAAACACATTGATTTTGGATTATCCAAATGGCTTACTATCATTCCATTACACACCCAATAAAATGATTTCAGAGAACAAAATTGTGCAGGTAATACGAGACGAGTTTAGACAAAATATTCATTTTGATTGATTGGTGATATTGATAACGTTAGAGCTTGCACGTTTTCCGATAATTGCTTACGAGTTTATTAACGGTAAGTTCAATTAGAATCGAACGTTTGTACATATGTGTGGCACTCAAATTTTAGTTACCGAACGTTGATGCATAAGATTATGTTAAAATACCTATAAATTTCTTTGATTTGATGATCAGCTAAAATATTAAACACCAGCATATGATACGTGCCATGTAAAAACAATTCGTAGGGGATACGAAATCAGGCTGATCGCAATTCCAGTGGATGGCTAGAACAATTTGAGATCATGTGTTATTATCCTCCCGTAACGGCAAAATGCAAAAGGAAACGTTCTGATATGGGTGATACCTAAGACGTTAATGTTGTTATTGTTATTATTTATTGGGTAGTAGAAATAATTCGGATTCTGGTTTAAAACTGTCATGGTCTTCATGTACTTTTAGATGAATCCGCTATGCAGCAAACATTCTGGTTAGTCTTTATTTTCAGAATATATTTCTTTCACCAATCCTTGAGTCTCAGGGACCTCGAAGAGGATCATAGACGCAGTCATTTTTTCCTGCCTAAATTACAAAAAACGCCACCCGGTTCGAACTAATGAAAACACCTATGTTCCAGCCAACACCACCCTGTCAATCTGTACACCCATTCCACACACACACAGTGAGTGAAAGGGAGAACGCACAGGAGAGAGAAAAACGGGTTGTGATTTGACTGTTATTAATGGCAGGTCAAACGATAACATAAAATCTACCTCGTTGGCTACAGAAGTTCTTTTTGATTTCCGCTTTAAATGTACCATTTTATCTGCACAAATTGTGCTATTCCTAGAAAATCTATATAGTTTGCACGACATACCGT
This sequence comes from Eledone cirrhosa, assembly GCA_964016885.1. Taxonomy (NCBI): domain Eukaryota; kingdom Metazoa; phylum Mollusca; class Cephalopoda; order Octopoda; family Eledonidae; genus Eledone; species Eledone cirrhosa. The sequence continues at coordinate 44,689,121 of OZ024746.1, forward strand.
GCAACACAAGGTGGAAGTGTGTGGAGGTTTCAGTTTAAATTTGGTTTCGATTTACAGCTGTCAAAACCGTTCGGCAATATTCACTTTCAAGAAGACAAATATTCTGGGACGTACAAATATAAAACAAAATGCAATTTGGTTTTATATTCATAATTTATATATAATATACTCCGTGTATACAGTAATTGTCATTTGTATTATGAGTTTCAATGTAGTTGTACACCACCACATGTTTGTCTTCACCAGCATTAATTTATGATATTGTAATTGTGTTCCTCTTATGGGAAAATATAACAGTCTTTATTAATATTAAAAGTGACAAGCAACAGAAGTAGAAGACTGTCAGATAAAATGCTTTTCAGCATTTAACTTCTTCCGTTTTAAGTTTTGAGTTCACATAACATTGACTTTCATACATACTGATTTCGATAGTCGGTAAAATATGTACTAAGCAAGCACGGAAGGTGTTTTAATTGATTGTTTCGTTTATTCCCTAAGATCGGTGACATAGTGTTCAACATTTTTTTTGTTCTTGCGTATACTTTTGCTCCGAAAGTTTTGTTGATTTTCATTGATGTGCATTAAGTTTATTGTTAGCATTATTGCTACGTACTCTCAATAGGGCACCAAACATTGCCATCAGAAAATAGAACCCCATCCTATTTGGGTGTAGGGCCGAAATATAATAATTTTAAAGACATTGTAAACAACCATGGTAACAACTTCAACGATATGCTCCTGATGAAATGTGCTTTATCAAACGAAATTATTTCAAATAAAGGCAACACTCCCTCACTTACAAGTACAGCATTTGACACGAAAACTATCAATATGAACCATTACGACGAACAAGCAGTCTGAAGTAGCCATATGAGCCATATTTAAGGTGTTTCACACGCAGAATATATATATTATCCAGGCACGAATAAAGAAACTAAAAAGCCAGTATAATAAAATACTAGAAGTTAGATGTTCGATAAAAGTTACCACTGTAGTTTAATGGCATCTGCGAGAGGAAGGTGTATTTACGTTTTGGTTAAATTAGAGCAGAGTTACTTTTAGGCAACCTAAAATACGATCAGAGTGTAAGCTGAACTGGTGTATGAGGTGTTTCTTTTTATAATCCTATGTGGCTTCGTTGCCTAGCATCGTATATATTAGAATTTGATTTTTTAATTTTCTACTACATATTTCAACTGCTTGATATTGTACATATCTATACTTCTCCGTTCATTATATATACTAGCAGAAGAACCACCCATCGGGTGGTTTTCTGCTAGTATATATAGTGTGCATATATATATTTGCGTATATTGAGATACGTATATGCACATAGATATGATACGTAAATTGACAATATGCACATAAACTGAACAAAGACTGTGTTACACTTACTACTGTAATCAGTAAAGTAATCCATTTAAAGAAAAGGCGATAATGAAGATGGAAAAGCGATGAAACTGTTGACGGAAAATGTTTATGAATCTTCACTCGAGAATGTCGATGGGAAGCTTCAAGCAGTGAATTTGAAAATAGATGTTGCTGGTATGAATGAATGAATTACATTTACCAATATGAAGAGTTGACGTTCGCTATATTGTTGCTTTACTGAATTCACATATAGACTTCTTAAGTTTTTATAGTGTCCATTTTCTAGCAATTAAAAAGAAACTGAAATGCATTTCAACTAAAAGAGAGTGGGAGCTGTTTCACATCACTGTAGAATTCCTTTGTAGACACAGTTGTCAACAAACAGACCCTTTTCATTTAATATTTTTTATATTTTCTTTTTTTTGTAATTCGTGATAATGCAACATACATCTGACCATGTGAGAAGAATTGTGTTGGTAGATATACACCTATCTTTTCAAATGTCTGCCCTTGTGCCTTGTTGCATGCAAGGGCAAAGGCTAATTTGACAGGAAATTGATTGCGAGTAAAGGTGAAAGGGAACTTAAGCTCTTGATATTCTTGTGGTATCCTTGGGATTAGCAGCCTTGTTCTAGCACTGGGACCCAATGCTACTTCAGCTTCAATTACATGATTATGTAAACTGATGATGATGTAGCGTGTGCCATTGAAATGCTCTTTTAGAGGATCCAGATTTCTCAGAAGCATGACGCAACTGCATTTCTTCAGTTTAAATATGTGTGTTGGCAAGCCTGATGGGGTAAGTTTGTTGATGAACTCAATTGGATATTGCAGTTCATTATGTGAGAGAGAGACCAGCAGATGTGAGAGAAAGACCAGCACATGTGAGAAGAAGACCAGCACATGTGAGAGGAAGACCAGCACATGTGAGAGGAAGACTAGCACATGTGAGAGGAAGACTAGCACATGCGAGAGAAAGACCAGCACATGCGAGAGAAAGACCAGCACCTGTGTGAGAAAGACCAGCACCTGTGAGAGGAAGACCAGCACATGTGAGAGGAAGACTAGCACATGTGAGAGGAAGACAAGCACATGTGAGAGAAAGACCAGCACATGCGAGAGAAAGACCAGCACATGTGTGAGAAAGACCAGCACCTGTGAGAGGAAGACCAGCACATGTGAGAGAAAGACCAGCACGTATCAGAGCTTTTGTAGATTATTTAATGACCAGGGAACTTGTTGACCATGAACTCATTCACTAATCTTGCTGCATCATTTTTTGGAGTGATAATGGCTCTATTTTCAAGCCATAGTGGGTTTGTGTAATTTCCTGGAAGATTTGTATACACAAAATCACACAGTGCAGACACATTACCATATTCCAGAAGAAGTTCATTTGGCAGAAGAATTGTGAATGCTCCTACAGTTGGAACAGTTGGAATGTTACCATTTCCCACATCAAGAATGTAGTTTGCAAGCTGTCTTTCATCAGAATCCTCTGCATTAATTAACCGTTGATTGGTTGTCATCTCCATGGTTTCGACATAGTCCCAGAGATAGGATCTCTTGATGGTTGCCTCAACTATTTGTGGTCTAGCACCATGATGTACAACTGGAAGAATTTGCTTCCAGTCACCAGATAGTAATACGGTTAGTCCACCAAATGGCTTTTTACAACCTCGAACATATTTGAAGCTCCTGTCAAGGCATTCAAAGATATGCTTAGGTCCCATACCTATCTCACCAATGATTAGCAGGTCAGCTTGCTGCATAAGTTTACCTGTGGCATCCCTCTTTGTGAAGAAGCAAGTTGATTCAGCAGTCACATTGAGAGGAATATTGCACTTGGAATAAAGAGTTCTACCTTTGTGAAGCTAAGTGGCTGCTATTCCAGATATGGCAGTGAAAAGGGCAATTCTTTTTTAGATCGGAGGTAATCCAATAGGATGTTTATGACATAGGTCTTTCCTGTGCCTGCACTTGCATTCAAGCAGAAAATTCTGCCTTCAATTTCATTTACAGAAGTGATTACTTTGTGAAAAATAACCAGTTGCTCAGGATTCAATGTTGACAGAAGTTCATTCATGTTTGACTGCAGTTGGTGTGTATTGAAATCAGTTTCCTCCATAAGAACCCTGTTAATTTCTCGTATGGCAGCAATAGATGGGTCTGGCTGAGGAAGTCCATAGTTGGCATGAATGTCCAAGCCATCCTGTTGAAGTCTTTGTTGGATCTTCTGTAGAACAATCTGCACGGTTTGCATGGGCATGACTTGCTCATGACGTTTATGCATGATATCCTCTGCATGACAATTATTCCATTTCTCCCAGAACTGGCATGTAGTACAATAAAATGGTCAGAAGATCTCTCGCAGCTGAGGACCAAGCGTAATGGATGAGGCCTCTTCCATAGCTTTGTCTTTTTCTCCATCTTCATCCAACAGACAAGTTTCCTGCATGCTTCTTGGAATGTTGGAAATTCAACTCCTTCAATTGTCCTCAAATCTTTGTATGAAGTTGACCTAGCCTTGTGATGTAGGATCATCATCCTGAGATAATATAATTCAGATTGATGTCTACTGAGAGATACTGTTGGAATGCGTCAAAGAAATTCACTCATAAATTGTTGATCACCATCCAGATGTCCCTTTTTTCTTCTTTGCCACTTTGTGTTTGTCCAAGTGAAATATTTTGGAATATCAATATACAATATGTTTTGTGCTAGTGGGTCTCTAATATTCAGTTGAAAATACTCCGTCAACTTAGTCATTGGCTGTCCTCTAGAAACAACACTTTCTTCCTACCCTCGCTCATACAGGACCATTTGTTCCGCAGGTAAATGGCAAGGCAACTTTTCAACTGGTGGTTTTCGATGATGTAATGGAAATTTATAGATTCTCCAAAATGTTTCACAGGCTGAGATGTACAGTGCATTGATATAGGTCTCAATCTCATTTTGGGTATGGACACAATTTCCTTGATCATCCTTAATAGTGAAAGTGATCTTTTCTAATCCTTTTGTGATGTACTTATATAAGTTCTTAACAGCCATGACACTGTGGACAACCTCACAATTGATGTGGCACTGATATCTCAATGAAAGGAAAGGGTTGTATAGAATAATCCAAGGATTATCAACAGTAAATTCTTGACCTTTAAGTTGGATTGTATGGGTGTGACCACCATGCTGTCTATCCCTTCTTCTATACTCAGGAAAGGAATTTTCGGCAACAAATGTGGTTTGCCTGAATGCCTTGGGATAACATTTTGAGCAATGGCGTTGTTGTCCTAGCCCTTCCATACATGTGCACATCATATTAGCTTGTCCACATGGGCCATGAATGTTGCAGGATATGATGATCTTATGCAGAATTGGATTGGTCTCTTTATCAGGAATCTCACAGTTCACTACCTGATCAATGGCATCAGCAATTTTGGGCTTGCTATCTTCAACCATTATCAGCAGAATAAGAGCAAGGGTGAGGCCTCGTTTCTGCCACACTATTGTAGCCACAACTGTTCCTAGGACATTTTATTTTCAGTATGTCATCCATGAGGCTCTTATACTTGATCTTGAAGACTCTTGAACTCATATCAGGACGGTCTCTATTTTTTATTTCATCCCAGTTAGGGTTAGTTGTTACCGTGATGAAATAAGAAGGCTTTCCCATGTGTCGAACCACGGTCATCGAATTCTCAAAGCACTCACTGTAGAAGCGAGGGGGACCATAGATTAAAGGAGGAAGAACAATTTTCCGGCCTGCATTTACTGAATCTCCTTCAGCCACAGCATCATACAAACCCTCATACATTTCAGCTCGTATCATGGTTTGATTGTTGCGGGTCCATTTGAGGCGACAATGTTCTATTTTTGCCTGGGCATCTACAGCATATTGCTGCATCAGCCACCTGCTTTTCATGAAAATGTTAGTCACCTTGCTTAACCTGAAACCGACAACAGTAGAAATCAGTGGGTGTGAGTGTGTGGTTGTTGTCAATCCTTTTAAACCAACCTGAAACCATCATTCCCCCAAGGAAACAGTAGCACATAATGCAGAGGATCATAAGAACGGTGCAAGTGATGAATCCTCTGAACACCACCATTTCTTTTATGAATGATGACATCCAAAAGACTTGATACTGTATGAGGTTGAATAACAGCAATCTCAGATGCCATGGGAAGATTATTTGTGCGACAATGAAAATCAGTGGGTTTTACTTTGTCAGCATGTAGGACAATATTCACATTTTCAGACTAACTCACTCGATATGCAAATTAGGCAGCTCAGCCGTTAATAAGCATAAGGAAAGTATATACTTTCAGACGTTCAATCATCTGGCAAGAAAGTATACGATGCTGACGATAGCTAATAAGCTTGAAACTAGTACATCGTTCCTGTGTCAGTGTTGAACAAAAAGGTTCACGCTCTTGAGAGTGTACTGTATATGTATATATATATATGTATATATATATATACTGTATATCTACATGTATATGTTTATATATATATATATATATATAGATGTATATATATACGTATATGTATATATATATATATATATATATATATGTATATATAAATATATATATATATATATATATATATATATATATATATATATATATATATATATATATATATATATATATATATATATATATAAACGGAAAAAATGAAACGAAATTTCATTTCCCACTCTTAGTACGGCTGTTACTTAAATATAAGTATGTACACGTACATACATATATGTATACAGACGTACAGTAGTATGTATATATATATACATACATGCACACATATATATAGGTACGTATGGATTCACCGAACATTTATTATAATGCTCGGTGTGTTTGTAAACAAACATTCCGTATTAAGCCGTAGTATCTAGCAACCATCGTTGCTCGTTTGTTCAACACTGACAAAGGAACGCTGTACTAGTTTCAATCTTATTAGCTATCGTCATATCGTGCATATATATATGCAGGGTGATGTTAAGTTGAGGTGATGATTTCTGAACCGCATTTATACTTACCAATGTAACCACAGGAACTTCCTCTAATATTTAACCCTGTTAACACAAGCATCGAGCGCACCACGCTTCGGCAATTGGCATTTAGTATTCTGTATCGCACTTCTTTGTACCTCACTGCTTCATCCCCTCTTACGATACCTTAACCCTATTATATATATATATATATATATATATACACACACATACATATATATACATATATATATACATATATAGATATAGATATATATATACATATATATATATATATATATATATATATATATATATATATATATATATATATATACATACACACCCACACAGACACAAGCACACTGACACACACACACACACACAGATATATATATATATATATATATGCATTAAAGAAATGAACGGACTCGGGTAGTTACAAATTTAAGTAACAGAACGAAAATGTCTTAAACCTGTATTGAATAGAATCGTATTTTAAGAAAACAATTGGCACTATAGTTAATACTTTCGCACAGGAAACGTTGCGGAAATGAATAACTAAAACGATTTCTCTGTGAAATTAACCTTAATGGACCATAGATATCAGGAGCCAAATTTGTAAAGTTAATGGTAATACTTGCTACAATGAAGCCAAAAATAAAATTAAATGTGCAAATTTAGGAAAGGTATTCATTGATCCTTATTTAAAAGGTGAAATAATGTAAAACGCTAAATTACTCGTCGATTTTACTATTTAGTTTGGTGTTCCATTTCCCTGTTTGTTTTACTACTTTTAATTGCCCTCCCATGAACTAACAGACGCAAATTACATTTAGTTTGCAAACCATTGGCAGCACACCATTCATATCAATACATATGGAATCTAAGCGGAAACATTTCAATAAGGAGTACAAACCTTTTCGATAAGTTTGTTTTTTATTCTAAAACCTTCTAAATGGAGGTTGCAAAATTGGGTTGTAAATATTACCCATACCATATAATGATTACGATATTGCCATATGGCTAGAAAAGCTTATAGAATGTATCGTTAAATCAGCTAATCCCATCTATTCAGTCTTCTGCAGCATGACTAAAGATCACGATAATCATAACAAATAATAATTGCGCAAAAAAAAAAAAAAAGGTTTGGATTTATTAACTTGACACTTAGTTTGCAAACCATTGGCAGCACACCATTCATATCAATACATATGGAATCTAAGCGGAAACATTTCAATAAGGAGTACAAACCTTATTATGGTATAATAATACAATGCAAAGGAGAAGATAGTCTTCTTTTTTTTCATTCAATCATAAATAGGATTTGTTCTATTTTCTCCCCTGCTTTAAATCATTTAATACATTTGGCACATATATAATATGTGGTTGTGACGTTGCTTTTTATCACATGGGATTGTATCTGTCATATATTAGGGTCAAATCCAATGACCATATTTATGCAAATTCAATTATATTCCTCCTAAATTACTCAAAGAAAATGTATATAAGTACATGCTCATGTATTAAGATTACAAATATATTTTCAACAGATCTTACGAAATTGTCCGTTTTGAATTAATTTAGGTGGGGTTTAGATTTCACTTTACAGCAATCATTTAAACACTCTATATAGAAATTCCAAGGTAAACCTGATAATAGAAGGAATGTCTTGTAGATCAATATATAATAGATAAAGCGAATAAAGAGACTTTGCCTGAGAGTAACCTCTTCTATGACAGGAAACAAAGCGAAGAATATTACTATCCATTATCGAAAGTGTTATTTCAAGTTGCATCAATTCCATTTCTATGTTCATATAATAACTATTCCATGACTGAAAACACATCCATCTGTGCAACAATAGGAAAAATTATTAACGATTAATTCATCCAGAAAATATTGTAAAGTAGTTAATAATTATTTTTCAGAATGAGGAAAGTTTGAGAAAACAATATTTCATAAATTATAAAAATGCGCATATATATATATATATATATATATATATATATATATATGCGCATTTTTATAATTTATGAATATATATATTATAGCGGTGATGTAGTTGTTTTCCAATGTTTTGATATAAATTCGTCTGTTGAAATAGATATTATTATATGTGGGGTGGGTCATGTTGTCCTAATATTGCCAGAAAAAGTAGTAAAACACACTCACTATTTGGTTTGGTTTTCGCTTTGGTATATTTTTATATTTCTATAAATAATTTAGCTGGCAATCAATGTATATAATTGTTTTACCAACAATAAGGAATATAAATATAGTTTCTTAAAGTTCTTTCGTCTCACATATCTGCGACATCTTCAGTGAAAATCATGTTTCCCCCTGCTGTGTTCCTTTAACGTTATAGGAACACAATGGGAGGAAATATTTTAATCATTGAAGATGTCACAGATATGTGTTACGAAAGTACTTTGAGAAACTAATTATATTTATATTTTTATGGTCAATGAAAGATAAGCATTGATTGCTAGCTAAATTACTTATCTATATATATAAAACTGAGGACGTGTGTGTGAGTTTGAATCCCTAAAACTCGAGAAGCACGCAAACCGACTGTTTTCAAACTTTACATATGTAATACTTATGTTTCAGGGAGTGTTCTGACAAAAGAATTTCAAATTTTCAATGCCCTAGGGACCGCATTAGGCGATTTAGAGATCTCTCTCTATAATTCTTAGTCTTTCTCTTTTCAGATAGATACATACATATAACGTCGCGCCCTTATAATATCTATCTGCATGTCTGCTGTCTGCATTATGTCATTTCCCACAATTCCCGTTGCGTCCAGAACGCGCTCTTATAATATCTTGCTGTATGTCTGGCTGTCTGCATTACGTCACTTCCCTGAGGATGTCTGTCTGCGCGTGTGTGTGTGTCTGTGAGTTTGAATCCCTAAAGCTCAAGAAGTACCCAACCGACCTTTTTCAAACTTTACATGTGTATTACTAATGTTTCAGGGAGTGTTATGCACATAAGATTCAACTTTTTGATCCCCTAGGGCCGGCATTAGTGGAAAACTGCGTTTTTCAGCTTTTTATGGGTTTTTTTTAGGCGTTACGTCATACCGATTTCCTTGAAATTGTATCTATGTATTAGTCACTCTCTTCTTCATACCGTGAGCAAAGAAAATCCAAATTTGTTATGGCCTAGCGTCCGAATTAGGTGAAAAACTTCATTTTTTTCAGCTTTTAGGGATTTTTGATGCGTTACGTCTAGCCGACTTTCCCGAAATTTCAAGGCATATTATGCACATAAAATAAATTCATTTTCTTGATCCCTAGGGCCCGCATTAGGTGAAAACCTGCATTTTTCCTGCTTCATCGGGGAAAATCTTAAAGATTATCCAGCCATCAGCGTATTCTGTTTATTTTATTTACATATTGTCCAGGCCTGCATTTTTTCCACGATTAGGTCTGTTGGCGGCCCGCATTCCAAAATACCTTATCCCGTGCAAGGCCGGGTACCACTGCTATTAAAAATATAAAAATATACCGAAGCGAAAACAGTGAGGGTGTTTTATTATTTTTTATTGGCATTATTAGGACAATATAACCCTCCACAAATATGTATATATATATATATATATATATATATATATATATATATATATATATACAATAAAGTATGTCCATAGAATCATTAGATAAAATATATACACCATTTCCTCTCCCAATCAGCATAATCAACCAAACAAAAAACAATTAAACAAGGCTATAAGATTAAAAGACACCTATGAAGAAATAATAGATAAATAAACGACAGCTATCTATTCGCGATCAACAGCTATAGAATATTTACCCACCATTTCTAATAGCACGTGGAAATCGATTAAATATATCGTCAACCATACACAATTAGGTATAAAATCAAAGTTAGAAGAAAAAATGTATATAAACATACCAAAGTATAACAATATATATATATATATATTTTTATACTTTGGGAGGGTCATGTTGCCAATAAGAAACACACGCACCAGTTGCTTTCACTTCAATTTATTATAATAAATTTATAATAAATTTATAAATTTATAAATTTCTGGTTAGAAAGACATACCCTTTAGCAAGACATACCCTTTCCAAAGACCCTCATGTATAGATAAGAAATGTATAACCTGTAAAATAAGCCCCCATATTAACTGTAAAACTAGAAATGTAGTGTATAGCATAAGATGTACTGAAGGACAATGCAGAGACAAAAATATAGTGTACATAGGTGAGACAGCTCGTAGTGTAGGGGACCGGATAAATGAACACTGGCGAGACCTTCAAGATAGTAAAGAATCATCTGTACTCTACCAACATGCTAAAATAGAACACAAGGGTAAATTAGAGAACATAGAAATAAAAATAGAATCTACACACAGAAAAGACGCAATGTTTAGACAAATTACAGAGGCAATAAACATAAAAGAATTACAACCAAAATTAAATAGAAAATATGAGTGGAACAGCAACATCACAACTTACAATTAAGGACAAAATGAAAACACACACACATAAATGAACATAAACACACACAGACACCCGGATGTGGCGCATACGCAGACTGAGCACACAACACACACACAGAAACAAAATGGCGTAGAACAGAACAAAGGAGAGGCACAGAAACAAAGAAAGGAATCCCCAGTCACTGAAGAGGTCACAGAGTGTGTGACAAAAGAACTATGACTATATATAAACAACTATCTGGTTGTGGAACCAACGATCCAACCAGAAATTTATAAATTTATTATAATAAATTGAAGTGAAAGCAACTGGTGCGTGTGTTTCTTATTGGCAACATGACCCTCCCAAAGTATAACAATATCGGTTTCAACACACGATTTCAGATAAAGAATCTTGCTAAACAAATTCAGAAACGAAATATATATATATATAAAGACGGTAAACAAGGAAAGGCTCCGAACTCCGGATTGCAATACAATGTGATGTTTCACTGTATTCAAAATGTATTCTTCTTTAATGCAATGATTCTACCGGCATCTGCAGTGTTTCACAATGTTTTAGACTCAATAACTGAAAGCATGATTGAAACATCATATGTTTCTTCGGAGAGAACACTAACATATGAAGCCATATTTGCGTATTTAGTTGTTGCAAGCACGTTTTCTTACATTTATATAATAATTGTTAAATCTGAATTTTCCTTTAACATTCTACATTTCTAATAGTCTAATTAGAAAATCAATATTTATCAAAACGTTATTTAATAAAAGGTATCAGATTGTCATTTGCTGATGAAAAGCATCCACATATTTGATGATTTACTCTAATAACATTATAATTGTACACATGCTTGCTACTAACATAAGGTATTTAGATTTATTTTAATTAGCTATCTACTGGTTGTGCAGTACCATTGCTGCCAGCATTATGCCAGCATAGAATAAAAGGTTGGATACTAAACTAGAGAAAAAGTGTAGTGTTAGATTTGATATGTCAGCGGTAACAGGAGAAAAAGTATCAGCATTGATGCCCTGATTCATATGCAAGCAGTGGCGGACTGGTCAGGTTGCCCAATGGCAAGTGGGCCCCCTGGGGCCCAGAGTAGCATTGCAAGGGCCCACAGTAGCATTGCAAGGCACATTGTATTATTTTAGGGGCCAATGATTTGCTTTAAAAAAATACCTGAAATCTAAGAGAAACAATAACATTTAAGAAAAAAATAAAACAATTAAGCAGAGCATTTGGTCAACCAATTCCCCAGGGAATTAATATAAACCAAAATATATGATAGTGCAAATAGCTGGAATCAGTGGTTGTACATTCTACTAAATGTAATGCTTAGTGTATTCATGCATGCATGCAAACATACATATATAGACACAGACACACACATATATATATATGAAAAGGTTCAGCACGACGACGGCAGAGCTCAAGACGTTTCGAACGCTTTGCCGTCGAAACGGCTTGAGCTCTGCCGTCAGGGTCCTGAACGCTTTCATAATACCCACTCTACTACCCAAAGTATCGAGTACTCTGGTGCGTTTTGGTCCACCTAGTTTCTTATCACACTTCGTTCATTATATATATATATAATTGGCAGTATCGGTAGAGGGTCGGACGCCATGCTTTCCAGCATAGTTACGTCCCTTTACAATCTGAGTTCAAATCCCGCCGAGGTTGACTTTGCCTTTCATCCTTACGGGGTCGATAAAATAAAGTACCAGTAATGCACTGGTAAATTGCTGGCCTGTGCCTAAAGTAGAAACAATTATATATATATATATTTACACACCAACTACTGTCCAGATATTATTTGATACTAATGGGTGAAAGACATCAGTCAAATCAATTGGTGGAGAAGGTGGTGTATAAACACACACACGCATATAAATATATATATTGGTAAAAGGAAAAGAAAATGCTGACAAATTGTTCCCAGTGAAAAATAGTTTAATTAGGAATAAGTAAAAATTAGTAATAGTATTGGTTAGTATTCAGTTTTGGTTTTAGGTAAAACTTAAAACCCAAACTAAATACTAACCAATACTATTACTAATTTTTACTTATTCCTAATTAAACTATTTTTCACTGGGAACAATTTGTCAGCATTTTCTTTTCCTCTTACCAATATATCATAACTCGTGTGTTACACCTATATTCTTTGAAAAAAAAAAAAAAAAAAAAAAAAAATATATATATATATATATATTGAGTAAGTGTAAAAGACCAAAGTTTATTATTGAAAGTCTCTGGATTTCGCAAAATACATAATATTTTTTATTGTAGGAGGTAAAAATGTGTTTGCACTGTTCTGTTTCCACTTGTAAAAGTTTGATTGCACTGTACTGTTTCCATTTATGTATTTTGGGAAAATGTTATTTATTCATTATAAAAATTAAATGATAGCATTCTATATGTAGGGGGCCCTCTTCATCTGGTAACCAATAATCTTAGACCTCGTCAGCCACTGTATATATATATATATATATATATATATATATATATATATATATATATATATATATATGTATATATATATATGATTTAGGTCTGTCCGGGTATCAACTGTTCATCCCTCTCATATATCCAATTATATATATATATATATATATATATATATATATATATTATATATATATTTTATAAACTCTCGCTATTCCCTGTCAGTAATGTGCTCAAAGGAGAAGGAATCCCGAGCTCTTTATAATACAATATGTTGAAAAGGTGACAATCAAAGAGGGAAGGCGCGCTATCTCTCTCTCTGACTGGACGGTCGTTTTAGATTCTCTTAGAGTTGTCTGAAATGTATAGCCTTACACACGCTGATGAACCATGGGCTATTCATTTCTCTCAACAACTTATTGGAAACAGATCTCTTTGGATTTGTACTTGTGTGTTAGATAGTTATCGAGGCATGTATTTACACTTTAATTTATACTTTTAATTATCGTGTGTTTACTCTGCCTTCCATGGGCTATAGATTCCATACAGTGGTGGTTTTTCCCTGTTTGATTGATGGCGCACTATCTCTCTCTCTCTCTAGTGTGTTACCTTTTCAACATATTGTATTATATATGTATATATATATATATATATATATATATATATATATATATATATATATATATATATATATATATATATATATATACCCATATATATATATATATATATACATATATATAAACAGAAAAATGAAACAAAATTTCATTTCCCACTCTTAGTACGGCTGTTACTGAAATATAAGTATGTACACGTACATACATATATGTATACAGACGTACAGTAGTATGTATATATATATACTTACATGCACACATATATATATGTACGTATGGATTCACCGAACATTTATTATAATGCTTGGTGTGTTTGTAAACAAACATCCCGTATTAAGCCATAACGTCCAGCAACCATCGTTGCTCGTTTGTTAAAGACTGACAAAGGAACGCTGTACTAGTTTCAAGCTTATTAGCTATCGTCAGCAACGTATACCTTCCTGCCAGATTGTTGAACGTATATACTTATCTTATGTATATTAACGGGTGAGTAGCCCAACTTCCGTTTAGAGAAACGAGGTGCAACAGAAATGAAACATGGATTACAGGTTAAAATACAGTCTAGATAGATGTGAAACAAAACGAGGATGTAGTTTATAGAACACCCAGAAGTCGCCCTTAAGTAGGAGCAATAACGTTAAGAAAGACATGAACGACACCACAAAACATTTTGTTTTGAAAATTTTGAGCGTAGGTTTATAAGTATGAATTTTCTTAAGAGTTTCGTAGTTGTCTCAGTGCCCTAACAGTAGGTAGTAGATATGGTGGAGACCCTGGCCTTGGGTTCAATCCTGGTCAAGAGGTACATGTCACCTTCTCCAGTTTTTATTTTACATTCCATAGAAAAAAACTGAAAAGGTTTACCGGGAACCCCCCTCCCGACTAGGACCGAACTTTAGACCAGGATCACCACCATCTATGATTTCTCCAAATAGGCCACCGAGACTGCTCCGAAAGTATAATGAAAATTGATAATTATAAACTTACTTTCAGAATCAAAGTTAAAAAGATGGGTTTCATACAGCTATTAGTAATATTTAAGGTCGACTTCTGGTCATTATTGAAAGTCTCTGGAGTTCGCGAAATACATAATATTTTTTATTTATTTGATTGCACTGTTTTGTTTCCGCTTTGATATTTTTGAAAATATTATTTATTCATTATAAAAATTAAATGATAGCATTCTGTATGTAGGCGGGCCCCGTTCATCTCCTGGCAACCAATATTTTTAGACCCAGTCCGCCACTGTATACAAGCTACGTCCCCCTAATTAGAATTTTAAAATAAATAATATAGATGTTAAATCATATGTTGAATATTTTTTTATAAATTTTATTGACGCGGATATTTTTTTATAACACTTGATTTTTCGCACTCTCATAGATATCATCCCTCCAGCGCCCTCTATAATTTGCGTAAATTGGTGCTGGTTTGATATTTTGATGCTTGACAATTCTGCTATCGCGTTTCTTTATAATAATAAAAATGATTGATATTTGTTACTGCGTTGTTTTCATACTTAAATAGCCAATGTACATATTTTGTTAATTTCTTGAAATAATTGAAACTGTTTAATGTTTAACTCCTATTATATTGACTTTATAGAATTGCTGCTCAATTGAACGAAGTTTTGACTAGCGCTTGTGATTAGCTTTAATTACGTATTAGGAAAATATGCCATCACAAATTTATATTGAAAACAAATATTGTTGAACTATCATTATAAAGATCAAAGTTGGTTTGAATGCTACGTATATCATAAACGATTTTAGATACACGCTTCCTATTAAATTCATTCAGTTTTGTTAGATGGAAGTCATGCATCAAGTATAGTCTAAAATCATGCTAGCCTCCTATTTTTCGTAACGATATCGGGAGAGGAGAATAGAACAAGAAATTACTAATTTTTTCGGTGCAATTAATTATTGATGTCACTTTCAACTTCTTGTAATGAGCGCATATAATACGGCAGCTTCATCGAACATCTTTTCTGTGATATGAAATCAATGAATGAAGTAAACAATTATATACTTTAAACAACCTTGGCAGAGGGAGAATTCTAAATTGATTTCCTTGTTCTCAGAAGCACATTTATCTGTTTTACATTTAATTAATTCTCTAATCCGATTCCATATAATTCAGTTCTCCAAATACATTTGTCTTCAACCGTACACCCGTTAAAACTATTTCGGTGGTCTATTATCTTTCATTTTTTATTATACAGAAATCACTCGTTCTCAACAAAATTCATAAAGATATATAAATCTTTCTAGATAATAAGGTGTGTCATCTTCTAAGAGTAAATTTTCATTCAGTTTCTCTGACTTTTAATGTCATGTTAATAAATTTTCCTTTCAGCAGCTTTGCACGCACGCAGCATTCTGTTGCCTCAATGATTAAGAATGGAATTTCTATTTTAGAATATTGGAATATAAATTTTGTTTGTCACCTAAACATTAGATATATTTTTGTTAAGAACACACACAACATACTTGCACATAGACACATTCACACACACGCATGTGTTAATCCCCCGCCTATATATATATATATATATATATATATATATATATATATATATATATAGTTATGTAATAAACAACATAAGATAATTGATTCATTTACCAGTGGTTTCTTGAAGACAGATATTTATCTCTGTCTTCAGTCGTTAGAATGAATTACCTGCACAGTGTTGGCATATTTCTATTGTTTTGAAAAATAATTTAAGAAATGAATGTAATCTTCTCATGAAAGAATTTGGTGAGACTATATAAAACAAATTAAATGTTTCCCGTCCATATAGAGTACTCATAAAGAAAAGATAGTGAATGACTACTTTTTGCTATTGGTTGGTCCTATATCAGCCTTGATAAAGAAAACCTGATGAAATGCTTCGCAGAAACTCTTGTCCGCACTTGCATAAACGTTGAGAATTAAAAAGTACATTATACAATGTGTCCTAGCTTTAAGGTATGATATGAATACGATTCAGCTCCTAAGGTTAGCAAACCGATGAGCAAAGTAGATGTTCTATTATTGACTGGATTCTAGTCAATCCCACTTGTATGAACCAGCTAAAACTGGTATTGAAATGTCTGATAGCTGTAGAAGAGAGTTACATTTTCTATATGGAAGAATAATGTGAAGATTATTGGTGAATTCCGAATTCCAAATCCCTTTATGTTCTTAAGCCACAATTTCAATAGTGTTTTAAAGATAACGTCTGCAAAATGTTTTCGAATTATAAGTTACAATGATATTTGTTGCAGTAGTCTATAGAAATAATTTGCGCTTATACAGTAAGATGTTGCGGTGAGCAAACAACAATACGGATAGCAATCTATTTAGTTATATACAGGTTTTTAATTCTTCTATTGTTCACATTTAGTCTCATCTATTTTAACATATTGGATAATGAGTACTGAAATAATAGATAAACAATGGAATTCTAGCAATTTAACAATTTAATTGAAAAATAATATGAACAATAGTTTGTGGGTAATATGAAAAATGGCAGTCAAAATAAATATAAAGCAACAGTTAATGTACGGATAATTATAATGAATGTATGTTTATTTGTTGTAGTGAGAAAGAGAGAAAGTTAATCACAAAGTAAATGTGTGTTGAATTGGATAGTTAAAGTTAACAATATAAAGGTTATAAAAAGAATGTGGCATTGTGCCAGGCCCAAGGAAGGCCGACAGGGCAAAGTGCAAATCTCACCGTTACATATTGTTTGTGTTTGCGGAGCAAAAGAAGAAGTGGTGTTTACCTTAGCATGGTCAAGCTGCAAGAGAGAGATTTCTGAATCGACGCGGGAATTTTTCCCTCAGGGCGTGTCGAGATATATTCTCCTACGCTGGCGGCGATTGGCTGAACTTTGCCAAACAACGCACGGAGAATGCATCTATGAGCCCTAGGAACATAGGTCATTACAGATTCAAGCAACCAGATGGAAATATGTTTAAACTTCGCTAATTTGTGTGAAAAACGTAGATTTCTTATAACCTGATCATATTTTCTACATCATATGAATAAGAAAAACTAAAATTAAGAAGTCCTTTATTTTCATTAACTCTTTCCCTATCATATATTTGTGAGGCTTTCACGTTGAATTTCTGTCATATATAAATATGAATGTAAGTATTGCGCATCATCACGAAATGATGGATTATCGGAAGATCGAATCTCTTAAGCTTAAGGCGTATATTGATACGGATGGTGTTTCTGGAGTATTTCTGTGAGTAATAAATACTGTTTGATTTGTTATGCATGATGAAAGAGTTTCGCTTCATTAATGCAGACACACACACACACACACAGACATACACACACACATACGTATATATAAAATCTGATCCCTTTTTCTGGCTCTTGGAATGTACATTCCCGTTAAGTACCTACATTTTATAGTTAAGTCTGTGTTGTAGAAGCTTGTGGTAAGTTAACATACTTTCAATACATCTACATACACACACATATATGGCATACATATGTGTATGTGTGTATGTGTGTATGTATGTATGCATATTTGTGTATGTATATATGTATGTATGCAGACAATACAACACTCTTTTTGAAGGCAGTTTCTAAGTCAAATTTTCATTTTTCACTTTTCAATTTTTCAGCTTGTTATTCCCTATTCCCTAGCATCTACGTAACCATTTTGTAATTCTGTCGAATTTTGCTGATGAGACAGTCCTGCCTTGCATTATAAATGGGTGATGGAGCTGGGCTATTGAAATATGTATAGTGATTTCACGGAATTAAAATGTACAGCATATCTACGAATTCGGCCTTCAGGTGTAAACACAAAATTCGGTTCGTCTCTTTTAAAACAAAAACGTTCATTTTCCTGTGAATGCTGGTATAAAACAATATATATTATTTCCACACACGACGATACATTCGACATATATGAACATTCATATTGTTCAATGCAGCTTGATTATCGTTACAATGTTTTACTCAATAGTTTGTATAATGCTGAAGAATTGTCGTGTCTTTGAATTGCATTCTAGATATAATTATAAGGTCCCAATATCAAATAGCTTCCAAGTATGCAGAAACGTGATATTGTTTCTAAATATTTGCCTATAGTTAAGTGCACCAGACAGTTTTTATCCTCAAATATATTTTGGTTGATATGGAAATATTGAATGCAAACTTGATTAATGCATTCATAACTCCTCAGTGTCATTTTATACATGTAAAATATATTATGGTCATAGAAAGCTTGACAAATCTTAATCGAGAAATATGCCTGTTCATTACAAGTTATGACACGCTCGTTAAATTAGAAAAAAGGGTATATTTACTAACCGCTTGACATGCTGTTTCACTGGTAACCTATTATACGGAACATATATAGGTTATTCCACTAATTTAAAACTATAATTATAAATATGAGTTCTTTGCTTGTAAAGTATTGAGTAGACTTTAAGATCTCGTGTATGCATGAAAACATTCGATTTCAGCTCTCCTTCCCATCGTCCAACTGTAGTTATTATTCTATATAATAGTGAGTCTAGAAATATTGGGCTACAAATTCTCTGCAATAGATATCTATTTATTTTGACTTTTTCACTTGAAGAGGTGATTCTTGAAACGCCACATTTAATTTTTAGAAGGGAATTCCTCATTTTATAATCTAATTAATTGCATTTTCTCGTCATTCAAAATTAAGTATCTTCACACAAACAGAAAATCTTTAAGGTAAAATTTAGATCTAAATTTATTCTTCACTTCAGAATACCCCCACCAAAACGTCTATTGTTGCGAAAGTGTTTTAAATTGGTGGTGAGTGACAGAAACGAGAGTGTGACATTTTATTCATGTCACTTTCGTTCAGCATTTAAATATCTCTGAAGATTACGCTGTATTTATCCTCCTGCAATCTATAAAAGTACCGTTCAAACACAGATCTCAATTAAATTGTCTAGACCAGATGGTGGTGTTAAGTGTAGCTCTCAAGTAAGCCAGGGTAGGTTTCAACAAATGGCACAA
Source organism: Eledone cirrhosa (assembly GCA_964016885.1). Lineage (NCBI taxonomy): Eukaryota > Metazoa > Mollusca > Cephalopoda > Octopoda > Eledonidae > Eledone > Eledone cirrhosa. Next base: position 44,709,017 of record OZ024746.1, read on the forward strand.
AGAACTAGAACAAATACAGCAAGAATCTCGTCATACGCTATGAGTATTCTGCTAGGTCACTATACTTTAGTGTTACGTTTTTCATTGACTTCTGGAAGAATGAAAGATAAAGTTGATGTCAGAGAGGCTTCATCACTGAGCATGATGAAAATGATGATGATGATGAGGAGAAGTAGCAAAAGGATGAGGTGGAGGAGGAGGAGAATGATGGTAAAAGTTTAGTTCAACATATACATTATTTGTGACACTGGTTTACTGTTCAGTTGATTATCAGTGTCCACACATATCATTTACCTGTCCCACTTCATTATATAAAACCACCACCACACGTAGAAAGGTATCGGAGTGCAGGTTAGAACATTTTAGTGGATATCTATTCGTGGATAGTATATATTTTGAGAGAACTAATATAATTTCAATGTGATTCCAGAAAGTATTTTGAGAATACTTATGTAAATATACATAGGTGATTCTTGCATACGGATAAATGATTCACACTTATACATGTATGGAGCAGAGTTCTGCAATATGTTAGTACAGGACTAGGAACATACTAAATGTTTTCATGTCTGTTAAACTATGCAAAGAAAATATTTGTGTTTGATGACTGCGTCAACGGACATTGTTAAAGGGCATATATGATGTGTGTATTTTGTACATTTAAGTTTAAACAAAGAATGTAAATAATTATACACACATGAAACTACAAGCATAAACACATATACTATCGCACATATACAGAAAAGATATTCACGTTATATGAGAAAGAATCATAATAATATTAGATATTAAAGGTTTATATAGAACATGATGAATGAAACTATGTTTTCATACTGGTTTACTTTGTTACAAACCGATACAATATGAGTAGTGCATTATATTCGTATATCGCCTTACGTGATTATTAAATAAATTCTTCATAGTTGTAAATACAGAGATATTGTTCAATTCATCCAAAATGAGAGTAATGTTAGGAAATGTTAATAGATTATTCCTTATCCCTTGGAAAATATTCTTAAATGATATTATTTATTGAAGGTCATATTTGCAATTGTTTCATCCAGATGAAATTTACAATGCTAGAGGAAACTATTTTACTTTAAATATCTTCTCGATCACAATACCTTCAGGAATAAATTTGGCATAGACGATTTATGAAAGTGTTATTCTTTTCAGGTATATCATTTGCATTTCATTCTATAAGGAACAAAAACCAGGGGGTTTTCATGCAAGTAAATATTCAAAATTTGATTTGGGAATTTAGCTAACAGATATAAATTAAATTAAAGATATGCTTATATGAAACTTATAGATTAATTACTAAGGCATAATATATAAATCGGCCCAGTCATTGATATATATACGTATAAAATACCTTATGATAAATTGATGCTAATTAAAATTTAATTTCTTCCTATACGTGTAAGGTTATGACTTAGATATTCCCCAGTGAAACTAAAGCACTTTACTAATATAATATATGGCTTGTTTACACTTCAATGTAATTTATTGTGGCCTTTTGGTGTATGCATTTCCATGTAGATATTTAATGTTCGTCAGAGTTTCTTTATTTGCTGTGTATAGCTGATTGTATAGTTATCTATGTTACTGCGAAGATGGGCAATGTACCAAATGCTTCATAAAAATTTACATTTATTGATTGAAAGCATTAGTGGGCTTGGCAAAGGTTTTTCTGGTAAACTGTAAAAATAATGATTGTATAAATCAGATTGGCTATCCGGCAATTGTATGTTCAACCTCATGTTGTATATTCGAGCAGTGTTACGATTAACATGTGTCCCAATATATAATATATATATATATATATATATATATACATATATATATATATATATATATATATATGTGTGTGTGTGTGTGTATGTGTGTGTGTATGTATGTGTGTGTGTGTGTGTGTGTGTGTGTGTGTGTGTGTGTGTGTGTGTGTGTGTGTGTGTGTGTGTGTGTGTGTGTGACAAACACATTTACAAAGACTTTGAATGAATCATCTGTAAAACATATGTAAAATTCGATATGTAACATAAACATTATTATGGTGGATTGGCAGTATCGGTAGAGAGTCGGACGCCATGCTTTGACGTATAGAGTTACGGCCCTTGCCATTCTAAGTTCAAATCCCGCCGAGGTTAACTTTGCCTTTCATCCTTACAGGGTCGATAAAATAAAGTACCAGTAATGCACTGGTTAATTGCTGGCCTTGTGCCAAACGTAGAAACAATTATTATACATAATACATATATACATATACATATACATATATGTATATGCACACACACACACACACACACATATATATATATATATATATATATATATATATATATATATATATATATATACATATATATATACACTCATATATATGGGTTTGTATTCTTAAGATTAGGTGAAATGAATTATGAAAATAATGCATACGAATCGAGGTATAAAGAGACATGTTTATCCTGAAAACTTCGTAAGAAAGATTAATATGGAATTCAGCATATAGATTATCTTGCCAAAATCTTCTTGATATAACATAAAACATGGTTAAGAAAACATTGCTGTCTTTACTGTTAAAAATCAACGTATCTACATTGCTAATTCTTTCCATTTATTGCCGAATATAAGCTTACTTTCATTTTTTTCTCTCTCTGTGTATACCCGTACTCATTTGTCAATTCCCTTGATATTCCGCTTTCCTATCAGGCATAAAAAGGTACCACTACTTAGATATATACATATTCATACAAATTTAATCCACCTGTATATTCTCCACTCTCATATTTTATAACAATACATATAAATTACTTTTAGTGACCGAATTAAATCAATGTCAATATATGGTGAGTTGATTTTAATTGATATAGAATAAGGAGGTTATGTATTAAAAACATACATTAAGGATCATATAATTTTTGTGTTAAATGACGTCTACTTTCAATATGTATGCTCTGAAATAAAGTTATGAAGAACACTAGTAAAATTATGGATAAAGAAATATTTCTTATCCATGAATTTTAAAGGCAAATTCATTTAACAAATTAAATACATTCTGTAAAATCCAAATAGCCCCTATTTGATAAGCGGAAAACATCATATAATTTATAACTTCCCACATGCATGAATAATATACAGGATAAAATTAATCATAAGCGTTAAAAATGTGTGCAATAGAACTGTATCAGGCTTTAGTAAAAATCACAATATAAAATAAATTTGTGCAAGATCATTAACAATCTGTTACTGAAAACCTTCTATTTGAACGAATTTCAACGATCTCCTTTTTCAGCTTACATGGTAAAGTCTATGCTAAGTGTCTGGCAAAGATATGTAGGAATATTGTCGGGTCATGATAGCTGGCGTACAATGAATTGTTTATACCAGTCGCAGTTAAGCCGACCAAATAGTCAAACTGCAGAAGGCATTCGAGAGGTCGTGAGAGTCTTGCCACCTTCCACCATATCTGCTGTGGAATTCTCTGCAGGCGTTGAAGTGTCACGGGGTCGTTTTTAGGATTGAGGGAAGGCAGGAGGCTGAATTAAGTGACAGAATTGCTGGAGTTACACTAATGCACCGACCACAGGAATCGGTTATCAGAAGAACGTGTAAAGGCTGAACTCGCTATCTTCAATTCGGGCCTACAATTTTCTATGGTCATGAATATTGAGTAACGACCGATAGAATGCAACCGCGAATACACGTGGCCGAAATGCGATTCCTCCGAAGGGTCTTAAGAGTAACGTTATTCTATAGAGTGCGTTGCACGGAGGTCAGACAGTTGCTACACTTATATCCACCACTTTTCCGAATTGAGAGATTACAGCTCCGATTTTACGAACATGTGGTTAGAATGTTTAAGGAAGGAATCGCTAGACAGATTTTATGGGCAGCACCATCCAGTATGAGACTCAAGAGTAGACGTCGAGCAAAATGTTTGAAAAACACCTATGAGCTCGGCTGGTCTCGCTTGGGGATCTAGCCGGATAAATTGAAGACAGTTTCCTCTGACAGGAGCTACTGGAATGCGTGCTTGAGGACTCTGTCCTTACGCCAGTCCCATGAATAAGTGAGCAAAGAAGAAGTAGAGGAGAAGAATATCTATGGAATTAACAATAAAACAAATGAAACTCTTGAAATAGTTTATTTCAAAATAATTGTTTCTACTTTTTGGCACAAGGCAGGCAATTACTATATACATTACTGGTACTTTATTTTATCGACCCCATAAGGATGAAAGGCAAAGTTTATTTCAAAATAATTGTTTCTACTATTGGCACAAGGCCAGTAATTACCCAGTACATTACTGGGTAAGGATGAAAGGCAAAGTTAACCTCGGCGAGATTTGAACTCAGAATGGAAAGGGCCGTAACTCTATGCGTCAAAGCATGGCGTCCGACCCTCTACCGATACTACCAATCCACAGTTTATTTCAAAATAATAGTAGTCAATCAGAACCATGCTGTTTCTACACCTCCGCTCAGTAAGCGACACAATGACAACAAAGGTAACTGCAAAAAGTGATGAGAGCAACGGCAATAATTGATGTGTCAGTGACCTTAATTCAAAATGATCTGATTAGGCAAGAAAACATAAGGGCAGGGGTTCTGACAGCAGGAACTAGGACAACAATAACACTGTAGGGAGAAGGATATTTTACAAAATATATTATGTTGTTAATTCTTACCGTAATTGCTTTTGATGCTGTTGTACCTCTTACTGAACGGATATGTAGAAAATAGATGGGTCTATCTAAATAAAACTACTTTAAATGTCAATGTTTGTTTATTATTAATTTATAAAAAGTGGTTGTGTTTTCCGTCATTCACACGGAAAACTACATATCTGTTGCAGTTTCCAAACAATCGGAAGGTGTTTGCCTGTTATCAATACTTTCTTCGGAATTTAGTGATTTTAATTTGTTGTTACATTTCAGTTATTATAACACTTTTGAGTGGTGCGATGCTACACTGAAAAAACTAAGATATCAATTTAATGTTACCTCGTCTCTCTCTATTTTGTCTCAGAGAAACCCAGCTATGGTAGTTGTACGTTTGTCCCAGGCTAGCTTTAAATAAATAGACGAATGATCAAAGTTGTTCAAACTACGAACTTCTTGTCGGTTTGTATACCAGGGTCAGATTGTCATATTTATCCTTCTTTACTCTACAAAATAGGGTGGGAATTTGAGGGAGATTTGACTGATCTGTCCAACGACTACGCAGTGACTGCTTTTGTACGTTGCCGAGAAAAATAAATTTATTTTATTAGGCTGATGCACTTGGACATTATACATATGAGTTTGTGATTTATAGTGAAAACGTGTTCATATGTATATGGTGTATGTATGGATGTATATGTACGCGTTTTTATGTTTTGATATAAATATGTATTTCTAAATGCTTATAAATATGTGCACGAACGGGTGTATTTCCGTATATTTATACAGAGAGATTATGTATGAAAATCATCCACAGCTGTACCCAGCTCACCCATATTCTGCAACGATCATCATCCCCATCACCATTACTTCCCCTAGTTATCATAATTACCATCAACAGTATCATCAACATCACCGCCACTGCCGAGACCACCACCACCACCACCACCACCGCCATCTTCTGTATTATTACCAACACCGCCGCCGCCGCGGCCACTACCATCATCACCACCGCTAGCACCGCAAACGCCTCCGCCGCTGCCGCCACTGACATCCCCACCATCAACGCTACTACCTCACCACCACCACCACCACCACCATCGCCACAACCACCAGCTCTATCTCTAACGTCTTTTTGTGTACGTATATGTCTAAATCTTCATAAACAAGGAACGTTAGGGGATATTAAAAGAAGATAAACAGCAACATACAAGCAGTAGAGCATCAGTCATTTCGATTGAATGTCTTAGAGCATTAATTGTCACTAATTCATTTCTATAAAGGAAATATATCAATTGTGAAAACAATTAATATATTTTCATACACGAAGGTAATAAATTGAAATTTTAAAATTGAAAATTCATTAGCGCTCAAACGAAATGAAGAGTGGGAAATACAAAAGACTATATTATGAGAACAAAATTGAATACCAAAAATGTAGTTTTCTATTAATGAAATATATTGACAATCTCGATTATAGTATCATATTATTCTTAAATTTATTGATCCCCCCCCCCCTCCGCAATAATACGCTATTGCATTCTAAATACAAGCGTATGATTCATTGCTTATTATTTCCGTAGACGGTTTATTGCAAATATTTTGTTTACCATGCAAAGATAAAACTATTTAAGAGAAATCTTTCTCTTCCAAAACACATCTTCTGTATTATTATCAAGAATCATTTTCATAGATATACTCATGTGTATTGAAAGATAATAATACATTTAATGAGTGTTATTTTCGATTAATTAAAAACAATATTCTTTTAAAATCTTGCTCATTTAATTTTATCTTTCTTTTAAATAGAAATGTAAATGCGTACATATTGAGTCATTTTCAATAATCACATACATCAAACTGTGACTTTGATTTAGCGTTTTTGGTCAAGCTTCTACTTTTAAAATCCAATAAATCATTTAAAATTAAATCTCTATACTGACATCCAGTTTATACTGTGATATAATTAATAAAGGTATTCGTTACTCTGCATTGTTGAGTATGTTATATGAAATGCTTTTATCAAACATAGAAGTACTTTGGTTTGATATAAACTACAATATCTACAAGTGAAATAAGAACCCATTTTATTTGGCTCTATGAGTGTATATTTAAAACGTCTTTGTATAGAGACACACACGTATTTATATAGCATTGCTTTCGAACTCAATACCCATATTTACCGTTCATTTTACTCGGAGTGAGATATAATTAAAAAAGCAGCATATAAAATATAGATAATGCTTCATAGTTCATATATCTGTGAGTAAGTTTGTATATTCGTACTTGATAACCATTTTCAATTACCTGCAACTAGTGCATCATGAATCTTTTAAATTCAGTATACAGTAGTATATATTGATATGCTTAACACTTTATGTAGTATTGCTGTCATTTGGCATAAAGAAAAATTCTTGGAGAATAGACACAGAACTTTCATTAGATTATATTGACTTAAGTTTAATATCTGCATTTGTCGTTGAAATTTGTCGCCAGTTTGCATGTAAAACCACATCATAAATTATATAGAAAATGCTTCAGTTACATAAACATGTAATACTACAGAGAACCCGTGAGATATATTCCGTAATAAGATTATATTTTTAAAACAGTGGTATTTTGCAGATGTAATGCTGTAAACAATAAATTTGGAAGACGATGTTAATTTCCATAAATAACCTTACAAAATATATCACTGAACAAACTACAGATACTCGAAAATGTTACAAAATATCACAATTCAGATTGTTTAAAATGTAACATTTTAGAATTATTTAACACTAGCAGAAAAACCGCCCGTAGGGTGGTTTTTCTGCTAGCATGTGTAATGTGTATATTGATATATACACAAATATATAAGCATGTAAATATGATACATCAAATAAAATCGTAATCGTAATTGAACAAAGCCTATGTTACACTGTCTTCTGCAATCAGTAATCCATGGTATATTAAAAAAAGACGACATTATATTTAAACTTCATTAGGAGAAAATTAGAGACGGAAATATATGCGATTATAAGTATTATAATATAACAGCCGCTAACCGGAAGTGTTGACATTTGATAATTTTAAAGAAGTGAATTTTAAAGATTAAGCTATAAAATATGTTTAATCAACAGCCACAAAATTTAGCACATAAATTTTGTAATATTCATTCATTATTTATTCAAAGTAATGCCATAATAGGGCGGTGAATTGGCAGTATCGGTGGAGGGTCGGACATGCTTTCCAGCATAGTTACGTCCCTTTACGATCTGAGTTCAAATCCTGCCGAGGTTAACTTTGCCTTTCATCCTTACGGGGTCGATAAAATAAAGTACCAGTAATGTACTGGTTAATTGATGGCCTTGTGCCTAAAATAGAAACAATTAGTTATTCAAAGCAAGGGCGGTGAATTGGCAGTATCGGTAGAGGGTTGGATTATGCTTTCCAGCATAGCTACGTCCCTTTACGATCTGAGTTCAATTCCCGCCGAGGTTAACTTTGCTTTTCATCCTTACGGGGTCGATAAAATAAAGTACCAGTAATGTACTGGGATAATTGCTGGCCTTGTGCCAAAAAGTAGAAACAATTATTTATTCAAAGTAATCCAACTTATTTTACAAACGGTGTAAAAAAAAAAAATCTGGACGCAATCCCGCAGACCTTCCTTTATTATAGTTAAGCTTTGAAGATTGTTTAATGGATACTTTCATAAATTGAACTCGATTAAGATGGATTAAGTTGATTTTTTGCTTAATAATAAATGTAGATTGTACCTAGATATTACGTGCTGTATAGTTGTTCTCCTGGTTTTCTTCTTGTACTCCGTTGCACCATTTCGATTATCCTACGTTTCTTTATATTTATATGTTTGCCTGTTAAGGTGTCTATCTTCTACCCCTAGAAGATTTTCGGTCATTCTTATAACAGAATTTCCTTCAACCATGTAATTACTACGTGCCACTTTATAGCTTGCTTCCTCAGTTTATATTTCTTGGCTTTCCTGCGTATTCACTTCACAATCAATTTCGCATTGCTTTCAGAATGACTATCTCAACCTTTTCTCACCCTCCATCTTTGTTCCTCGCACACATTTCCCACACAAAGTCATTCTGAATGTTCTCATTTCTTACGTCAGTTTTTCCTCACTGCTTTCTTTTTTTACCTGCCTGCTACTAAACAGACAATACGTTCTCTATCTTTCAGACTCTCTTACGAGGGGCTGGGATGGTACCTGACACATTAGAATCTTCAATATACATAGCAATGGGACGCACGGAAGTCCTCTACGAAATATTCTGTCTGTTATATGCACACCAATTATTCTTTGTATCGTGTTTACTTATACTTTATTATGCAAATTATTCTAAAAACAACGCGTTCTAAAATGCACCACTTCTTCGGAGGCAGGCGTTTCACAAGTGATGAAACGCAATTCATAAGTTATCCTTTATTCTCATTAAGATATGATTTCAACTTGTAATGTAACGCTCATACACAGAGAAACGGGTGTGAGTAACGCCCCTTCCAAATAACATGAATTTTAACTTATTGAGAGGTAGACGATTATCAGCCATAACTACTTTTCAGCAGACCTTATTTAAATCTGTTGCCACAAAAAGTATATATAGCCATTGATAATGATTCCTTTATTTGATTTGAGTGGGGCACAAATATCAAATAATAATATTTATAGTTTCTGTTTAGTGATATTATTCCAGAAATATTTTAAGATTTTATATATTCTTCGATTTCCAGTGAAACTGCTATGCGCCTTCGCGAGATTTTAGTTAGTTTACAAATTATTTTGCAATATTATATAGCATAAATCTGATTTATCATTAGAACACATCCGCACGTAATCTTGTAGGAATAAAAGACAATAAAATTTAAGAATTCCATAAAATGCATTTTATGAAAATGTTGCTTTTATTACTTGTGCACTTTTATAGGTATTGTTGAAAAGTAATCTTAATGTTTATTTTAATAACCTTTATACTATACAATGGGAGTAACATATAGAGTTCGCTGTACAACTATAATCTACCAAATACAATAAATAATACATTTAATCGTATAAATTGTTAGTTAATTCTATGTTACTCATGTGTGGAAGATACATCTGCCATATGAAGTGCCATGAATCTATTATCTTCTTCCTTCTTCTTGAACACATATAATCCCACACACTTTTCCAAAGCTGAAGAATGATTTTATATATTCAATATGATGTGTTCGGAAGAAGTAGTTCTTATAGATTTATATTCAAATACATAGCTTTATATTTATACAGAAGATAATAGAATTTCTCAAGTTAATGCGACAAAAATAATAGCATATACATTTGATCGTATTAACCCGCATGCTTATACATCACCAACATATATATGCGTTTATAATTAAGTGAAAAAAATGTTGTGTAAATATATGAGGCTGTGAAAAGAACTATCTATATTACGTAGTAGATTAAGTAATAATAAAATATTTAAGGTTTCCGCAAATAACTAACATTCTGATGGAAGGGCAGGTGTTATATGTATATGGCAATGTGAATTTGTTATATTATTCCTCTAGAAACACACACACACACACACACACATATATATATATATAGGAACGAGTAGGATCCCAACGGCTGAGCTCAAGCCGTTTCGACGGCTAATTCTGGACTAAATGAAAATGTTTATCCTGGACTAAAGAAAGGTTTACTAGGTGGGACGGAATTATAATGAGACCCTTTTAAGAGGTATAAGTAAACAACCGAATATATCTTACGGTGACGGGTCAACAAGTGTGTGGGTGGGTGGGGACGGGGGGGGGGGGGGCAAAATACTAAAGAAACTAACACGAAATAATAAATCAGAGTCCCGAGACCAGTACGAAATAAAGGTTTCTACCCCAGGCACAAGGCCAGCAACCACCCAGTGCAAAAAAAATAAACTAATACGAAATAATAATTCAGAATCCCGAAAAAGAATACTAATACTATCTCTAAGGGTGCCGCCACGCTACAAAAATTCTAGTGCAAACTACATAAATGCTCGTACGAAGTATATGTAAAATTTGATACGGAAAATCAATTCAGAATCCCCCCCCCCCCAAAAAAAAAATATATATATATATATATATATATATATATATAAAATAAAAAATAAATAAATACTGATATACGAGAAATTAAAGCAAAGATACCACTAAGAAATATAGAAAGCACGGAAAAGGTGCGGCCATCGGATAAGAAGGCTAGTATCCGGGATCTAACACATCTGCTATAAAAAGCGGAGTCGGCCAAATCTATCATAGATTAGGGGTAGGGGGTGGTGGTACTGAGGCTAGAAGGGACGGAGGGGCTGCCTCGGGTGGGCGAGAAAGTAAAAGGACGACGACAAAGAAAGAGGACTGGGGTGGAAGGACTAGGGAGGGATGGGGGGGATGAAGAAATATAGAGGAAGTGATAAAAAGATATAGAAGACGATATTAGGTCTACTTTTGCAAATAGGGGTTACCCGATACAAAATCGGCGAGTGGGGTGTTATAGCCCTAGTCTAACCCCCCCCCCCGAGTCATTATGGGGTTTGAGGGCGAGGTAAGTCCTACGCAATCGGTGTTTACATGCAGTTACCAGTTCATCTTTCTTGTTTAGGAGTTGGTCCGTCGAGAACGGCATTTGTAAAGTTTCCTCCGACCATAAATTTTACGGACGGCGTCCTCCCGTGTAAGAGTTGGCTCTGGACAGTAAGCTCCAAGTGAGATCATAGGTAATATTGTTATCCTTGAGGACCCATATGTGGCCCGAAAGTGTAGTGGCGTGACGCCGGGCCGGGTTTCGGAAGGTATGTCTGTGTTGGTATAGCCGGGTCTTGAAGTCACATGCGGTTAATCCTATATAGGCTTTGTTGGAGGTGTCCGTTCTGACGTTGCACTGGTAGATCACATTACGATCTCTGCATCTGTTGTCGAGGGGGCTATGGATCCATCAGGACAGTTGCACCTCCTGGTCGGCTTTCCACTACTATTTCGGTTATTTCTTCCATGGGGGTTGAGTTTTTTGTTGTTAGAGGAGACGATGTTTCGTGCAAAGTTTGGTGTGGTGCTGTAGGAGAGTTTGATGGTATTTTTGTTAATTATGTTGTGGTAGTGGTGTTGTAGTGGGAAGTGTTTTTCAATGAGCCTAAAGAAGATTTTCCCGATAGGAGTTGTCACCTCGGCGTTGTGGGGAGGATTGAACCATGTTACGTTGCGTGAGCGGCGGTGTCGCCTGCTGGTTCCGCTGTTGGAAGCTGGACACTAGGATATTTCCTCCCGGAAACCACTCCACTTGAGGGCCTGGTTGTAGTAAGGCGCATGTTCCTCGAATATCTGCTCATTAGCTGACAAACCAGATATGCGGAGGGAGATGTTTTTAACCAGGTTATTGGTGATGTTCCTAATATGGTTTGACCGGCGGTGGATGTAGTGCAGGTTGTCGTTAGGTTTCTTGTATGGGTAGTACAGATCATTATCGAGGTCAAGGGTAACATCCAGGAAGTTAACTCGGGTCAGGTACGTTTGTAGGGTTATTTTAAATCCCCAGTCGCGGAAGAAGCTGATTAATTGTTTACGGACCCGATCTGTACTATTGGGGTTGAACCCTTTAAGAGTAAGGAGCCCATCATCACGGTACAATCCGCCGCCGAATGCAGGAAACAAATCGGTGAGTTTGGTTATTAGGAATAATCCTATAAGATCTGTGACCTCAGCCGAATCCGTCGCGCCCATGCTGACGGAGTTGTCGAAGAGTAAGACTTTCTTCCTGGCGTGTAGGATGATGTTTCTTTCCCTCCGTCCCTTGTAGCCTCAGTACCACCACCCCTTTCCCCTAATCTATGATAGATTTGGCCGACTCCGCTTTTTATAGCAGATGTGTTAGACCCCGGATACTAGCCTTCTTATCCGATGGCCGCACCTTTTCCGTGCTTTCTATATTTCTTAGTGGTATCTTTGCTTTAATTTCTCGTATATCAGTATTTATTTATTTTTTATTTTATATATATATATTTTTTTTTTTTGGGGGGGGGGTCTGAATTAATTTTCCGTATCAAATTTTACATATACTTCGTACGAGCATTTATGTAGCTTGCACTAGAATTTTTGTAGCGTGGCGGCACCCCCCTTAGAGATAGTATTAGTATTCTTTTTCGGGATTCTGAATTATTATTTCGTATTAGTTTTTTTTTTTTTTGCACTGGGTGGTTGCTGGCCTTGTGCCTGGGGTAGAAACCTTTATTTCGTACTGGTCTCGGGACTCTGATTTATTATTTCGTGGTAGTTTCTTTAGTATTTTGGACCCCCACTTGTTGACCCGTCACCGTAAGATAAATTCGGTTGTTTACTTATACCTTTTAAAAGGGTCTCATTATAATTCTGTCCCACCTAGTAAACCTTTCTTTAGTCTAGCCGTACTAGTGAGAGACTTGATAGCTGTCCTTAGTTTATAGTAACCAGAAATTGTTTTTTTCTTTACACTTAATTGTTTTTTAACACTCCCGGTATTTTTCTATATATTTACCCCATATTCTTTTACTTATTGTTTCGACTTCCTCCCTCTCCCCCTAGTATCTTCTTTGACCTCCTTCCCAGCCGTAGTTGGCACTATCAACGCACGACTGGGTTTCTTCCAGCCCCTCTGCCTCTTTCTTCTACTGGCAGGTTCAGCTACCCATTCCTTCCACAAATTGCCATGATAGAATTATTATGTCTCAACAACAAACTTTTGACGAATCCTTGTGACAATCACTTTTACCATATATGGAATTACCCCCTGAGAAGCTCGGCTATTCAAATACCAGGATAAAAACTTTCATTTAGTCCAGAATTAGCCGTCGAAACGGCTTGGGCTCAGCCGTCGGGGTCCTACTCGTTCCTATTACCCACTCTACTACCCTAAGTATTGAGTACTTTGGTGCGTTATGGTCCACCTGGTTCCTTGCCACATTTCCTTCGTTATATATATATATATATATATATATATATATATATATATATATATATACATAATTAGTTACAACAGTGACATATACAGGTACTTAAGTTCCGTTGTGTTATACACCCCAACTCATTCAGTCTGTTAAATAAAATAAAAAATGGGTTCCCCCACAGGTTGGGTCGAGGTTTTTAGAAAATACACGAGAGTTCTTTAAGGGCAGGTAATTCCGAATTCACTTATAAATAAACAAATCTGTTAGATAATGTAAAGGGAGCTAACTATGAAATATGGCTACAAAGAGCGGGAACTTGTGCAAAGTTGGTAATTCAAAGAAATTAAATTCCTTGAAATTAAAATCAAGTAGTCTGATCTATACCATTTTCCCAGAATGAACTTCGCTTCGTGTGGACAGCGACTAATGCGGACGAGGTGGTTAACTAAGCAGTGTTTCTCTGGAGTTAGTTTTGAGAGTATATTCTACTTTTCCGAGTTACGAGGTTGGGGATGGAATGAGGTGTTGACATTTTTAATAGTGGACAGATTGGCGCCAATGTGGTGGTGTGATGGGGTGGGGCTAAGGTTTAAGGAATGGTGAGATGCGAAGCAGAGGGGGGTGGGGGTAACAAGGGGTGGATGAGTAGTACAAATATGTACACTATTAAAATGGTCAACGCCTCACTCCATCACCAATTTACCACTGGATGTAACCCACCACCATTCACTCTTTTTCTCAAACCCTTTCTTCTTTCTATCTCTTCCCTTTTCCTGACTCACCTCTTTACATATTTTTCTCCCCCAAACAAACAATAAAAAAAAAGAAAAACTGACTATCACAAATCAATGAGAAGTGGTATATTTTTTAACGCTGTACGCGAAACATTCCGTCATTAAGAAAACAGAAGTAGCACCTGAAAAAACTTGATGCAAATTTGCAACGTCTTCCATACATATTAATATTACACTCTGCTTAGTACAACTCAAAAGTACATACGGGAAACTACGCATTAATTGCTCACTTTGATGAACCAAAATAAACTTGACGTTACAATACCTAATACTATATATATATATATATATATATATATATATATATATATATATATATATATATATATATAGGGACGAAACATAAGTCAATTGTATGAACTCATAATCCTTTATTTACTGCTATATATATTTCGATGATAGCCAGTGAATGGCTATGACCTCATCAGGTAGTTAGTCAGTTCTTAGATGTGCTAGCTCTGTGTGATTAGTGCTGATGGTATCAGAGCCTTGGGACATATGAGCTTGTTAGGAATATTTTGATGTGTCAGCAGGAATAGTCTTGATTCTCATTGGTCAGTTTGTAGATGGTAGTAGGTTGGTATTTGACCTCAAAGGGACAGGTGGATCTGTAAGGTTCAAACCGTCAGGCAAGATGACAATAGTTCCACATGACTGATTTTCACAAAAGGCATTCTTGGTCAGATATATTATCAAATAAGGTTAATAGTATGAAATAGATACTACAGGTCATTCTTAAATTGAGGAATTTATGTAGAGTTGTGCTACTGAAAATTATGGTTGGTGTAGAAAGTTTACAAATAAAAAGGCTTATGTAGGTTGGCTTGCCCTACACTCACACACACCTCCACAGACACACACACACTTCCACACATACAAAAAGTGGGGTGGTAATACTTAATATAAAGGTTAGAGTCCAATACTTAGATAGTTTAGAAAATTTAGAAATAAAACGTTTATGCAGGTTCACTTGTACATACACTCACACTTACCCCCTCAAGCACTCACACATCTACACACACAAATCCATACAGGTGTGTATATATATATATGCATGTATGCATGTATGCACAAGTATACACATACATATATATATAAAATATACACATATATATATATATATAAGATATATATATACACAGAACATACATATATATAAAATATATACATACAAAAATATAAAAAATATATATATACATAGAATACACACACACACACAAAATATATACACACGTAAAACATACATATATATATATAAAATACACACACACATACACATATATATATATAAAATATATACATACAGATACGCACACATATATAAAAAATACGCATACATACACATAAAATACACATATATATGCACATGATACATATGTACCTATATATATAAAATCAGGTTCAATACAACATTGTTTAGATGACTCCTAACCAGTAGAGGATCCGGTGGACAATCCACCATAGGGACCGCAAACCTGCGTGGTTATTGTTGTCCATTGGTCATTGGTACGGGGTGTAGGGGGGGGGGGGGCTTGTGGGAAGCCGTAACCGGGGTTTATCCATATAGCTTGAGGAAAGTTCCCGTCCTTAGGTGTCTGCAGGCACCGAATAAGTCGGCCCTTCTGTTTAATAGCTTGGTTCCGCCATGAAGAATCTCGAGTGTCTCACTAAGACAGAGGTTGCAAATACCAGACCCGGCTCTGTCTGGGGGAACCTTTCTAACCAAGGACCAGACCAGAGAGTGCGGGGTTTTTGCAAGTTTGAGCTTCCAGATCAATTTAGAAAGGGCCGTACATTTCCTCTTATCTATTCTGTTAAAGGAATGGCGATGGTTATACCACCACGCTTTGAAGCTCGTCGCTGTGGATCATATGTAGTGGTACTCCGAGTTAGGGGTTGTGACCTTGCACCTGTAGACCACGTTTTTGGTCATGCATTCATTACTAAGGGGGCATAGTGATGGGTCTCTGTAATTACATGACTTCTTAAGCCCCACTACATGTACCGCCTGGTTATCATCACTCGGGATTGGCTGGGTAGCCTCCGCAATCAGCAGAGGGTCGTTGAGATCCGGTGTGCTAGTTGGGCCTGTCCGGGTTCCGATGCGTCCCGCGTGCTGGTTCTGTTGGGTGGCTCCGGGGTTTACGGTGGTATTAGAGGCAGTGAGCCTATTCCTATTTATGCCAGCTATGTGCTGGGCTACGGAGCGTGTGATTGAGTAGGAAAGTTTCACCGTGTGCCTGTTGAATATTGTATGGTACTTATGGTACTTATGGGCCCTAGGGAAACATATATCCAGTACTCTAAAGAATGTTCTAGCCAGGCTGGTACGTAGACCCACCGAGTACGGAGGGTTATATCATGTGACCTTCCTGGTCCTATTCTTGCGGGGTTGTTGGATTTTCGCCGTGGGCCATCGCGTGGTTGTGCACAGCTCAGATCGAGCTCGGTTGGTGTCACTTGGGTGTGCGGAGCGGTCACTATCATTGTATTGTAAAGTCTACACTACTACGCTATGTTTATTATATATATATATATATATATATATATATATATATATTTATAGAGGGAGAGAGAGAGAGAGAGAGAGAGAGAGAGAGAGAGAGAGAGAGAGAGAGAGAGAGAGAGAGAGAGAGAGAGAGAGAGAGCGAAAAAATATGAAATCGAAAATGCAACTGGAATCTTATTTTTAAAAAAATATATATATTTATTTGGTTCCTTTACCGGTTTCGCAGTTCTTCTCCTTTTCAAAAGTAGAGTTGAGATGGAGGGTCTGTGGTTTTTCTCACATCTCTCAGATGTGAGAAAAACCACAGACCCTCCATCTCAACTCTACTTTTGAAAAGGAGAAGAACTGCGAAACCGGTAAAGGAACCAAATAAATATATATATTTTTTTAAAAATAAGATTCCAGTTGCATTTTCGATTTCATATTTTTTCGCTCTCTCTCTCTCTATCTATATATATATAATAATAATAAACATAGCGTAGTAGCGTAGACTTTACAATACAATGGGAGGAAACATAATAGTACCACTGATGTCGCAGATGTGTGGCGAAAGAACTTTGATAGGCTATATATATATATATATATATATATATCCAAAATTAAGTTAAGGTTGTCATGTCTGAGAGACATGCGCCATATTCACTGCAGAATAAGCTCAAAGATGCCAATGAATAGATCCGGGCATGTTATATCAACTAGAAGTAGATTGACGCATATATACATATAATAAACACATGAAACCATCTCAGGGAATAATTTGTAAAGTGTGTAAGCACACATAGCTAGGTAGGTAACTAATTAAAGTTTAACTAGAATTTCAAATATAGATACCTTTTAAAATGATTAATCTCCTTTGTATATATTTCTTTAAATAAAAAATATATTTCACCAATTAACCAGTAAATCACAGCGGTCAAATACGGATGGTCACCAAAGGAGAAGATCCAACCATCTGCATTTACACATCAAATGCAAATCTGTGAATGACTCGAACCACGTGTTGCATTTTATTAAAAAATACAGACATCGCTCCGCGTCATCCCAGTGGCGTGAATAGGATTTAATAGGTCTGTATTTTTTATAAAATGCAGGATGGTGGAAAATGCACCCATAAATTACCCCCCTCCCTCCCCCCACACACAAATAGACGGATCTGGTCTTACATCAAATATTACTTAGAACGTAAACCAACATACATCTAATGATATTAACTACACAACCACAACCTGCAAAATATTCGCTACCTTAGCTCAATTAAATGAAGTATCTAGCAATCATCAGTCTGTAACAATCTCCTCGATTGGTTTTATCATTGAAAATACACCCGCTACCAGCCGAGCACCAACTAATCTAATGCAAACAAACCTTCTATCTAACAATTCTGTATCCATAATACCATTCCCAATTAGTAGCATTACCAACGAAGTTGACACTAATACAAGCAATGATACCATATTTGATAGTAAAAAAAATAATATTAATAACATAAATAATTGTTTCTACTTTTGGCACAAGGCCAGCAATTACCCAGTACATTACTGGTACTTTATTTTATCGACTCCGTAAGGATGAAAGGCAAAGTGAACCTCGGCGGGATTTGAACTCAGACCGTAAAGGGACGTAACTATGCTGGAAAGCATGGCGTCCGACATAAATAATTGTTTCTACTTTAGGCACAGGCCAGCAATTTACCAGTGCATTACTGGTACTCTATTTTATCGACCCCGTAAGGATGAAAGGCAAAGTCAACCTCGGCGGGATTTGAACTCAGATTGTAAAGGGACGTAACTATGCTGGAAAGAATGGCGTCCGACTCTCTACCGATACTGGCAATCCACCGCCCGACATAAATAATAATCTTAGATTATATAACGCATCCCACACAAACCAATGCAACTGTAAAATTAAAGCTAACTGTCCCTTTAATGCCAATTGCTTAATTAGCGGTGTAGTATATAACTGTAAAGTAATTACTAAGGGCACTACACAATCCTACATAGGTGCTACCTCTAATTTATTTAAGAAAAGTTCCTATTCGCATACCTATTCTTTTAACAATACTAAATTATCTCACACCACCTCACTAGCAGAAACTATTAACAATTTTTAAATGAAAGATATAGCATGCAGCCTAAAATGGAGTGTCCTGAAGAGAACTAATTCATATCAAGGTGAAAGAAGGGAGTGCCCATTATGTTCTCAGGAACTGTTCCAAATCATGGAATCTAAGGATAGGTTACTAAATAAAAAGCAGGAATTAATTATTTCATGTAATCATAATATCGTGAACATTTTTAAGTACTATAAACCCACCTAATTCTTGAAATCACTATGATCATAACTAATTTCTTTAACCAAGAGAGACATAACTAAACATAATATATTCTTACCCAAATAAACTATCTATAAAATAAATGCGGGTTGGTAATTAATTAAATCTGATCTTTCAAAAGCGGATATAGTGTTACCTCATTTCAAGAATACTATGACTCCTAACCTAACCAAAATAACTTAAAATGTAACTAACCAAATTGATTTAATGAAAAACATGTCTTTCTATCTAAACATTAATGAATATTCAAAAGCAATATTAACATTTGAATACAACTTAAATTACAACGTATCAATACCACATTGAAAAATTTATATCACCTTTATATTTGCCTTGAACATTTTATATCACTCAATATTTTCCGATACAGGAATTACGATTCACCTGTTATTTCTATATGACTTACGAATTAACTCAAACAACCTATATAATTAGCGCAAACTTCTTACACTCTCCAACATTTATTATCTATCCTAAATCAGCATTGGATTGGGAAATTACTTTTTTCTTACCAAATATATATATTTATATAACCTCGATTAAAAAACAAGGGATGCCTTCAAAATTTGGGTTTTTATTAAATATTATTTATTGAATATTACTTTCTCAATACAATAAGTTTTAAATTAATCTAAGCTTGTATAATAAACAAATAATTTCTCTCTATCTAAATTAAAACACCTATGTAAAATTAGATTTGTTTATCATCAACCAAATGCTTAACATCCCTCAATTAAGATATCATTTCTCAGAAGATTTATTATCCCCAGCACAATGCACTCACAACTTTTATGATCTTCCTTTCCCCATTTCTTCTTCTTCTTCTTCTTCTTCTTCTTCTTCTTCTTCTTCTTCTTCTTCTTCTTCTTCTTCTTCTTCTTCTTCTTCTTCTTCTTCTTCTTCTTCTTCTTCTTCTTCTTCTTCTTCTTCTTCTTCTTCTTCTTCTTCTTCTTCTTCTTCTTCTTCTTCTTCTTCTTCTTCTTTACCTACACATTAGACTCATGAAGAGAAGGGAACGTCACTTACAAGTTTATAAACATTAATAATTGGATTGGCAGTATCGGTAGAGGGTCGAACGCCATGCTTTCCAGCATAGTTACGTCCCTTTACGATCTGAGTTCAAATCCCGCCGAGGTTGACTTTGCCTTTCATCCTTACGGGGTCGATAAAATAAAGTACCAGTAATGCACTGGGTAATTGCTGGCCTTGTGCCTAAAGTAGAAACAATTAATAATTTCTTACTAAAAATGAGCTTCATGAATAAAATAATGATGCAATTTAAAACAATCCCGATTTCAGTCCATAATGAAACAGGTTGAAATATTTAATGGCAACTTTTAAAATCTACACACATTTAATAATAAATTAGATATTCAAATTCTCACCTATTATACACACAATGTTTTATCTTCTGACTGCGGTGTTCTACTTTGTGCAAACACATTATAGTAAATGTTGCGCTGATATCTACTACAAAATGTTGCTTAAATTGACTTCTGACTCACTTCTATTTCATAAACGAATCAGACAAGAATATCGATACAGCTTAAGGGAATAAATATATGTACTTTCTTTCACTCGTTTTGCAGTGAAGCCATCTTATTTTAACCTTTGACCGTTTGATTGATCATTAAAAATAAACATCTCATAGATTCAATTGATTTAATACATAAAACTTTGTCTATATTTAAAATACTTTTGATATTCTAAAATGAAGTTGTATTGAGTTGATTTCTAAACCCAACGAAAGCTACTGACATTTAACCCCTGAAAGCGTTTTTGGAGAATAGAAACGTTTTCAATATTCTTGCAAACAGAATAGAAATGCTATATTTAGTATCTTAAAACTTTCATGTTTTCGCAATTTTGTTGCGTGCAAGCATTACTTATATTTATAAAACTTAAATACATTTAAATATGTTTAAATAGGTTGAATATATTATTTGACTGGAATAAAAATCTTCATGTAGTTATGGAAACTACTAGATAAACATAAGCGATTTGAATCAAATCATTCTTATATTTTTTAATCATCCCCATAATTATTTTTTCTAAGCTTAAATTTATAGCAGAACAAGCGAGAGTATAGAAATTGAATGAAAATATCTGTTTACTCAATGATTATTAGCTAAGTAATAGTTGTTAACAGTTGAACAACACTATTAATTAGCGATCTATATATT
>OZ024746.1:44742936-44762936 GCA_964016885.1 Eledone cirrhosa
ATTCTAGGAAAGCCATGAACGACACCACATCTTTTTAAGTTTGATTTTGAAAGTAGGTTTATAATTATTAATTTTCATTACATTTTTCTAGCTGTCTCAGCGGCTTAGTTTGAGAAATCGTAGACGGTGGTGATCCTGGTCGGATGTAGGGCTCTCGTTATACCTTTTCTGTTTTTTTCTATGGAATGTAAAATAAAAGCTAAAAAAGACTACATGTACCTCTCGACCAGGATTGAACCGAAGAACAGGATCGCCACCGTGTCTAGTATCTGCCACAGAGCAAACTACGAAAATCCTATGAAAATTCATACTTACAAACCTACTTTCAAAATTTTCAAACCAAAATAGTGTGGGACATTCATATTTTTCTTAATGCTATTGCTCCTACGTAAGGGCGACTTCTAAATCATTTGGGTTTTCCATAAACTTTCTTTCTTTTAGATTTCAGGTATTTTTTGAGTAAGTATGTTTTGAAACAGTGTTTGAAAATAGAGATAGAAGCTTTCCCCGTATTTTTTACTAAATGACTTTTAGCCCGATAGTGGGGTTTAGAACCCTCCAAGAAATGGAAAATGATGGGTATTGACGTCGTCAATACTCATCTTTTCCCACATTTCTTAGAGGGTTCTAAACCTCACTACCAGCCTAAATATTTTTCGGTAATAATCTGAAGGCTTCTATTTATCTCTCTCTCTCTCTCAGTGTCTCTCTCTCTCTCCCTCTCTCTCTCTCTCTTTATATATATATATATATATATATATATATATATATATATATATATATATATATATATATATATATATATATATATATATTTATATAAATATATATATATATCATACTCTACTCTGTAATGAGTACCTGTGGTGATCCGCGATTGAACCTGGGATGCACACACGCATATATATATATATATATATAAATATAATCTGAGTTTTTCGAATATTAATAATAATATTCGCAAACCTCAGATTACATTTATTGTATTCAGCCTTGAAGAGCGAAGCTTTATATGTATATATATATATATATATATATATATATATATAATTATAGGCGTCTCTCACAATCGAGGTGTCTTAGTAGCATGATCCAAGCTTTCGCTACAGGCTTTCGATGCACATGCAGTCACGTGCATATATACGCACTCTCTTGCCTCTCCATACGTTCATCCAACAAAACATTTAGCAAGGAACGGCTAGAAGAATGCGCCATCAAGAATGTGCCACAAGAATGTGCCATCTACTCCACACGTATGAAAGGAAAAGTGAACCACAGTGGTCTTTGAACTTAAAACACAGATATCCAAAGGCTACCGCAGTCATAGAGAATTTATCACACTAATATAGATTGTTGGTAGAAGTGTAACAATTTTTATACGCTCAGAAACTCACTTGAGTTAGATGTCCTTCTGTTGAAAGCACCCAGAACGTTTCACTTTACAAACGTGTGTTGTGAATTTATAACAGTATGATCAGAGGTCTCTGCAAATCGTATTGTGTCTTTAAACTACATCGAGCACACATGAAACAGATTTTTGTTACTGCTGATGAATTATAATACACACATCTAGTTTTATTAGATACACAATATTCTCGCGTTCTGGAAATACTAATAAACTATGAACAGTAGAACTTCAAAGAATTTTAGCATTGTTTCGAGAAATACAAGATATACTTACAACCATTCTTCTGAATAAGAATAACTGAATATACTAGCATACAAAAGACGCAAAATAACATCAAATAATTCATAATGAGTGGTAACATGTGGACTATGATCCTTGATTCATTAACAAAGGTAAATATATTAAATAATAATATATATATATATAGTTACCATATAAATGATGCCTTGTTCAAGTGAAATGTGAGGTGATAAACGAATTGCAATAGTCAACATATGACTATATAACATATAGATTAAATATATAATTTGGTAGATAAAAATGTGAGTGCAATGTCAATGAGGTTTAGAGACCAACTGCTTAGCGTTAGGCTGTCTAAATAATATTTCTAATTGAGTCATTCTGATCTATGCTTGACTATTATTTTACTTTATGGAACTCGGAAGAATGTCAGGCACGTTTAATCCCCATCGTATATGAATGCAGAACGGAAAAATCCTGACCATATACTGAAAAGCAATTGTCCGACGCTCTAATCTCCCTGCCAATCCACCACCCTCTCCAGTTTCAATACTGTTACCGGTGCTGTGACCCAGGTTCTCAAAATAGGTATTGCATAGGATATAATTAACTGAAGACTGAATCAACTCTTTTGAATTCATTAATGATAGCACACCTCGCACTGCCAAGGCCTGTTGCTCTACCAGGGGAAAACAGCTCTATATAAGATATAAACATGTATTGTATGTGTGTGGGCGTTCGTGTTCTATTCACAAATTAAAAAATGAATTCCGTCAACATCCTATATATTATGCATTACTAACGCACGGAGCAAATATTTATAAAATTTATATCAATATTTGATGCATGATTTTTTTTATTATTTACATTCCTATAAAAAATCTGATTGTTTTGCCTTCAAATTACCTCTTTTCTTGTACTCTCTTTCTCTTGAAATATATCTATGAAAGATTCTATGCTATCTGATACTGACGCGTTGAGCAGGAATTATAATTCTTGGTAATCTATGTGCCTCAGTCGCTATAAGGGTATTAGACCCATTATAACGCAATAATATGCTTCTTCTTATAGAGATGACAATTGTTTTTAAAAAGGGGACAAAATTGTTGGAATTAGTTCTTTCATTTCTTGGATACGACTGAAGCCAACATATTTTCCATTCAGATGGAAAAAGCCCCGATTCGTCATGATTGTCAATCGATGTATAAAGAAATTACTGAAAGGTGATGGTTCCTGCTGTTTAACATGATTAGCTTTTGTCTTAATTTTATCAGCACAATTTCTTTTATTACAATGTATTAGAATGGACATGGACTTTGACAAGAAACTAAAAATAAAAGCTTCACCAAATTATTTTGACTATAGTCTGAATAATATCGAGACAAATGGACATTAAACAAGCATACAAATAAGACGATTTTTAAATCAATTATGTAAGCGTATTGCATGTGGAAAGGCATGTTTAAACCTAGATCAGCCCCGTTTCAGCTGGACTGTCATCAAAGAATGGTACTCCAGCCAACAATATCTTGTTTATGTTCGGGTTATTTAGAACTACATTATCTTATATGTCATTTCTTTTTCTAATACGGTAAGTTGTGAAGTTAGGGATAGTTGGCTGCTATTTCAAGACGTCCTGGCTCTAAAAGTAGTGTCCTTTAGTAATAAAGAAGCCATATTTCTTGTAAATACCTATGTTTAGCTTCTGAACTTTTATTATTCAAATTCAATTATTGAACATATATTAAGAACACAGAAATATGACTAGATGTCTTACAGCATATTACTTATCTGCTGTCCGTTAATAGTTTCATTGACATTCACTCAGTCGATGGTTTGAGCGTTTCTATATATTATATTTGTGTGAAAATTGGAGTTTCTATATAACGTATGCATGAGTTTTATCCATAAAAATACGAGAATTGTATATCTGAATACAAATTTATCCAGTTCAATGCAATACTTTTTACTCTATTGAGAACAGCATTATTGGTATGTTTTACGAAATCGTTAACCACCTAAACCATCTGCAGGCCGCTGTGAGATTATGCAATATCTTCATCCATGGCTGCCTTTTTCTGTCACTCTCTCTCTCTCTCTCTCTCTCTCTCTCTCTCTCTCTCTCTCTCTCTCTCTCTCTCTCTCTCTCTCTCTCTCTCTCTCTCTCTCAATCTCTCTCTCTGTATATATATATATATATATATATTTATATAACAAAAATTAGCGAAAGATAGAACTTCACGATCGGCTGTGGAAATGATATTCTTGCATTTGTTGCTAATTTCGCAATATTATCTATGACGCACATGGCTCCTGCTTATCCTTTGTTCAGTTGGTCCATATATATATATATATTTAATTGGATTTTAATATATATATATTTTATATATATATATATATATATATATATAGTCAAACAATGAAGAGTAACATGGTAGGCTGTACAACAAGGGGCTTTATTTCGTATATACATACACACACGCACAAACGCACGGACACATACAAACACACCCACACACACACACACACACACACACACACACACACACACACACACACACACACACACACACACATATATATATATATATATATATATATATATATATATATATATATATATATATATATATATATATATATAAATGTATGCAAATGTATTTACAAATGTATCTGAAGACAGTTAACCAACTTCTATTAAAACAGTTGAATCACTTACAATTCTTTCTAGTGTATTGTGAAATAAATGTGTCACTTTGTACAACATAAAGGAAGATAGAGCTATTAAGTATAACTAAGAGTAATCTGAGACCAGTTAAGCTATAAAAAGTGTATAATTATCATATCCGTGTATAAGTGAATGATGCCTAGTTAGATTATAGTATCGTATGAAAATGCGGTAATTAACTAATATATCATTATATTCACAGAACTCAAAATACAAAAAGTTGGCTGCTATGTTGTTAAGATAAAAAGTACTCATTAATGCCCCAAAAGTTAATTTAAATACAGAAATATGTACAGTCCCACTTATCAATACTTAGTTGAATATTTACATAGTCATTATTATAATTAATTTCAAAATTAAATTAGGTTATCACATCTTGATCATAATCAATTTGTAATTTCCTCTCTTATATGAATTGATTCGCAGTAAATTTATTAAATCAAATAAAAAAACTAAAGAAAAAAACTATAAAATTATTAAATCAATTAGCCAATATGAAGTAAAGTAATAATTACTAAATTGCTGAATAGAATTACTAATGTGCTATGAAGTACAGATTATATTGTATATAGAGTAACTAACCAGATATAACTATGATTTGAATAATACTTATACTTTTGATTGTGGATTCGTATCCCACACCTTACTGCGCAACAGGAACGAGTAGATATATAATATCCAGATTTCAACGGTTAAATATATTCCACAATACACTAAAAACAATTGTAAGAGCTTAAACAGTTTCTAATGAAAGTCGGTTAATTTTCCTTAAATACGTATGCTCTGCTTATTCCCTAAATACATCACTAACTATTTCTTTTATATATATATATATATATATATATATATATATATATATATATATATATATATATATATATATATATATATATATATATATATATATATATATATATAGTAATAATAATAAATTTGAAGACTAAAATCCAAAGAGGGCTCGATAAGGATAAATATATATCAAATATATAAGAACCGTAGAGCAAATATTCATTAAAATAACAGATTAAAGTTTAAGCAAAGAAATGTATATATATATATAAATATATATATATATTAATATATATATATATAAATATATATATATAAATGTATATATATATATACATACATTTGCAATCTTATGTCACCTGTAAAATCAATCATTGAAGCATGGCGTAAATTCATATTTAGCCCTTAAAACTGTTGTTATATATAAATATCTCTTTCATTTCGGAGTTCTTTTTATAACAATTCTAAACATGATATTTGTATGTGCACTTTGCAGACGAATCGACAAAAATAAAAAAGAATAAAGAAGAAATTAATGTTTTTCATATGGATATATCTAAATGCCATACCGTTTCTGAACAGCTATTTTTCATGTCTATATAAGTCAATTGTGAAGTGAATGTGCAAAATCCTTGCTCAAACCAACGTGTCCCTAAAATCTTTAACACTCTTCTAATTAGTCATACCAAATTACTAAAACCGGAAAAATCATTTTTCATAACTATTCAAAAGCAATATTCCATTGCGATTATCAAATCACTTCAATTTTGAATGTTCACTAATTGCCTTCGCTCTAGGATACAACAATACATGTTTTACTCACTTAATAGAAACTTCTAAATGGCATCTAACAATAGGGTTCACACTCAATAGGTTTATGTGCAACTTTGAAAGTATATATAACAAAACTCATTTTATTGCATTAATTCGGTTTATTGATCTCATAATTTTAGCGTTCATACAGTAAGCAGAGAAATCTGAAAAATAACGAAACACATTTTTAAATATTGTATAATTCCATTACAAAAATAGATAACATCCCATCTAGTCAAAGAAAGACATAATTGTCTTAATGCCGTATTAAATATACAATATTAATAATATCAATCTTTATCTAGTTTATGTTCAAAACATAGTACGACAATGATATTAGTTATCCTTCTCAGGAACACAACATAAACAAACCAATATGAACTCACCATTGCAACTTTTTAACCTAGAAGTATATTTAATTTTCCTATATGAAAATATATTTTAGAAGTAGCTTTTATACTTTAGCGAAAAACATTTAAACCATAGCTATATCACATTATTTTTACTAGTTAGATTTTATCTGGGCGCAAATATTGGTGTTTGGTTTTCGAAGATCAATTTGAAATAACGTAGATGGCACCTTGGGTAAGTGTCTTCATATAGTCTCAGTCGTGTGAAACTCATGTATGGGAGAGTTGGTAGAATAGAATGTTGTCAATGACACGCGGAAGGACAGTTTCCGCGTTTGTTTGGTAAATATCACCTGATTAAAACCAACGCTCACATGGGCGTGTGCACTGCAGTGGGATTTATTAGAAGCATTCGGGACGGGTTTCAGCTTTAAGGATAAATTTCTGCATATATTCTCAGGAACCATGTGTAAACACCATGTAGGCTGCCCTTCCACTTCTGACTAAACCATAAAACACATTTCAATTCTTTTGTATATCAATGCTAGTGATATAATATTCTGCCCAACATTACAAATATAATAAAGATGCAATATTATCATTATTGTTTCGAAAATTCAGTTTTACCAATTCAGATAACGGATACATTCTATCGGCTTTGACGATTCCTTGCATTTTATTACGTTTCTGATGATATCTCCGTATGGCAAACGACATAAACTGTAATGAACAAAAACAAAATTAATGTATATATATAAGGTAAATTATACAATTGAAAAAATATTTCAAGCTCTGATTCAGTTTATCATGTATATATATATATATATATATATATATATATATAAATATACGTGAATATTTGTCTTGTCTTTTACTCCACTGGTCAACGCTTTGGCTTTTGTCAGACACTATCTCCGTGTGGTCCAACAGTATCGTTCGTAGGGATCGAAATTACCAAATCCATCTCAACGGCTGATGAAGCTGGAGTTCTGTGTCTTTCGGTTTGCCTTGTTTTCGTTCGTTGTTGTGTGCTTTCTTTGTTAATTTTGTTAATTTTTTTATATGTATATGTATATATATATATATATATATATATATATATGCATATACATATAAATATAAATTTCTATATCTCTCTCTCTCTCTCTCTCTCTCTATATATATATATATATATATATATATATATATATATATATATATATATATATGTATATAAATGTAATATATATATAATGTATATCTATATATATGTATATACATATATATACATATATATATAGAGATATGCAATATATATATATATATAAATATATATATATATATATTTAAGAGTTAAACAAGATTCAATGAATACATCAAAGAATGAGTTTCATAATAAATTGTAAGCACTCTACAAGAAAAATATTTTCTAGAGTTATTAATATTAATTCAAAATATTAACAAAATAGATATTCTTGTGATCAATTATATTTTATTATACATATTTCAGAGGTACTGAATTAAGTTCAACAGTACGTCCTCATCAATAAAATAAAATGATACATGACATACCCTGACATGGTAGATGGTTAACATTTAATCAAAGTAGTGATTAACTTATGACAAAACTCAATATTTATATTGAGAACATGAGAACACGTAATACAAATAATAGAGAGAGCGTGAGTAATCTATTTTAAGAAATACATGACATCAATATAACAGTTATATAATTTTTAATTTTTAAAAACTACTAGAGAAAGAGGAGGGAAATGAAAGCATATAGGAAGAAACAGCTGATGTGATAACTTATTTAGTATTTAGCTTGAGAAGACAGATGAAAGATGATAAAAGAGAGAGAGAGAGACAAAGGCGAGTAATTTATGTTCAAGTTTCTACACACAGAGATTCTTATATAGTATAGTTGGCGTTAATTTTCAAAATATTTAATTTATGTTATTTCAGGGTAAAGAATCAAATTTTAAGTTTTAAAAGTTAATAGGTATTTGTATTAGTATTATAATATAATTATGTTAAATTTCTAAAATTCAAATTTTATGAAAACAAATTTAAAGGATTTACGAACCCCGAGAAAGAAAGAAAATATATATATATAATGTTTTATATCCCCACGAGGGTAATCTTTACCAAAATTACTAATAATATTAATTTCTTTTTTTATTTTTTTAAAATTTATAATGATTTCTTTATTTAACAACAGTTTCTATAATATATCTTATAAGATATTTATAGTTATAACTATTAAAGAATTTATTGTTAAATAGTTTGAGTATCAACCGGCCTTATAATTAAACTTAAAGAAGTTAGAATTTTAAACTATATATATGTATTGATCATAATATACCAACATTATAGTTTATTATTTGGTTATATATTGTATTAAGTAAATGATTATATAAGTTCGACCTTCCAGGGAAAACCAAATACTTATAATAATACATAATGTCATTTGAGTGTTTAAATTATTTATAAATATAACTACGATTATGTTATTACACTAGATAAAGATATTTGTACAACC
Organism: Eledone cirrhosa; assembly: GCA_964016885.1. Lineage (NCBI taxonomy): Eukaryota > Metazoa > Mollusca > Cephalopoda > Octopoda > Eledonidae > Eledone > Eledone cirrhosa. The sequence goes on from OZ024746.1 coordinate 44,751,786, forward strand.
TATATATAGATATAATTATAGGTATATGAAACGGTATACATTTAATAAAGAATAATAATTATAATCATTGTTAGTAATGCTATAATTGTAGTTTTACCTCCAGTTCAGTGGAGAGATAGACCAATATTTGTCAGCTATTATGGTTTGTTAAATATACATAAAAAAACAAAGTGCTAATCCAACTTTCTGAGTCCCCCCAAACCATCTCAAATTGAGTAAAATATATATATATATAAAATATGCAAACGCATGAATGATCCACAGTTCAAATTATAATCAGTAAATTTACAGGTTAGATATCTAAACTATATATTTAAAACAGAGACAGAAAAATAAAGATCTGTATCAAAGTTAAAAATATCCAAAAAATCATAGGCTATGCATATCTATCAAGTAAACAAGTTATCAAACAAGTGTCATTCATTCGAACATTAATTCCATTATAAATAATTAGAAGATAGAGCATTATTAAAATTTTATAAACCGTTATGACTTATATATTCAACAGGTGATGATGGACGTCGAAAATCAGGCTTGATTGCTTACTGTTTTTTCCTGACTTTTTGCGAGGCTTTATGAAGGCACTCAAACTATTTAACAATAAATTCTTTAATAGTTATAACTATAAATATCTTATAAATTATATTATAGAAACTGTTGTCAAATAAAGAAATCATTATAAATAAAAAAAAAATAAAGAAATAAATAAAGAAATCAATATTATAAGTAATTTTGTTAAACATTACCTTCGTGGGGATATAAAACATTATATATATATTTTTTCTTTCTTTCTCGGGTTTCGAAAATCCTTTAAATTTGTTTTCATAAAATTTGAATTTTAGAAATTTAACAAAATTATATTATAATACTAATACAAATACCTATTAACTTTTAAAACTTAAAATTTGATTCTTTACCCTGAAATAACATAAATTAAATATTTTGAAAATTAACCGCCAACTATACTATATAAGAATCTCTGTGTGTAGAAACTTGAACATAAATTACACCCCTTTGTCTCTCTCTCTCTCTTTAATCATCTTTCATCCGTCTTCTCAAGCTAAATACTAAATAAGTTATCACATCAGCTGTTTCTTCCTATATGTTTTCCTTTCCCTCCTCTTCCTCTAGTAGTTTTTAAAAATTAAAAATTATATAATTGATGCCATGTATTTCTTAAAATATATTACTCACACTCTCTCTATTATTTGTATTACGCTTTCTCATGTTCTCAATATTAGGGTATAAATATTGAGTTTTGTCATAAGTTAATCACTACCTTGATTAAATCTTAACCATCTACCATGTCAGGGTATGTTATGTATCATTTTATTTTAGGTGAGGACGTACTGTTGAACTTAATTCAGTACCTTTGAAATATGTATAATAAAATATAATTGATCACAAGAATATCTATTTTGTTAATATTTTGAATTAATATTATATATATATATATATATATATATATTATTCCGGGTTGAATCGGAAGTAACCACAGTAAGTAAGGTACTAAATACATAGCAGAGTATAAATGTTTTAATATAGAAGAGCTTCTACAGGACTAGAACTGTTTCATTCGTGAGAAATCATCAGGAATATATATATATATATATATATGTACATATTTATATATATATATATATATATATATATATATACATTTATATACATATGTATATATATATATACATATATATATATATATATATATATATATATATATATATATATATATATATATATATATATATATATATATATATATACATTTATATACATATGTACATATTTATATATATATATATATATATATACATTTATATACATATGTATATATACATATATATACATATATACATTTATATACATATGTACATATTTATATATATATATATATATATATATATATATATATATATATATATATATACATTTATATACATATGTATACTTTAAAATTTAGACTGACACTTATAAATAATGAGATTTGCAATTTTGAAAGTGTTTATACATACTCAAAACAACCATCAATAGTAGTGGGTTTTATGATGTCCATCTTGCAATATATGCTATTAACCTGGTAACAGGCTAGGCAATTTTTAAAACACCCCTTTTCATATTCAATCGAATATATCTGCACAACTCCAACAAGGAGGCAGAACAGTATGACTTTCGAATTCATTATTTTTCTGTTAGTTAGACAGCTGAAATATAAAGTATGATAGAAAATATTTTTATGCTATGAAAATATTTAAATAATACACCTACAGGTATACATTATGTATATATATATATTTAGTAACGAAAGCAATATGTTGATTAAGTTTTAGATGTAATATTTATATAAAGTGCTAAAATTATTGATTTTTTTTAAAATTCGAACGTGGCCACAATTTTATAGTGAAGAATATTTCCGTATTGAGGACTTTCTCTTATTCCTTAAAACATCTAGATTCGATATTAGAAATAAAGCATGCATGTGAGTCACCGGGATCGTTTTGAAATCTGTAATGTTTGCCAGTGACATGTATATATACATAACATCCCAGGAATATTTTTCAGGGCCGTTGACCATTACTTCCTCCCAACACATAGATCCCAGCAATTCTTCAATAAGCACGTGGTGAAGTTCTCTTTCTCAACAACATCGAATCTTGAGAGCGTGTTAATGGCCATCAACCGAAAAACGATTGGGAAATTTACTTCCTACGGTAGCCCTGACTCTGCACCGAACCAGCAACTCCGCGTTGCAAGCAGATAGGAAGTCCCAAACATCGGACGAACAACGACCAAGCAAACCATGCCACAGACCTTCCACAAACCCGCACCACAGAGCCGGCAGATACCCGTGTCCCCATGAATATGAAGTGCAACTGCAGATCCCGTACGGAGTGTCCTCTTCGAATTAACTGCTTGGTCTCTGGTCTCTGGTATCATGCGGAAAACAGGAGAAAATGTGTATACATAGGTGCAACCGGTGGAGATTTTAAATCCCGTTTCTATAAACATGCATGCTCCTTCAGAAATCGGCATACAAAATCGCAAACCAGTCTGTTCTCGCAGGTGTGGCCGCTTAAGGACGATAATATCACCTTTAGAACGGAATAGAACGTCACAAGACGACAAACTCCGCTCCACTTAGGAGTATGATACTGCCGCTTATGCCTTGCGGAAGCTGTGGAAATAATAACATTGAAAAAACACGGTATAAACACGAGGCCTGAAATCGTTATGAACTGTTTGCGTCAGCGAGTCCACCTGTTCGGTTATATTAATATACCTATCTACATCAGACATTGGTAAAATCAGTAAAATAATTGTTTCTACTTTAGGCACAAGGCCAGCAATTACCCAGTGCATTACTGGTACTTTATTTCATCGACCCCGTACGGATGAAAGGCAAAGTCAACCTCGGCGGGATTTGAACTCAGATCGTAAAGGGACGTAACTATGCTGGAAAGCATGGCGTCCGACCCTCTACCGATACTGCCAATCCACCGCCCTTAGTAAAATTAGTAAAATAATCCTAGATAGAATAATACCCAGATTAAAGGATAAGGCTAGTATTTTGCTATGAGGTAACACAGATCAGATTATTAATTAGTTCACTAAGATACCGGAAAAGAAAGCACTTAAATTTCTCCAATTCAATATTGGTAACTACTATGCTTCTATCTCCCCTATCCTAAACAACCCTCGTAAAATAGAAAATCTTAGTAAACATATACACAAATTCTTTAAAACAAACGGCTATTCGGTAACCATTGACCCTAACCATAAGATAGTTAACTTCCTAGATGTAAGATTAGAACTAGATACAGGCCTATACCGACCATACCATAAGCCTGGTGAGGTGTTTTCTTACATTAGTAAATCATCTAACCACCCCCATCTATCCTCAACTCTATAGTGAAGAACGTCTCTCATACAAACTCAATGAGGACGTATTTCACAGTACTGCATAGTATTATAACTGCGCTGGCAGCACTATATTAATAATATATTTTACATCCAAGATATTAAATCTCTTAAAATCCCATAAAATAGTAATAACATAATCACACAACGCAGTAACATTACTAACGAAATGAATAATAAAACTAGATTAGGTAAGATGATTAGCACCAATAAATATCATCATAGTAATAAAATAGCTAGGTCTGGCTATAATAACCAACCATACTCCACAAATAAAATTGGAGCAGATAACCTAGATATATCCCCTGTTTATAGACGTAATAATGGAGATGGGTTGCTACCTACACCTAACAATAAGCATAGAATCAAGCCTGTGAACTTCCTCAATGGCATAAGAACACATAAGGCAAATACGGACAGAGCATGCAAAAGGCCCGGTTTTGGTAGCAGCAGGAATAACACATATTATGGCATAAATGACCGTGCCAACGTCAGAGCACCACGCAGAAGACGCTGGCATAATATTCCATAGAATCCTTAACAAAAATATTGTTAGTATATATATATATATATATATATTAATAAAAGGAATTCAAACTTTGTCTGATTTACTCGTTTTATTTACAATCCTTTAACATTTATAATGGTCTTAGAATGAAATAGTATGGTAGAATATTAAATGTTAAGTGTTAATTGAACAAGTACTTTCATGCTTTCGCAATCTTCAGATTCATATTCTGTGGTGACAGTCAAGTTTGCAATTTTCAACTATATATATATATATATATATATATATATATGTAGAGAGAGAGAGAGAGAGAGAGAGAGAGAGAGAGAGAGAGAGAGAGAGAGAGAGAGAGAGAGAGAGAGAGAGGGGAAAATGTTTAATCTCGACGGCTATTTATGGACTAAATTCGAATGTTTAGCGTGGTAATAAATAGCCGAACTTTTCAAGGGGTAATTCCTTATATGGAAACATTGTAGTTGTCAAAGGGATTGGTCAAAATTTCTTGTAAACACAATTAAATCTTTCATAGCACTGTGGGAGGTGGTGGTGGCTGAACTTGCCTGTAGAACAATGAGGGAGTGGGTGGAGCCGGTCAAGCGTTGAAAGTGAATTCTATACAGCAAATTCTAAGGAGTGTGTATGAAATTAGGCTAGTTAGGAAGCAGGCGAAAAAAGATACTGAGAGTAGGACGTTATAGAATTAAAAGGTTAATAAATGGAGATTAAAAGATAATAAATAAAAAATAAAATAAAAATAATAAAATTAAATAGTAAAAATAATTTTAAAAATCTCTTGAGTCTAAAGCAGCTGCTATATTTTTAGCTGGTATTGCGTTTTCGGCCAATGCTATATATAATTTACTGGAGTGGGGGTACTGAGGCTACAAAAGCCCGATGGGCTGCTCGGGGTAGGCAAAAGAGGAAAAAAAAAAGGAAGAGGAGAGGGAGTGGAAGGAGGTGATAAGAAGAGATAAATGGAAATAGAAAAGAAAATGAAAAAGAAAAGAATACATCTACCTATGTATGCTGGGGTTTCCCCTATCTTGTTCGGCAAGTGGGGAAAAGAAGGATGTTGCAGCCATGTCTACCCATCCGGGTCATGAGAGGGTTTGAGGGCGAGTTAAGTCCTACGCAATCGGTGTTTACATGCAGTTTCATGTTCGTCTTTTTTGTTTAGGAGTTGGTCCTTCGTAAACAGCATTTGTAATGTTTCCTCCGAGCATAAGTTACACGGACGGCGTCCTCCCATGTAGGAGTTAACCCTGGACAGTAAGCTCCAAGTAAGATTGTATGTTATGTTGTTATCTTGGGGGTCCCAGATGTGGCCCGAAAGTGTAGTGGCTTGACGCCGGGCAGGGTTTCGGAACGTATGTCGGTGTTGGTAGAGCCATGTCTTGAAGTCATAAGCAGTTAATCCTATATAGGCTTTGTTGGAGGATTCCGTCCTTACGTTGCATTGGTAGATCACGTTATGTTCTCGGCATCTGTTGTTGAGAGGGCACGTAGGTCTATCAGGGCAGTTACACCTCCTGGTCGGCTCTCCACTAATGTCTAGGTTGTTTCCTCCATAGGGGTTGAGTTTCTTGTTGTTTGAGGAGACGATGTTTTGCGCGAAGTTGGATGTGGTGCTGTAGGAGAGTTTGATAGTGCTTTTGTTGATTATGTTGTGGTAGTTGTGTTGTGGGGAGGGGGTTGGTCGAGGATCCTAAAGAAGATTTTTCCGATTAGTGTTGCCAAATGTGGACCAATCCTTTTGACAACTACAATCTTCCCATATTTGGAATTACCCCTTCAAAGGTTCAGCTATTTATTACCACGCTAAAAATTCGAATTTAGTCCAGAAATAGCCGTCGACACGGCTTGAGCTCTGCCGTCGGGGTTAAACATTCTCCTATTACCTACTCTACTACCCTAAGTATTGAATGCTCTGGTGCGTTATGGTCCATTGGAAGTCCTTTGGATTTCCAATCTTTTGTGAGGCGAAGACGTCAGTTAAAGCAATTTGGATAGGTAAAGATTTAAATTGTATTTTAATTTATTTTAAAAGAATGTTTAAAGTTTACTTGTTCCGCTTATCTCAATTATATATATATATATATATATATATATATATATATATATATATATATATATATATATATATATATATATATATATAGAGAGAGAGAGAGAGAGAGAGAGAGAGAGGGAGAGAGACTAACAACATTTCTATGGTACTTATGGTTGTCTGGGAAGCTTTTCTCTAAGATGCTGAAGAAGACATTAGGGATATTATATATATATATATATATATATATATATATATATATATATATATATATATATATAATATATAGGGTGTATATAATATATATATATATATATATATATATATATATATAAGTATGTATACGTACATACATATATGTATACAGACGTACAGTGGTATGTATATACATACATACATGTACACATATATATATGTACGTATGCGTTTACCGAACATTTATTATAATGTGCGGTTTGTTTGTAAACAAACAGCCCGATTTACGCCGTACAGTGTTCGGTAACCATCGTCGCCATTTTGTTCAACACTGACAAAAGAACGATGAACTAGTTTCAAGCTTATTACCTATCGTCAGCATCGTATACCTTCCTGTCAGATGATTGAACGTTTGAAAATATATACTTTCCTTATGCATATTAACGGCTGAGCAGCCTAATTTGTATAGTGAGTGAGTTAGTCGGCCGAGCGTAAGGAAAACGATAAATGGAAAATAATGAAACGAAATTTAATTTCTCACTCTTAGTACGGCTGATACTTAAATATAAGTATGTATACGTACATACATATATGTATACAGACGTACAGTAGTATGTATATATATACATACATGTACACATATATATATTTATGTACGTATGGGTTTACCGAACATTTATTATAATGTTTGTTTTGTTTGTAAACAAACATCCCGAATTACGCCGTACAGTGTTCGGCAACCATCGTCGCCCTTTATATATATATATATGATGCAGTTCTTCACTTTTCGGTCCCGTAAAGTCTGTCAGGTGTCACAGCAGAGTTTTGAATTGCAGATCCTCCCAGAGCGCAATCATCGATATTCGTCTGCATTTGTTATCGATGATGTACATCCTAGCATAATGTTGGGTGACACAGCCCCTGCTGATATCTTTAGAACATTTTGTGCTTATATCAAAATATTGACGTGGAGAAAATGATTTGGAATGATTTCGCAGTTAGTGTGCTGAGGTTTTGTTAAACTATTTTATATTAATCGGTAGCTGCATGTGTAGAGAACACAGTTTCTTTCATTGACTCAGCGAGCTAGGATTACTCAAGTAGGCTTAAATTAATCTTGATGTGATTATCTTCTTCTTATGAATCAGACAATCATATTTACACGGAGAATTTCATTAAATGTTGACGGATACAACTGCTCATGCATTGTCGAAAATGACAAATACATTTAAACTGCTAACGCATCATTAAATACCCAGCTAATCGGAGATTTATCGTATTTTCTTCTAATCTGAGTAAGTAATCTCTGAGTATATTCATTGAAGGTGTTGTGACATGGAACCACTGCTTTGTGTTCCTCATAGTATAGTACCTTTTGTTTTTTTCCTTTCACTTACTCATATGTACAACAGGTATCTACCGATACAGAGTCTACAACGTGCTAGAAATAGCAGCAGCCTCTCCATATAGTGAATCAGTATATAGGGTTGTATATACATACACACTTAGTAGTATACACCATTAAACGAACAATGTTGTTTGAGTTTACATATTTAAGCATATACAAAAATGCACATTTCTATATAAATACGTACCTAGCCATACATATACTCAATCATACACACACACACATATATATTCACACACATTCACAGACATATACAAGATCTCCGTTTCACAGAACAGCCTGGAGAGAACCTGTAAATGGTAGGAGTGGAGCATCTATTCAGTGCGTTCGACAAAAATATTCTAATCGTTGTGGTACGGGAAAATATATGAAAGTATATAATTTGTAATGAATATAAAATATGTTTGATACAACTCAAACAACAAGAATAAAATCAACATATTAGGTGATACTTTACCTTACTCTTTGCTGCAAGCAAATGTAGTAAAGATAGTCTGAAAAAGAGTTCTTTATATAAGGAATATTTCACCTATATAACATGATTCGTCCTTTTGTTTGGTTTGAAATTAAAGAGTTGTTTCATGTTACGTAATAAAAAATACACATTATTTTATTGATCGCAAATAAAATGAACAGCAACAGCTCAACAGCTGACATTATCGGTGGATTGGCAGTATCGGTAGAGAGTCGGACGCCATGCTTTCCGGCGTAGTTACGTCCCTTTACGGTCTGAGTTCAAATCCCGCCGAGGTTGACTTTACCTTTCATCCTTACGGGGTCGATAAAATAAAGTACCAGTAATGCACTGGGTAATTGCTGGCCTCGTGCCAAAAGTAGAAACAATTATAGCATATATAAGTTATGAAACAAAAAAACAAACTGACATTTGAAATCACTTTAAAACTTTTCATATTTTGTATTTACACAATCCATGGAACATTTGCAGATGTTTAATTTTTATATATTTGTTTTCTGTAAATCCTCTGTATTTTACATTTGTCAGTATCAGCTGTTACCTGTACAATTACATAATGAAAAGGCAGATAGTACGGAAAAAATAACTTGTAATATATAGTTACGGTCCTTTGTGTCCTAAGTTCAAATCTCTATGTGGTCTACATGGCCTTATATTCTTTCATGGTTAATGAAATAAATTTGCGGCCAAATATTGTTTTACATTTGATTGTTGATAGTTTCCCACACGATTTATGTGTTTGACCCTATATTATAAATTAATACATATAGGAATCAAAGCAGCAAATTGGCGCATATTTTAAAGCGTCGGAAGATAACATTTCCAATAGTTACAGCTCTTTTGAGTTCATTCTTCCAAAGATCACTATTTCAAAGCCATCTAAAAAGCACAGTTTCATTTCGATAATTATGTAATGGTGTGCTTCTGAAATAAATTAAAAGCCGTAAGAGACAGAAACCATAATTTAACCGAACAGCTCATGGGAGGAAACATATTTCAAGTATTATTTGTTTACATTTCGGTTTACATAACGGTGGATTAGCAGTATCAGTGGAGGGTCGGACGCCATGCTTTCCAGCATAGTTACGTCCCTTTACGATCTGAATTCAAATCCCGCCGAGGTTGACTTTGCCTTTCATCCTTACGGGGTCGATAAAATAAAGTACCAGTAATGCACTGGGTAATTGCTGGCCTTGTGTCTAAAGTAGAAACAATTATTTGTTTACATTTCTAAATGTTGTGCGCTACAAACTCATCTTGTCTGATTCTGATTTTTAAAACATTTTGTGGTTGACGAATACTGTGTCGATTTAATCGACTCTTCCCTTTCGAAATATTTATGGCCTCAAATTCTAAGAATAGACCCATAATTGAAGCAAGCAATAGCTGTGGATGATAAACATATTTAATAACATCTGTTTACGCCCTGGATTCAAATTTCATCAGACGGGTCTTTCCATTTCATCTTCTAAAAAACGGATAAACAAGTGTCAGTCAAATACTTGCCTTTCATCCTTACGGGGTCGATAAAATAAAGTACCAGTTATGCACTGTGGTCGATTTAATCGACCCCCCCCCCCCAAAAAAAAAATTACTGGCCTATAAGAAACCAATATAAGTAAATCGTCGATTGGCCAAAGTGTATGACTTGTGGAAATTTAACTAAACAATTGATTCAGACAATACAAATTTGATTCAACCGTCGAGGAAAGCATTTATCACCCAGTACGCATATTATATACCTCATAGATAGAGCAATAACAAATTTAAATGTTGGTTCATATTCGAAACTGTGGTTCTTGTGACACAAAATGAATTCAACTTCTGGGTTTATTGTCTACATTCATTGAAAATTGAGGTGTATGGGGGTTATTAATCTAAATAAATTATCTTACGTTAAACCATGCATAGATAGTGTTCGTATTTTGGATACATGGCGATATATTTTGACATCCTTGTAATCAAAGTACATGTTATTCATAAATTTTGCGTAAATTTCTGCATATATATATATATATATATATATATTATATGCTTGTGTGCGTGTGTGTGTGTGACCGTGTGTGTGACCGTGTGTGTGTGTTGTGTGGTTGTTTGTGTATATAGTTTATTCTATCGACTTTGAAAAGATGAAAGTCGAGTTCTTTGAGATTTTTACCACTAATAAGTACCACTATCATAATTATACATTTTAAGTAAGATCTAAAAAAAAGCGATATTGTACATACACATACATTTGATTTTACAGTTTCGCTTTCATACACAAAGTTGAATTCATTTTTCTTTCGGTGGTAAAGTAAGATCATTGGCTATGGTCTATTCACCTCAACAATCTAGTGAATATATTGTGTTTTTTTTCTGTAATACAGAGCATGATTTTCTAGATAAACAACATCCATAATGATAATTTTGAAAAAACTTTTATATATTTGTTCAAAGCTAAAATGGCATATTTGAGATCAACAATATCCAGCCTAGTTTGAATATCTATTTCAAACTATAGATTCCATTCAGGTAAAATCTACAAAATATTAATATAACAAGCGCCTTTGAAAACCTGTCTCTCAGGTAATTTCGCTCCTCAGTTGAAGTCAAATCGC
>OZ024746.1:44767936-44785436 GCA_964016885.1 Eledone cirrhosa
AGAATATTGCATAAAGGATTAATCAATTGTGAATGAACTCATACCTGAGAACGCCTAATTCGTTGTCTCAAAGCAGTAGCTGTACCTTTTTTGGAGGTAAGTCTTGAACGTTTCCGTGTGGGCATAACGACGTGTAACGAAGCTGTTAGGTTAGAGAGAGGTGATTAAATACAGAGAGAGATGACACCAGATTCGTTAGCATGGTTACTGGTGAATGGGAAGGTTTGGAAATATGATTACAATAACTTACCGAATTTTCCCGTCTATAAATTGCACATAAAATAATTAAATTTAATCAAAAAACAGCCCTGCGCTTTATACTCCGGTGAGTCTTATGTATAAATAATACAATGGTAATCAATCACGGCTCTAACAGAAGTAATAGATCTAGACTAAAAGTAAAGAAGATAGCATTTTCCTGGTTGGCCTTACACGCCACTGCGCGGACCTGATTTTAAATGATACGCCTTATATCCTGGTGAGCCTTATAGAGCGGAAAATATCTGTTAGAAAAGAATACGAATTCATGACCAAGGTGTGACAAAATAGGCGTCTATACAGCGCCTGAAACAAACTTGTCCAAAAGCCTAGGATTTTTCTCGTTAAGTATCCACCCAAAAGGAACCGTTTTTTAGTTACAAAAAATAACCAAAGTGTATAGTAGCTATATTTCTGACATATCATGCCAAAAAGAACAATATATTCAAAAAATGTTCTAAAGTACATTCAATCTCTCTTTTTGACCGATATCTTAATAAGCAAGTTATCGATTTTTTATTGGCTGTCAGTGTCTATCTGCATGCAGGTGTGCACGTGTGCGCAATTAATTGCAAATACGCTCATAATATTTAGTCGTAAGCAGAACAAAAATGCCATTAGAGGTGGGCTAATAATGAAGACACAAACCCTGGTGAACTTACATTTAAACACCCGAAAAGTTACTCATTTCCTGTGCCAAAGACTGTATTATAAATTAAGTAATTTTTTAGAATCTTTTGTTTAAAAAAGGAAAACATTGGTACGACGTAAATTTTTTTACTTGTATTGTATGTGTACAATACAACTTGGTCAACGTATTATTTAGTAATTTAAAAAAAAAAGCATGATTATTTAAGACTGTTTGAAAATTTACTCACAGCTTTTAGGTTCACAAAAGACACCATTAAATTTGGTTCCCTTTTCAGATAGGGATAATACTGTATTTCCACTTGAATAAGGTGGAATATGAAAAGATAAACTCTTTAATGGTCGGTCGTTTACTGAAACAGCTGGGAAGACATGCAGCTGGCCATCCAATCAATAAAGCACGTCCTTATATGGGCATATGAAATTTATTTTTATTGCGCCAGATGTAAACTAAGAGTTCTTGTGTTCGAATTCACATAAAATTTCATTGGAATCGAAAAACATTCTGTCATAGGGCCCGGTTATCGATTTTTCGAAAATTTCAAGTAGCCTATTCCTGTGTGAGGTTTCATGAAAATTGGATGAACGGTGTAGCATGCAGGTTCGGTACACCAAACAATGTCCATCTTCCCTTTATATATATAGATATAATTTAGGGCGGCCGACCGGGATAGAAGCTGCTAAATGTTCGGTCGCCCTCATGTCTCTGATTTTCAGCCCCATGGATTTTGTCTATTATATTCCTTTGTTATATTTCGAATACCTGATGATGTCACCGGATTCATACTGAAACAGGTCATTGAAATAATCATAGTATAATAAACCTTTTAAGGAATTACACCAGTCCAGCCTCCTGTTATTTTATAATAATCAACTCCGTACTCGCACCACCAACTACACAAACGAAGACGGGTGAATTGCATTACGTTGAGTGCTCTCCATAATATTACATCGAGGTTGACCATACGGAATGACCAGTTCTATCCAGTGGTGAACCAACAAACCTAAATAAATATATACATATATATATATGTATACATGAATGAAATATTGTGGGATAACGAATATGCGCAAGGAACATCTAACTACCAGATTTGTGTCTCAGAGAACAAATACTTTGCTTTTTGAAGCAGTTCCTAATCCCACATATAGATATTCGTGGATGACACACCGATTTCCCAAATCCAGTATTCAACCATATAGCACTGCTTCTGCATTTACTGCCCCGTAATAGGAACTGAAATCAGCACATTTGTCGCTTCGACTCTCTGTCTCTCTCCTGTCTCCCTCAGAATTTCCCTCTCTCTCTATCTCTCTTTACACACACACATATGTATATGTATATATATATATATATATATATATATAGTAATAATAATAAATTCGAAGACTAAAATCCAAAGATACTTTGCTTAAACTTTAATCTGTTATTTTAATAAATATATATATATACATATATTTATATATATATATATATGCGTGTATATATATATATATATACAAATCGTCCTTGTATTATATATATATATATATATATATATATATATATATATATATATATATATATATATAATACATGGACGATTCGTTAAGCCTTCATCACGTTTATTGATTGGTAATGCGCGTTTCGCTATTGATCAGCTCAAGGTTCGATCCGTATCGGTCTGGTCCGACTCTGGAATCAAAAGCTCGTCGGACCTCTTCTGTTGTAATGACAGAAGTAACATATAAAGCATAGAAATATCTAACATTTCGCGTTCATATGGTTGTCAGTTTATGTTGTTTTGATGGTGGTTTAGCAATGAGGAATGTTTTGGCATGTGTGATAGGTGGGGGGATAATCATAGTGATGCGGGGGTGGTGGGGGAGTAATGGTTGATGTGAGTTGCGGGGTGCGGTGCTTTGGCTTGCCATAGACATGTCGGCGTGTACGTGGTGAGGTGGAGGTGCTGTGTGCGTTTTGGATGTAGTAGGGCTCTGCTACATGAACATGCGGGGTGTTGTATTAGGGGTAGGGGAGTTTCTGCTAGTCACCAGTTTGTCGCGGAAGAGTGAGTGGGTATAGGGAGATAGGTACTAGGTTGGCGTGGGGCTTATTTGTAAGTTGTTTAGTGATCGTTAAAGGGGATTTGCGCTATAAAGAATTAATGAAGTGATGAAAATGGTATGAGATTAGTGTATGAACATATATATATCAAGGATTAATGAAATGAAGGATTATGGTATGAGGTTAATGTTTGAAAAGACTATAAGACTATAAAGGAATTTTCAAAAATTCCTTAAATAGCACTTTAAAAAAATGAAACATGATCTTGATAAAAATGATGTTGATGATTACAATAGTCTCTAATTTAGGTGCAAGATAAGACATTTAGGCCGAAAAAACTATTGAATCAACTCAAGTACTAGCACCTTAACTTATCGACCTCGTAAGGTTAAATCGAAAATCTGATCTCATCGCGATTTGATGTCAGGAAGATGAAAGTTAAATTTGACTTCGGCAGGATTTGACCTCAAAAGGTTTAGACCCGAAACATATGGTGCAAAGTATTTTAATGTACGTTCTCACGATTCTGCCATAATAATTGTTTCGACTTTAGGCACAAAGCCAGCAATTACCCAGTGCATTACTGGTACTTTATTTTATCGACCCCGTAAGGATGAAAGACAAAGTCAACCTCGGCGAGATTTGAACTCAGATCGTAAAGGGACATAACTATGCTGGAAAGCATGGCGTCCGACCCTCTACCGATACTGCCAATCATAATAATGTATGACAATAATAAATTTCAAACCTAAATAACAACATAAGAATTAGAAAAAAGATTTAATATTATTTAGCATACGATCATGTGACATAGACAAAATGTTTGAATTGATAACTTACAAGTAACAAATTGATAAAAGTAATACAATACAAAATATTCACAATAAATGACCAACAGCGGAAAAAAATGAAGCAATACTCTTGAATAATCTCATACAATAAAACAAAACAGAATAATAAAAAAGAATCTACTGATGGAAAATTACAAAATTTAATAGGAAAAAGAAAGCCAGTCAAAAACGAATTAAATGAAAACAAAACTGAATACTGAAACAAAATCATTTCTGAAAGAAAGAAATACAACAGAAATTAAATCTAAAACGGACCCAACAACAGTGCATATACAAAAGTAATATAATTCTTTGTAGGATCGTGACAAAGAAAACGAATCTGAAAGTTACTCATCAGAATATTATCTGAAAATGTTTGAGTTAGCATTTGCTTGCACTTCATGCTCACATGCTTAATTGTCAATGAAGCATTTATCAATCTTTCAGATATAAATATATACTTAACCCAAATTCAACTTTATTTTACAATTTTTCACAAATAGAGAAAGAAAATAGAATTTCTGATTAATTTCTATATTATTATCTTACTGAAATGTAAACAATCGATAACATGTTCTAACGTAAGCCAATAAAAAATGCAGTTCTAATCTGTGAAGAAGAATGACCTAATGAATTCCACATGAGTCGATCATTGATATATTATTATATGACTTTCAGTCAGAGAAAAGTGTGCTGATACACGTTGAGTAAACTAATTGTCTCTCGCACCTTTTATTGTCTCCAATGATATTGCTTTTATTAGTGGTGTCAATATAAATCATGACAGAAATACTCATGATATTTCAGACAATTTATTAAAAAAGAATCGCATGTGTTAACTCAAAACCCAGGGATAATTGTTTGAATATTTCTCTGTATATCTATAATCAAGTTTTTGAATCCAGAACTGAAAGAATGGCATCAAATTGTTGTGGATTCGATTCGTAAGCAAGCTGATACACATTGAATTTTGAGATATATGTGTCGGAATTAAAATGCAATGCATTTGAAAGATTGTGGTCAGCTAGGCAACAATCCAACGTCTAAAAATAATAAAAGTTCAAAAAATAAGATGACCAAAATTCTAATACAAGACATAAATCCATACAACGTCTGAATAAATATAAAGTAACAGTATTACATTACATATGACACTGGATATCATTTAAATCTAAAATATTCGGAATTCTTATTTAATTCTCCAAATCAATATAGCTATAGTTTTTCTCCACGGAATAAAAGATATGTAAATATGAAGGCCTGATAATGTTTCTAATATCCACAAGCATCATCAAATGAAGTAATATTTTTGCACACATTTCTTGCACACATTTTAGACTGCCTTAGCCCAATTTCATACACTGCACTTGCATCAATTGTAATTACATGGATATCATTATTTCATTGGATTGCAATATTGAATACTTTGCTCAATATTTGTCTTCTAATGAGTCTTAATATATTCGCACAATGTTAAAGATTCCACCAAAAGAAAGATGAAAAACGACAGTATCCACACGTAGTGAGAATGATAAAGTGAAGTAAGAGGGGTATTAGAAAGACAAAACTACTTCCTCTGTTGAAAAGGATTGAAAGTAATTATCTCCAACAAACTCAATGTCTCGTTAAGTCAGAAAACGATATCAACAAATACATTAGACAAAATTGGGCAAATTTCAAATACTTGGCTAAGAATAGTACCTAGATATTAGAGGTTATTTACTACTTAAGGAAATTCGTGAGGAAGCAAAGTGGAACAAAATTACCGCCTGTGGCGAAATAAGACGACAAATGGACAGTATAATATGATCGAATGTAGGAAGAAGTATTTAAATAAATAACCGAATAACAATAACTCATCAGGAAAACATTAAACGAAAAATTCTAAAGAACTTGGACAAAGATGAATCTCTCTCCCTCTCACATTCTTTATATATATGTGTGTGTAGTGTGTGTATTTGTACACACACACACACACACACACACACACACACACACACATACACACACACGCATACACACACACACACACACACACACACACACACACACACACATATATATATATATATATATATATATATATATATATATATATATAAATATATATATACATACATACATACATACATACATACATACATACATACATACATACATACATACATACATACATACATATATGTGTTTGTGTGTGTGTTTGTAACTGTGTGTGTGTCCAAGAGAACATAACGGTGAATAACAGTGAATACAGAATAAATAGCCCCAGCTGCTGGATTGTAGTGTAATAAGGAAAATGCTGTAGTTATTTTCTGGTTAATGACATTTCTTCTGCCCCACTTGGTAACACAGCCAACGTTGCATTTTCTCTGGAAATAATTTTGACTCCTTTCCTACCAGTGAACTTGCCTCTCACTGTGTCTCTACCGACAAATTAATTGTGATTATTTCCGTATTTTTCTCCTTGATACCCAAATAGAGATATGTTTATCTCTTTCCGTTAACAAATATGCCTCTGACGTTGCATCATAAACCCAGGCTAGCATTGATGTTTACAATTTTCATCGGCGATACTTTAGTTTTATCCTGCCTGTACCTCCGCTATTACTCATAGAAACCACTTTTTCCAACTTTATTTGTAAGATCTCATTACATGTCTTTATCATACATTAGGAAGTGTTGTTAGAAAGCTCTCGAAGGTGTTAGATCTCAACATATAGAAGTAACCAAACAAATCTCGTTTTCCTTTTTAGACAGCTCTCTGGACTTTCAGCAAATTCGTAACTAATAAATACTTTAACAAATGCGATGCCGAGTTTTCCTTACCAAACAGGTGGGCATCGACTTGTTTTAAAAACGTCTAGGCGAACTGTAACCTCTTAGATTTTGTCCAATCATTATTTCTATCGTTAGGGAGATATTTGAGTCTTTAAAAATGAGTTGTTCTTTTGCACTCTGAACCAATCTGTTTGTTTTCTAATACATTTTATAGATTCCGAAATTTGCGCTCTGGGTATAGTAGCACTTGCTATCTGAAAAGTATGTGAAAGGCCTGGACATGCTGGATATCTCCATAAGCTGAGTTACTATGGATTATCTGGGTTTATGGATTATTCTTGAATCATTATTGGATGAACATAGTACTAAAGTTGCTTTAAACGGCTATCATTTGTTCTACTTATTCTGCATCATCTGTTGGTTTCCAGTGTTTTGTTCTTTGTCCGAACTTTAGATTTTATTTATGATATTCTTATTGATATGTTAACTTGTCTATTCTTGATAACTACGTTTATTGACGATGTCTGGGGTACAGTGTTGCTTAAATGACTAGTCTGATCTGCTTGGTCAAATAAAATGGTTGATTCGCTTAAGCTCCATATCTGTTTAGTCAGTGACTGAGGTGCTCAGTTTTTAGTTACATGCAAACTATCAAAGCTAAGTTAACTTTCATTACCTGTTATAGGAAGACTGTTAATATTGATCTTCCTAAACCGTCTAATATTCAGTGATTAGGATGAAAGTCTTCTATGGTTATTAATTGTAATTATTAGACTGAACTACTTTTAAATCCATTAGTTCGAAGTCATGTTCTCTATATTGAGCTCGTTATCATCTTACCCGCGAAAGTATTCTTCATCTTTATAAGACACTTATTCGATCGTGTATGGAGTATACTGGACTGAAGTATCTGGACTGTTACCTCTTCACGTATTCCTTCCCATCCTGACTGTATTCAACATTTAGATAATAACATTGGTTGGTCCTGTTTTATCTACTAAACTTTAACATCTCTCTCATCATCAAGATATTACTTTACTATCTCTATTCTACGAATATTTCCATTGTAATTTTTCTACTGTGCGTCTTTCACTTGTTCCTTCTCTTAAGGTTAGCAATGGAGTAACTTGTCATTCTATTTACCCTTTCACTGTTGTTGTCGATTCTTGTAATAATAATTTTAAAAATTCGTTATATCTTATTTTGAACGTGTTTCACATGGAACTATATTCTTATTCTTGTTTACTAAATAGGCGAAATCTGAATCTCTTTTAATCTTCTCCGGAGCAGTTCTCGGTCTCATGGTAGCCTCGACTTAGAAATATCTTTTCCCTTTTTCTTTCGTAAATTCTAATAATTAAGTTGTTTAGAACTTGCTACATCTACATTGAGGGTCACTTGTGCCTTGTGATTAGAGACGTCCAATAAAAGATGCAAATCACCAAGCACTCAGCCAATTGGACAGGATTCACGACAAGGTTCGTAGAGATCGCTTCTAGAAAGGCATAGTCTTCGGAGGCCTGAAACATTAGCAGATTAGTGAAAAACCACCAAACACTGCAGTGTGGGCAGATTCAATAAAACCAGGAGGATAGAAAAAATAGTGAATGAACAATTCCATAGAGATGTTGAAGTAATGACTGAGAAAAATGGTGTAAACAAAGGGTGTTACTTTAGTTCACGTGGGTCTTTCTGGTTCAAACACCGACTTCTCATTAACCGTATTATTCTGGTAAACTGTCAGAAAAAGTATAGAATTTGAGTACCTCTTGGATTGACTGAGAAAGCATTTGGTAATGTTCCCTGCTCAGGGAGTTTGGAAAGATTGCATGTTCTGAAAATTTTCCCAGTAATATCAAACTTACTGAAATAAAACTTGTCTGTATTGAACACAACTCTTATCATAGTTAGACTGATAGAACTATCAATTCCAGCAAACATAAGTATCAACTGTGTTATGTTTCAAGGTGATTTCATTTCTCCTCTGATATTTTGTATTGCACTCACACCGCTGTCTTTAGCGCTCGATAAAACAAAATATGGCTACAAAATAGACAGCAAATCACCTGTTTTTTTGTATATATGAATTGGAGCTGTATGCAAAGGATGGCAACGAATTGGAAGGATGGCTGAAGATATTTAAGTTGTTGGGCGAAGATGTAGGGATAGAGTTTGCACGACAGGAAAAATGCGCAAAAGCACAAACTCAATGGAAATGGATGTGAATACAGTAATTAGGAAGACAGAACAGGAACAAGCATATAGATATTTAGGGAGAAATAAAAGCGGAGGTTTTCACAACAGCTGTAAATTGAGAATCAAGAAAAATGGTACCGGTGAGTACGCGGTATCTTGAACACTGTGCTTGACTCCAGAAATAAATGATATGCCATAAGTGCGCTTGCAATCCAAGTTGTGACCCACATTTTCAATATCATAAATTGGAACGTTAACTAAATTAAGAAAATTGACACACACACACACACGTATATATATATATATATATATATATATATATATATATATATATATATATACGTGTGTGTGTGTGTGTCAATTTTGCATACATACATACATACATACATATATATATATATATATATATATATATATATATATATATATGTATATATATATATATATATATATATATATATATATGTATGTATGTATGCAAAAGGTAAACAGAAATAACAACACAATCGGCACAGTATATGGAAGGAATATATTAGGTTAACACTTGAAACAGCAGGAAGAGGGTCCATCATTAAAAGAATGAATGATAAATTAGAGAGAATGAAGGGACTGGCATATATATATATATATATATATACATATATATATACATACATATATATATATATATATATATATATATATATATATATATATATATATATATATATATATATATATATATATATATATATATATATATATATATATATATATATATATATATATATATTTATTAAAATAACAGATTAAAGTTTAAGCAAAGAATCGCTGCTTTCACCCGTAACGGGATCTTCTGAAACTAACAAAGTCAATCTGTAAACGCAGAAGTAGATATTTCAAAAAACGTTGCAACCGGAGGAAGACAGGAAGACGATACTTTGGTTCGTGGAAACGTTCGCTGGCAAAGAACGGGAAAAATCGAATAATATACGTCATTAATAGGAGCGGTGAAAAACAATTACGCGCAAAGACAGAACCACGTTTATGGTATAAAAGAGGTCGTAGACTAATGTTCTCTTAGGTGGTTCATAGAGACGTTCTCTGGCAATGAACGAAAGAAACGAAGAAAATACGTTATATGTGGAGCGTGGAGAACAATAGCACGCAAAGACAAAACCACGTAAACGGTATAGAAGAAGTCGTAGACTAAAATTCTAACTAGGAGACTGAATGAATCTCCGCTACAGAGTTAAAAAACAAAGTAAATAAATACAATACAGAAGTAATAGGAATAAATAAATACATACACGCAAACAAATACGTACATACACAAGCATAAGCAAAACACTTACCATAGGTATACAAAACCACGCACATATAAATATGTGTGTGTGTGTATGCGTGTATACAAATAAATAAATAATTATATAAACGTATATAAATAAATAAATGCGTATATAACAAGCGCACACACATACCTACATGTAATAACACGAATGTTCGGAGACGTAAGTCAACCAAAACATGAAGTACACATATACACACACCCTACATACGTACGAACCTGCATACTCACACAGACGCAAAACTCCCGTATACACATAGCCAAACCATATGTACCAGAATTTAAAAAAAAAAAATTTCACGCCAAAACATAAACAATCAAATATACGTACGAGAAGGTATACGTACCTTCACTAAACATACGGGTAATATATACTTACCTATGCAAATAAGTAATGGTATAAACAAAACATATACTTAGCTCCCACATCAAGACGTAAAATATCCACGTATAGATCGTACTATCCGTTAGGGTATAACGTGGGGCTGTAATACAGGAAAGTTTTGTGCAATTTATGTTTACAAGCCGAAATTGTCTCAGATTTTTTGTTTAAGATGTGGTCTGTGGCGTAGAGTATTTCCAGGGCCTCAGCGGCGCAGAGGTCACATGGTCTTTTATTTCCGTTATACGATCTAGCCCTAGCTAGGATCTCCCAGTGTAACTTATATTGGGTGTGGTTGTCTTTAAGACACCAGATATAAGCTGAAAGTGACGTCATATTCCTTCTTAGAGAGTAACGAAAAGAATGGGTATGCGTGTAAAGATGCTGCTTGAATCTATTGGCGGTTAACTCTATGTAGGCCCTACGGGACGTGGGTGTTACAACCTTACATTTGTAGACAATGTTACTAGAGAGGCATTTCCCGGATAGGGGGCAATCAACCCGATTCCTACAATTAGAGTTAGTACTAACTACAGGGTTGCACGTGTTCCTACGGCTAGGTAGTTTAGCTAAATTTGAAGCTGTGATGTTATGTGCAAGGTTAGGAGGCGTAGAGTAAGAAATTTTAATAGTATTTCTATTAAAAATGTTACTATATTTATGTGTAGGGGGAAAATGCTTCGTAATAAGGGAAAGAAAGATCTTAGCTAATGGTGTGGCCACCTCCATATTATATGGTGGGTTATACCAACAAATGCAACGGGATCTATTTCTTCTAGGTCTATTTTCGTACTCAGTATATGCTACCTTATCGACAAATCCACTTCGAGCAAGAGCTTCATTGTAATAGTGGAATGGTCGTTGAAAATACGCTCGTTGGTGGAAAGACGGGAAAGCCTCAACGAAACGTTTCTTACCTGGTTCTTGGTTATGCTGGTAGGATGGTTGGAATGCTTACTTATGTAATTAAGCGTATCATTCGGCTTTCTATACGGGTAATACAACCCATTCAATAAATTGAGGGTAACGTCAAGGTAATTAACGACCGAGAGATTGGCCTCAACCTGTATAGAGAGGTTGAAGCCTTTAAAGAAGGCTGTGAGTTCTTTTCTTAACCCGTCGCAAGCACGAGGTCCGCTCTTAGTCATGGTCGAAAGACCATCGTCACGGTACAAACCACCGCCCGCGTTGAGGAATTCGTCCTTGATAGAGAAACGAAGGAAAAGGCCGATAAGATCAGTAACCTCCGCAGAATCACTGGCGCCCATGCTCACGTCGAATGGGGTAGGTTGACTTACGTCTCCGAACATTCGTGTATTTACATGTAGGTATGTGTGTGCGGTTGTTATATACGTATTTATTTATTTATATACGTTTATATAATTATTTATGTATTTATTTGTATACACGCATACACACACACACATATTTATATGTGCGTGGTTTTGTATACCTATGGTAAGTGTTTTGCGTATGCTTGTGTATGTACGTATTTGTTTGCGTGTATGTATTTATTTATTCCTATTACTTCTGTATTGTATTTATTTACTTTGTTCTTAACTCTGTAGTTGAGATTCATTCGGTCTCCTATTTAGAATTTTAGTCTACGACTTCTGCTATACCATTTACGTGGTTTTGTCTTTGAGTGCTATTGTTCTCCACGCTCCACATATAAAGTATTTTCTTCGTTTCTTTCGTTCATTGCCAGAGAACGTCTCTATGAACCACCTAAGAGAACATTAGTCTACGACTTCTTTTATACCATAAACGTGGTTCTGTCTTTGCGCGTAATTGTTTTTCACCGCTCCTATTAATGACGTATCTTATTCGTTTTTCCCGTTTTTTGCCAGCGAACGTTTCCACGAACCAAAGTATCGTCTTCCTGTCTTCCTCCGGTTGCAACGTCTTTTTGAAAATCCACTTCTGCGTTTACAGATTCACTTTGTTAGTTTCAGAAGATCCCGTTAAGGGTGAGAGCAGCGATTCTTTGCTTAAACTTTAATCTGTTATTTTAATAAATATTTGCTCTACGGTTCTTATATATTGGATATATATTTATCCTTATCGAGCCCTCTTTGGATTTTAGTCTTGAAATTTATTATTACTATATATATATATATATATATAACGAAGGAAATGTGGTAAGGAACCAGGTGGACCATAACGCACCAAAGTACTCAATACTTGGAGTAGTAGAGTGGGTAATAGTAACCAGTAAGACCCCGACAGCTGAGCTCAAGCCGTTTCGACGGCTAATTCTGGACTCAGTCCAGAATTAGCCGTCGAAACGGCTTGAGCTCAGCTGTCGGGGTTTTACTGGTTCCTATATATATATATATATATATATATATATATATATATATATATATATATATATATATATATATATATATACATATATATACATATACACATATATATACATATATATACACACACACACATATATATATATATACATATATATATATATATATATATATATATCTTACAATACAAACACTTTTTGTGTTTATCATATATATTAATATATAACTTGTATTTCACTGCTCAGAAATGCCTCTTTCTTTGAGCTGATTAATTTTAAACGACTATGAGTTTTATCTCTAAATATAATATAGTATATTGCTCCTTAACTGTAGAGCTGATCTTTAATCCCGTATAAACTTTTCTTTATTGACTTATATCGAGACAGACAAATTGTATTCACTTTAATTAGTTTATTTCATGCTAGCTAACTTTGTCTCTTACAATACAAACACGTTTTGTGTTTATCATATATATTAATATATAACTTGTATTTCACTGCTCAGAAATGCCTCTTTCTTTGAGCTGATTAATTGTAAACGACTATGAGTTTAATCTCTAAATATAATATAGTATATATATATATATATATATATATATGTGTGTGTGTGTGTATCAATATATATATATATATACATACTTGTATGTGGTATAATTCTTATGAGAAATTATTTATATTTCCTAGTTCTTCACTGAAAATATATCAACATTTGTGTGTCAGGTAATTATCCCATACTTATATGTTAATACGTGGAATTACACTTCTCCCGTTTTGTGTTAGATTTCTTAAAGTTCAATAATGTGTAAATACTATGATTAACATGATACAAAATATACCACACCGTAACTTGTAACATAAGCTAGAATATATGCATTTACTTCTCTATAATTACCATATCCCTGAATGGATACTAAAAATTACTGTAAATTACCGTAACATTATGAAGGCATTAACAGAAAGCTTCAGTTGCTTGCCGTTTGCAGATGTAAACAATCTCGTGTAGGAAGGGGGATATCTCCATATTTTTACATTGCGCTTGTGGTAATATACAATAATTATGAAATGTGAATTGATTTCACAAAACTAGTCAGATGAGTTGATTGATATAAGTAGTGTAAATACTTACAAATTCTCTGTGCCGTTATTTATGGTTGTTGATTCTTAATAAGATGTGTGTTTTTATTCGTTTGGAGATCATTTGTGCTGTAACTAATGATGTGGTATTTTGGAATCTAGCGTGAATTTCACACCTCCAATGTTGTATCAATAGAATAGTCGACCCAGAAATTTGACCTTGAAATATAATTCGACATTTACACACGATGCGACTAAATAGTTTCGAGTCTCACACAGAAAGCAAATAAGTATGCAAATGAAATTTTGTCTGTAAAAACTGCGACCTGTTCCGAGAGTGCTAGGCAAGTGCCATATTCTGAAGACTTTTTTTTATTTCTTTTCGCGGATTTTAAAATTTGATGTATGTACTCAGGCGTTTAATGAAAAATGGAAAAACTCGAGTATCAAGCAGTGATCAAATATCTACAGTTGAAAGGCATTACCCGAGCTGAGGAGGTGCAATACACAAAGGTCAAGGTTACCATTTTCAAGGATGCTCAAGGTGTGTTTTTGGTAGATTATCTCCAAAAGGGCCACATCACCGCAGGACAATACTATGTCAACCTGCTTAAACGTCTGCATGAGGACATCAAGAAGAAGCGGCCAGTATTGCTAAAGAAAGAGGTTTTGTCCAATCATGACAATGGTCCTTCTGACACCGCGGTGGTGACAATGGCAACAATCCATTAATGTGGGATCTAATTCATCCCCCTTCTGCCATATACGCCAGACCATGCACCCTCCGATTTCTGACTGTTTCCAAACATGAAACTAAATATGGCCGGACAACAGTATGCCACAAATTGTGGGCACTTACCTGGAATACCAAACTAAGGAGTTCTACTACAGCGGGATCCAAGCACTTAAGCATCGGTGGCAGAAATGTGTAGACTCAAAGAGGGACAATGTTGAAAAATAAAAAAAGAAATATTTGTATATGCTATAATTTTCAGTCGCCTCTCGTATATATATATAGTGCTCAACGGAATCCAATATGATGAAAGCCTACTAGAAAATCCAAGAACTCTTATCATGTGATCCCGTTGGAATTATTAATTCAGGTGTGCATGCAGTTTCTAATGTTTTTGCCTCTACCATAGACAACTAGATACTAGTGTATACACACACACACACAGACACACACACACACACACACACACACACACACACACACACACACACATACATATATATATATATATATATATATATATATATATATATATATATATATAGGAAAAAGTATGACCCCGACGGCAGAGCTCAAGCCGTTTTGACGGCTATTTCTGGACAGAAATAGCCGTCCAGAAATAGCTGTCGAAACGGCTTGAGCTCTGCCGTGGGGGTCATGGTTTTTTCCTATTACCTACTCTACTACCCTAAGTACTGAGTACTCTGGTGCGTTATGGCCCATCTGGTTCCTTACCACAATTCCTTCGTTATATATATATATATATATATATATATATATATATATATATATATATATATATATATATATATATATATATATACGTTATTCCGGGTTGAATCGGAGGTAACCACAGTAAGTAAGGTACTCAATACATAGCAGAGTATAACAGTTTTAATATAGATGAGATTCTACAGGACTAGAACTGTTTCATTCATTAGAAATCATCAGGAATCCCTATATATATATATATATATATAGTATAGAATCCCTATATATATATATATATATATATATATATATATATATATATATATATATAGTAATAATAATAAATTGAAGACTGGGTGAAAGCAGCGATTTTTTGCTTAAACTTTAATCTGTTATTTTAATAAATATATATATATATATATATTAGGGTAAACATTGATGCAATTCAATTCAAGCACTCAACGTACTTTTTCCACATAGGAGTGACGGAGTAAATATCGAATAAAGAAAAGCGAAGTAGTTTCAGATGTTCAAGTCCTTTAATAATAATGCTGTGATATATATTTCAATGACGACACTGGCCACACTGTTCTGTGTGCGAGTGTCGTGACATCATCAGACAGCTTGTTACATAATAAGGTTGTTTCTTGCGCAGACCGGTGGGGGTGAATTGGTACTCACAAGGGAACGGATGAAAAGCCCAAAAGCACGAACTTCATCCGTTCCCATGTCGATTCAATTTGGATTGCCTCGGAAACAACCTTATTATGTAACAAGCTGTCTGATGATGTCACAAAACTCGCACACAGAACATTGTGGCCAGTGTCGTCATTGAAATATATATCACAGCATTATTAAAGGACTTGAAATTCTGAAACTACTTCGCTTTTCTTTATTCTATATATATATATATATACATCTATATATGTATTGAAACAAATATATGTTTATACATATATATGAGAGAGAGAGAGAGAGAGGGGAAGGGGGCGATAGAGGCAAAGTCGGAGATTTGCGTTTCCAAACAAAGAGCTCAAGAGATGTGAATAAATTATATGGCTTTATTGTGCAACTGATGCTACCGTATACTATGATGTAAACATGATGGCAAAGTGGTCATTGTATATTGATACGTTTATTTATATATAAACAACCTGGATATATATATAAACAACCACATGCTTGATTATGTTGTTAGTCGTAGGCGTTGTGCTCGTTATGTGTGCAGTGTCAGGGTTAAGCGGGGAGCTGAATTTTGGACTGATCATCGCCTGGTTCGTGCTATGAAAGCAAAGGTTACGATATGTAGCCTGAAAGAAAATCACGTGGCTCGTCTAAAAGATGATGCCATTGAAGAAGAGCTGGTGAAGAGAATGGATGGCATTCAATGGGATGAATCATGGGAAGAGTTCAAAGATCTCTGTATGAGGTATATGAGGATGGTCTGGGTTTAGTCGAAAGAAAACAACAAGACTATTTTGATGAGAAGACAAAGGGTGTTCATATGCTTTTAAATGAAAGGACTAAATACACACAAACACACATACGCATATATATATATATATATATATATATAAACGGAAAAAATGAAACGAAATTTCATTTCTCACTCTTAGTACGGCTGATACTTAAATATAAGTATGTATACGTACATACATATATGTATACAGACGTACAGTAGTATGTATATATATATATATACATGCACACATATATATATGTACGTATGGATTCACCGAATATTTATTATAATGCTCGGTGTGTTTGTAAACAAACATCCCGAATTAAGCCGTACAGTGTCTAGCAACCATCGTTGCTCATTTGTTCAACACTGACAAAGGAACGCTGTACTAGTTTCAAGCTTATTAGCTATCGTGAGCAACGTATACCTTCCTGCCAGCAACGTATACCTTCAACCATACCTTCAACCATTCTAAAATAGAATAAAATTAATAAGTCAAATGTTTAAAATTTGGCTTCGTTTATTACTGCTATATATATTTCGGTGACAGCCATCTTTGGCTGTGACCTCTTCAGGCAGTCTGAATTAGTGTGGTAGAGACGAGTACACATGTTGTTGAGGTGTTTAACTTTGTCAATACCCTGATATGCCCAGTTCCTGGTTGGGTTGTTGTTTCATTGAGGAACTGGAACCACACTAATTCGTAATGCCTTACGAGGTCACAGCCGAAGATGGCTGTCACCGAA
>OZ024746.1:44790436-44795436 GCA_964016885.1 Eledone cirrhosa
CAGATTACACAGAATAAGAGCAGCTATATACTTCAAAACAATCCGGATATTGTCATTGCTGATAGAAAGAGGAAACTGGACCTAAAAATTAAGGCAGCGTGTCTATTTGCTAAAAGAGTAAAAGAGAAATTAGATATCATACTGACTTCAATTTCCAGAGCAAAGTAATGGTATACATAGGCATAATCTCTTTAGATATAAATGGCCAGGGGGACCATGTCAGCTGCACTTTTCACTGCTACTAAAAAACAAGACGTAGCCGCTCCTTGGACAGTCAGAAACGAACGGCACAAAGGCACACTGAGTAAGATATGATAAAAGTGGAGTGGTGATTCTACTTCTGTGGTAGTATATTTTATATTTGTGTGTGGGTACATTTTGTTTTAGATTAGCAGTACGTTTTACACATAATCCTTTATATTGTACACGAACATACCCACATATTTCGTAGTCTCTTATATGACACGTTATGAATTATATGGTAGATCCTTTTGGGCACTAATGTAAGCATTATCATAGGTGGGTGTGAGTATCTATAATGACATGGATAAATTAGCTCATACATATGTGACTGAGGCTGACGGCAAAAACTGAGAAATTTCGTTTGCACAATGACCTCAGGTCACTGGCTATAGATGTGGGAGCCGTCAGTGAAACCAGGATTTCCACTCCCCGTGCATTAGCCCTGACATTTTTACGACTTTGTTGTCTGTTATTTGCCCGGGAGTTTGAAGCGGAGTTACATTGTTATTTTGGAAAGGCCTGGAACTAATCGGAGTACTGACAAATCTCCTGGAGTAAACCGACCAATCTTTTCCAGAGGACATTTGACACTGGCACTATGGGCAATTTTCAGAAAACTCTACACGCATAGAAATGCTGTCAGACGGATCGTTCCAATCTGTGAGCAGAGCAATGAAAATATTCTGCGCACACACTCCTCCAGTCTCCGAGCTTTGCCAACTTATGGAGGTTTGTTAAACAGCTATTGTTGTAAATTGAAGTGATCCGGCTACCACACCACTCAATCGAGAACATCATCCCGCCGCCTTCTTTTGGCAGTTCACTTTTGTTAAGAGGTTACTGCGAAAGAAGCTGTGTGATCAACGAGACTGAAAGGGCTATGACCAACACATTCCTCTTCAGCCAAGCTCTTATTATTGTTTTCGAAAAGGGAGTTGAGGATGGCCCCCCAGTATTTAAGAATAGGTGAAAGTAGCGAGAAAGCCCCGACTGAATAGAAGTAAACTAATCATGTGGATGTAGGCTGGAACGTTCAGAGGGAAGAAGGGCACATTTTTGTGGTCCTCAATGTGATCGGGATGGTTTCCCTTGGATTAGGCTCCCTCTGTTAGTGAATGTTGTTATTTTCAATTTCCATTGAATTGTGTATCTTCTTTCTTTACACGTTTCTTATGTAAATCCCTACTGTCCTTGTTTATAGTATTGTCCCCAATATAGTAGTAGTAGTCGTAATAGCAGCAGCGGCGACGGTGGCATCATCATCATCATCATCATCATCATCATCATCATCATCATCATATCATCATCGTCATCATCATCATCAGCAGCAGCAGCAGCAGCAGCAGTAGTAGTAGTAGTAGTAGTAGTAGTAGTAGTAGTAGTAGTAGTAGTAGTAGTAGTAGTAGTAGTAGTAGTAGATTTTGTTGTTATTTTGGCTATTATAGTTTCGTTTGCAGACATTGGCTATTGGCTTTGTCAGAAACTGATAGTAAATTCAGTAAATTTTCCGATGTAGACGGAATGGAGGTGTGGTATTAGTGCTATATCCCGTTTTGATAGCATTAACATTACAATGTAACGAAATGACTCTGTAGGCCTGATCAATATTGCAGTCGCAGTAGTTATGTGACTATATTGCCAGTATATAATGTAATCTTGGTATAAGATTTAGAGTTGCAACAGCAGCAAAACCGAAATAGATTTGCAGTAGTGTAACGGGAATAATTTGTATTATTCATGTATAGTGGATAGTTACATACGCACACAATTACATTAATGCTCTCATAAACACGCACATACATATAAAATATGTGTGTGAATTCATATGCATTTAAGACAACATTAATGTAGATATAACTAGCACTTTATATTACAATCCTTTGCTGTGAAGAATATGTGTACCCACTTTCAATGTTTTCTCTATAGAGAAAAAAAAAACGTAAGGGGTTGCCTTTCTGTATTTCGAAGATGTATCGTTTCCTCGGCAGACGCTTACTATTATTATCATTCTGTATAAAGAGGAATATTGTAATGTGTCAAGCAGGTTATAGGATACAGCTGAAATGATCAACCTAATGTTCGGGGCGTGCATAACATTTAGCAGCGTGATTCATTGTACAATAATATATATTTATACAAAAATCAAACATATATTTAAAAATATAAACTAAATGCAATGCAGATGTAACCACAAGCTTTGAATTGGAATCTTTCCATGGGAAAGAAATGAAATGAAAACATTTCCTAACATTCCACTGTATATCAAAAAACGTAGATTAATTCCCGACATTCGGAGCTTTTTATTTCCTCGTCAGAAGATCACTACCCCTAATATTTGTTTGTAGGTCGATTTTGCTTGGCCGCAGCCAAAGCTTCGATTTTACTAAGCTTCCACTTAGGAATAGATAATTTTCCGAAAGTTACAATTCTGGTGCTCCCACCCCCTACTCCTGTTTCAATCAACAGAGAAACGGGGTTTGCGAAATTCCAGCTCAATCGGATAATTGTTAGGCGTCCCTCAAACACCTTGAAGTTGGAACATAGTATACGCAACGATTAATTCTGTTCAAAAGAGGTATACTGTTCCCTATCTCGACCATTTTCTTTTTTCTTCTTAGAGAAATTTGTGGACACATCCAGGCAGCCCCCAGCAAATATATATGTATATATACATTGTATATATATATATACATTGTATATATATTTATACATTGTATATATATACATTGTATATATATATACATTGTATACATTGTATATATATACATTGTATATATATATACATTATATACATTGTATATATATATATATAATTAGATATATCACTGAGATAGATATATATATATATGCTGCTCTCCTCCTCATCATCCAATTCCGCCCCTTCTCCTTCCTCCTCTTCCTTAACCGTCCTCGTCCTCCCCTTCCTGGCATTCCCACCCATCATCTCCTATCTCCATTTCCACCCCTTCCTCTATTCCCCTTCCTCCACATCCTCCACTTCCCCCTCTCTTCCCTCTCCTCCCTTTCCTCCACTAACTCCCTTTACCCCTTTCTCCCCTTCCTACTGCCCCCTTCTCTCCTTGCTCTGCTTGTTTTCCTTGCTCCCCTTTTATCCTTGCTCTCCTTGCTCTCATTTTCTCCACGCTCTCCTTGCTCTCCTTTTATCCTTGCTCTTCTTTTCACTATGCTCTCCTTTTCTCCATACTGTCCTTGCTCTCCTTGCTCTCCTTTTCTCCACACTCTCCTTGCTCTCCTTTTCTCCATGCTCTCCTTGATTTCCCTTTTGTCCTTGCTCTCCTTTTCTCCATGCTCTCCATGCTCCCCCTTGCTCTCCTTTTCTCCATGCTCTCCATGCACTCATTGCTCTCCTTGCTCTCCTTTTTTGTCATTTCTCTCCTTGCTCTCCCTTTTTCCTAGTATCTATGTACTTGTTTACATACAAATACTCAGTTCTCGTAATAAGTAATTTTCTGAAAGTTAAAATCTTGCTGCTCCCACAGGTTTGCACGGTGCCTTCCCCATTATATTTATTGTCATTTATTCTTCTAATACTAAGAATAAGTCGGAACAAGTTTTTAATTTAAGAGAAAATTATGATCTAAAAAATTTGTATCTAAAAAATGACTTTCCGGACGAACACTTAAAACTGTATGTATGTATGTATGTATGTATGTATGTATGTATGTATGTATGTATGTAAAATCACGTGTTAGGCGGAGTCTTTCTCAGATGAAGGATCAGTGGTGGAGTGAGAAGGCTGGTGAGATACAAACTGCGTCTGATTCCAATAACACAAAGCTGTTGTACAGTCTCTTGCGTGAGGTTTATCGACCGTCTTCTCTGGTGACACCGCTTCGCAGCAAGGATGGCAAAGAACTTCTTCGTGACTCACAGGGAATTCTACGAAGGTGGCGAGAGCTCTTTGATGATCTTTTGAATCAGCCGTCTGTCGTCAGTGAAGATTTCCTCAATCTCATTCCAGAAAGTCCTGTGAAAGTAGCTCTCGCAGAACCTCCGACGCTTGTGGAGTTTGCAGTGGCTATTTCGAAGCTGAACAGTGGAAGATCTCCAGGTATGGATGGCATACATGCTGAGCTCCTACAATATGGTGGTGAGAGACTCCTGCAACATCTGCACTCTTTGTTTGGAAGGATATGGGCTAATGAATTCGTACCTGTGGACTGAAGAGATGCAGTAATGGTGGTCTTGTACAAGGGAAAGGGTAACAGGAATGATTGTGGGAACTACAGAGGTATATCATTGCTTTCTGTCGTAGAGAAAGTTTTATGTAGGGTGCTTCTGGACCGTCTGCTGACACACATTGCAGATTGTGTTCTTCCTGAAAGTCAATCTGGTTTTCGTGCTGGACGCGGCACTACTGATATGATCTTCTCAGCCAGACAGCTCCAGGAGAAGTGCATTGAACAAGGCTTGGATCTGTATCAGGTTTTTGTCGATCTGACAAAGGCTTTCGATACTGTCAACAGAGATGCATTATGGAAGGTTCTCCAGAAACTTGGTTGCCCTGATAAGTTCCTTGCTTTAGTTAGGTCTTTCCATGACGACATGAAGGCTTGGGTTAATGTCGGAGGTAACATGTCGGAGCCTATCTCAGTAAAAAATGGAGTGAAACAGGGGGATATTCCAGCACCGACCCTGTTTGCCATATACTTTGCAATGGTTTTCTGTATTGCATTCAGGAATTGCGAGCATGGTGTTTACATCCGATATCGAACCTCAGGCGGCATATTTAACAT
>OZ024746.1:44800436-44820436 GCA_964016885.1 Eledone cirrhosa
GTGATCCAGCCCCTGAAAACGGGTCCGAAGCCTGCCGCCGCTAGCACCGCATCCAGGTAACCATGGTCGACCCTATCGAACGCCTTAGATTGATCCAAGTTGATCAGAGCCCCACCAAAGCCGGGTTCGTTCCCAACCCTCTCTATGATGTATCGCATGAGGTGGAGGTTGTCATGGATGGACCTGGACGGGATAGCGCATGTCTGCGCATCTCCCACCAGGTTGTCCACGACAAGCGCCAACCTCTTTGCTAGCACCTTGGCCAAAATCTGTAACTCTGTATTTAGCAGTGTTATGGGCCTGAAGTTACTTATTTCGTCCCCCTTGTTCTCGTCCTTCCTCACTAGCGTGACTACGCCCTTGGTCACAGTACAGGGAATTCTCCCGTTCTGTTGCCAGTTGCAGTAGACCACCTCGAGGAGATCGGGGAACAAGTCCGGCATAGCTAGATATAATTCGTAAGGAAGACCATCGAGACCCGGGGATTTGCGTTTGCCGCATTGGCTCAGCACGTCCTCTATCTCAGCGGCCGAAATCGGCTCCTCGCAGGACTTCGCCTCCCTGTCCGAGAGGCGCGGCAGGCCGTCGAGGTATGGACCGAAGTCCACGTTCCCAACCGGCTCCCCGCCCCTCCCGAACAGTCGGGCAAAGTGCCTTTGAAAGGCCTCACACATCTGCTTAGGCTCAAGAATCGCTCGTCTATCCAGGTCTCGCAAAGACCGGATGGTGGATTTAGTTCCACTGTTGGCCTCTGTCACGCGGGCCCAGCTAACAGCTTTGGTCCTCTCGTTCCCTAGAGCACGTATTTTACTTCGGACAACGCAGCCTTCGTGCTTCGCGTCGAAAAACTGGCTCAAAGCCGTTCTCGACGCTAGCACTCTGGCCACGGCGCCGCTTCTAATTGCCTCTTCTACTCTATCTATTAGCTCCCTTTCCTTCCAATTCCTATCCGCAGCTAGAACCTTACTAAATTCTATCGAGACTACTCTAATCTCTCTCTTTAAAGATACCCACCACCTGCTGTTGACGATCGCTCCAGTCAACCGTTCCTTAACTAACGTACTAATCCGATTCCTGTAGGCTCTACTTGCCGGCAAGGACAAGTTGAGCTTCCAGTAACCGGGGCCCTGTCTATGAGTTCTGTCAAGGTTGACCATGCAGGTCACTAATTTGTGGTCTGAATAGCCAACCATGCGCATTTTTGGACAACTTAAAAAGTCCTTATCCTTAATTCTAACTAAGAACCTATCTAGGTACGACCTAGATGATCCGCTACAATTTGCCCAAGTCCAGGTTGGCGCAGTCGGAAAATCTAGTCGATATCTATCGGCCAGGTCAAATCGACCGATTAACCCTTTGAGGCTATTACACCCCTCTCTATCGGGGCAGGCCCCTACGTAGTCCCAGCGTGCATCTAGGATACCATTCCAGTCCCCCACTAATAGCAAGGAGCGGGACGTCCCTAGAAAAGTCTCCAGACGATGGAAGAAGTCCAGCCGCATTGACCCGAAAGGGCCGTAGGCGGCTACCAACCTAAACGCTCCGCCTTTACCACTGCCAAGGTCCAGAACCACTAGTCGACCCTCCGGGTCCAAATGTACCATCTGTGTTGCGAGACCCAGATGTTTTTGCAGCAGAACGACAACTCCACCCCCGCCTCCGGGCTGACAGAGAGATGCGTGCATCTCAAAGTCATCAAAGGTGGGGGCCAGCTGTCGCACGTTGCTGATCCGGGCCTCGCAAATAACCATCACATCTATACGTTGTGACCTGAGGTCATTTAGAAGCATTGCTTGCTTCCAAGTTGAGCCCAGGCCACGCGCATTTAAACAGCCTACTCTTAGCATAGCCAGGTTGGTGGTGAAGAGAAAAGGCACTTACCTCTCTGCGTCCCGGGTATCGGGCTGCACAATTTCCATTAGGGTGGGGGATGGGTTGTTGGGTGGGGTGGTGGTTTGTGGAAGTGTGGGGGCATCAGTGTGATGTGTGGTTGGGGAGCTTGGAGTTGTGTGGGTGTTTGGGGAGGGGGTGGGATAGTTTTTTAGGAGGACGCGGTTAATGGGCCCGACGCAGGGGGAACCCACGTCCTCTTTAAAATTGTTTTTTAAAGTTTTATCGGTGTCCTGTGGGGCCTTAATCATTTTGAGGTGGGGGAAATCCCCTGCCTGGGTGAAGTTAGGCCCTTGTGTTTTTATTAGATTGTTGTTGTACACAATGTTTAACAGTTTTTTGTTTCTTGTATTTATGTATGTGTATGCATGTTTTTGTTTTTGTGTGGTGTTTTTTGTTTGCTGTTGTTGTGAGCTCTTTTGTGTTGGTGTCAGTGTTATGTTTTGGGGAGGGGTTTTTTTCATTTGTGTGTCTGAGGTGTGTTTTCTTTTTTTTCTTTTGATTGTGTGGAAGTGCTCCTCCTCGTCTGACGACGAACTAGAGTCATCTTCCGCGTTGGAGGGGAGGGGTATATTTTCGGGTTGTGTTTGCGGTACGGGTGTTTTGGAAATTGTTTTTGTTTTTTGAGTGGAGGGGATGGGTTGGACATTGTTTTGTTTTGGTTTGAGCTGTGGTGGTTGTTTTTGTAGTGGTAGTTGTGGTGATTGTGTTGGTTGTGCAGTTGTTGGTGGTGTAGGCAGGATTGGGGTTTTCTTATTAAGTTGGGGACAGACAGCCCTCAGGTGACCTCTGGTTCCGCAGAGGTAACACGAGGGCCGTCTACCCTCAACGGTAATGTTGATGAAGGTTAGATCATCCAGTATGACGCGTTCAGGGATCTGGGCGATCCTTTCGGGCCTCATTTGAACTACAAGTTCGAGGCTCGTTCCACTGAACGCGTCACCCGATGCCTTTCCCATGGACACCAGCATGTCATCCTCCAGGTCCAGAAAACCTGTCAAAACCCACCATATGTCCATAATCGGCAGGATGGTGTGGATTTTTATTTTTTGTGTTCTTCTACCCATGTACGTAGGGTAGAAGGTGTATGCGGTGGATGTGATTGGTTTGATGGACAGTTTCACTGCTGTGTCCCTGTCCTTCATGAGAATGGATAGACTCCCGTAGAGTCTATCCTTCTGAATGAAGGTGATGTCCTTCATGACGTCTTTTAAAACCAGCTCTATCTCGCTCTGTGATGGTTGAGCTGGTTTTTTACTTTTGTTCGAGATTGTCCTAAACATGACCGTGTTTAGGAGTCTCTGGCTTTTTAGTTCCGGGGGGGAATGGATTGTGAATGAACCATTTTCCCCGTACACTATATATTTTTTCGCATCCGCCAGTAGCTCCTTCGCTTTTGTTATATCTACTGGCAGATAGTCGAGGGTTTTCCTTGTCGTCTCGGCGAAGGAGAAATTTTGTTTGTTTGTGTTATAGTTAGATAGATAGATAAATTTCCTTATTAGCCACAAGAGCACAAAAGAATGGGACAAATACAAATAGGGAGTTTACATACAGGTATATGAAAATAAAACTATTAATACAATAACAAATAACAATTGAAATCCCCAATAGGGGTGGGGTGACACAGGGGTTGTACACACCCCGAAAAAATGTACAACCCTCATCTCCAGGAGCACTAAGAGTGAGTACTCCCTTCCTCTCTTCCTCTTTTTCCTCAGCCTACAGGCTTATATAGAGAGAAGGCCCAACCACTCGGGCCATCTTTGCCACATTCACCAACCTTTTATAAAATTTGCTGGGGTACAGCACCTCTCTCTCCATCCTGATTCTTCTTCGAAAATGATATTTGAAAAAACGAATCAGTTGTTCGCCGGAGAGAAAGGTGTCTGACCTCAGCCCTTTTAACCTCGTCCACCATATAACCCCTTTCAGCATAGCCATAACACATAGGAAAATCGCCTCTCCCTCATTTTTGAAGGAGGGTGGCGGTTTGATCATGACACTGGACTCGGTGGTCAACTGGATTGGTCCCACCCGCGACAATAGTCGTTCAACATAGCCCCATAGGTCGGTAACGCCCAGGCAGTGTACAAATGCGTGTTTCCTCGTCGCGCACGCATCTCGGACATATCTTTTTCGAAGGGTCCCTACCCGGGCGCCCGTATCTGAAGAGCTTATCTCGAACTGGTAGAGCTCCTCGGTCAGCACTGCCAGGCCAGGGACTTTTGAAAGTTGTCCATTGATCCCGGGCGGAAGGTCCTACCGAACAGACTGGCCAGTTCGTCCTCCTCTACGCCTAGAGTTTCTTCGAGCGTGTCGTCGCACTTGCTGCGGACCAACTCTCTATAGAATGTCGAAGTGGTGTCTCCACTGATCGCCGGGTCCGTTTGCCAGAGGACTGTGAGCGCCTGAGCACATTCGATATGCCAGTCGCCCATTTTCCTCGGTCAGCGAGACGAGTCGTGGGAAGGCTCGCCTCACGAACGGGGCCCACACCTGTTGTCTTTTGAGGAATACGTGGAGGTGCCGCAGCCTGAGCGCGTGTTTGCGCATCGTCCCGCCACGGCATCCCCAATCCTCCGTTTGAAGGGTGTTGGCAGCAGATGGATCTTCTCACCAAAGAAGCCCGTTTCTTCCAAAGGAATTGGAAGAGCGCGCGCTCTATTTTGGTGAGCGTTTTGGCTGGACAAGGCACAACGGTCAAGCGGTAGTAGATGACGGACGCTATAAAAGTGTTCGCCACCTCCGCTCGACCTTTCAAGGATAGTTTGCACTCGGCCCACTTCTGGGTGAGCGCAAACACCTTGTCCGTCACCTCGTTCCAGTTCTTCTCCACCTGGAGGTCAGGACTAAATCAGACACCGAGTAGCTTTACCGGTTCGTCCGTCCAGCGTCTGACGACGCCATCGGAAGTCATCGGTTTGCCTCTCCACGATCCGAGTTGCAAACCGATGGACTTGTCCCGGTTCAGCTTCGCTCCTGTGAAACTTTCGTATTCCTTCAGTAAGGTGCCGACGTCCTCGATTTGCGAGGCGCTCGACACCATTACTGTCACGTCGTCGGCGTAGGCCGACGCCGCTTTCCACAGTCCCGGTTCCAGAGGGATGCTCTGCAATAGCTCCAACTTCCGCAGTAGTGGCTCAAGAGTCAGTACGTACAGAAGGGAGGAGAGATGGCATCCCTGTCGAATGGATCGCGTAATATGGAACGGCTCCGAGAGGTAGCCGTTCACCTTGACCCTTGAACAGATGTTGCTGTTGTGCATTGCAGCAATCCAGCCTCTGAACACGGGTCCGAAGCCTGCCGCCTCGACCACCGCATCCAGGTAACGATGGTCAACCCTATCTAAAGCCTTAGACTGATCCAAGTTGATCAGGGCCCCACCGAAGCCGGGTTTACACCCTACACTCTCTATGATGTATCGCATGAGGTGGAGGTTGTCGTGTATGGACCTGGTCGGGATTGCGCATGTCTGCGCTTCTCCCACCAGGTTCTCGACGACAAGCGCCAGCCTCTTTGCCAACACCTTGGCCAAAATCTGTAACTCTGTGTTTAGCAGAGTTATGGGCCGGAAGTTACCTATTTCATCCCCCTTATTCTCGTCCTTCCTGACTAGTGTGACAACGCCCCCGGTTACAGAACTGGGAATTCTCCCGTTCTGTTGCCAGTTGCAGTAGACCGCTTCCAGGAGACTGGAGAATAAGTCCGGCATTGCTACGTAAAATTCGTAGGGTAGACCGTCGAGACCTGGAGATTTGCATTTGCCGCATTGGCTCAGCGCGTCCCCTATCTCAGCGGCTGAAATCGGCTTTTCGCAGAACTTTGCCTCGCTGTCCGAGAGTCGCGGTAGGCCGTCGAGGTATAGACCGAAATCCATAGCCCCTCCCGCCGCCCCGCCCTGCCCGAACAGTTGAGCAAAGTGCCGCTGAAAGGCCGCACACATCTGCCTCGGCTCACGTATCACGCGTCCGTTTTGGTCCTTCAAAGACCGAATCGTGGACTTGTTGCCACTTTTTGCCTCCGTCACCCGGGCCCAGCTAACAGCTTTGGCTCCCTCGTTTCCCAGAGCACGTATTTTGCTTCTGACAACGCAGCCCTCGTGCTTTGCGTCGAAGAACTGGTCCAAGGCCGTTCTCGTTGCTAGCACGCTGGCTACGTTGCCACTTCTAATTGCCTCTTCTACTTTATCTACCAGTTCCTTCTCGGTTCTATTTCTATCTAACGCATTTGAAATAGATAGATAGATAGGATTATTCATATACGTATAATTGAACTTTGTTTGAACTCAGTTACTTTCTATTTCTACTATTCATTTTTATTCACTGTTCCTTTCTGCGTTATATAAAAATATCAATGTGCTATGTATAAATATGTTGTCATTGTTATATTCATATTGAATCTTTCTTAATATTGTGTTATGATGGAACAATTATATCAGCCATTTTGCTAAGATATCTGATGATAATGTCACGTATGTTGGATGGTATCCATAGAAAAATCAGAACGATAGTCAGAAAATTTAAATTCACTGACTGTTTATACTTAGGAGAGAACGATATCACAGATGGATGAACAACATTCATTATCGTATAAATTTAATCTGGAAGTGTACAATAGATACGTTGATTAACCGAATTGAACTGGCATCGGGATCATTTATTGCTACAAAAAACATTTCTAGCAATTTTAGTTTCAATCCCCTGAGCTTAGATCCAGCTCGAATAAGGTTTATGAATATATTTAATTCCAACATTTAATACATAACGAAAAAAGTTGTAATTCTTCAAGAATATGGGGAAACTTTACTGATTGCAACATTGCTCACAAGGGTTTAGCAACATCAGAACTATTCGTTTAAGTGAATCTCAAGAAATATTTCTTGAAAGATTAATAATCTTATAAATAATATAGTTTCTTTGTAGTTTATTGATAAATTTTTCAATTCAGTTAATTCTAAGAAAGTATTACTGTAAAGTCCTAAGGTAGTATGCAGTTTTATCTTATATGAGTATATTTTCCTCAACAGTAGTGAAAATTAGGTTTTAGATATTAGAATTGGGAGCCGCAGATGTGTTATCGATTTCTTTTTGGTGGATTGGAAATTTATCTGGTTTTGATTATAAAATCTCATATTCACCTTGGTTATAACTGATCTATCAAACCACAGTGAAAGTTTCGTATTCTTGGCTTTATCATTTTAGGAATTGCTAGATGTATAGAAATCCATACGTCTTTGATAACAGTACTGAATAATAACACCATCATCAAATTCTAAACATTTGTGTTTTAGAAATGGTACATATAAATGTATTTTGTATCTTCATAAAAAGAAAGTTTTAAATTATTATTGGAGATTAAAAACCTATAATGAAATCATAGAAGAGACGATTGGCAAGTGAACTGTTGTGTGAATCTCTTTATTGTACGTATATATAAAGTATATTTTCCATGTTGTAGATAATTAATAGCTCTTTGAGAAAAAAAGAATCTATAAACGTCAAAAAAAAAAAAAAAAATAAGGTGTAGACATTTTAAAATATATTTAATCATTCTAGTTGCAAAAATCTTAGCACGTTATTGTACGATAATCACGAATATTTTTCGGTGCAGAAAAGATACAAAAAAGGCAATGAGCAAAATACAACAGAATACAATTACTAGATAGATTATGCCCTATAATACAATTTAAAATAAACATAAATTATGTTAATAAGGTTATTTTACTATAGCACATACTATACCAGCTTTTTTGAAACTCTAATGTATTTATATGTATTAGTTTGTGTCGTATAGACTCTCAAACTGTATATACTTATTAAGCTAATCTATTATATTTGATCAACTTATCCTTTTAATGATTTTTACAATTCAGTGGTCTTTCTATAAATCTATCTATATTAGTTACAAATTCCTATCTCGTCATTGCTCAATATCTAACAATATATATATATATATATAGTAATAATAATACAATTGAAGACCAAAATCCAAAGAGGGCTCGATAAGGAAAATATATATCAAATATATAAGAACCGTAGAGCAAATAGTTATTAAAATAACAGATTAAACTTTAAGCAAAGAATCGCTGCTTTCACCCTTAACGGGATCTTCTGAGACTAACAAAGTCAATCTGTAAACGCAGAACTGGATATTTCAAAAAACATTGCAACCGGTGGAGGACAGGAACACGATACTTTGGTTCGTGGAAACGTTCGTTGGCAAAGAACGGGAAGAAACGAATAATACGTCATTAATAGGAGCGGTGAAAAACAATTACGCGCAAAGACAGAACCACGTTTATGGTATAAAAGAGGTCGTAGACTAATGTTCTCTTAGGTGGTGCATAGAGACGTTCTCTGGCAATGAACGAAAATACGAAGATAATAAGTCATATGTGGAGCGTGGAGAACAATAGCACGCAAAGACAAAACCACGTAAATGGTATAGCAGAAGTTGTAGACTAAAATTCTAACTAGGAGACCAAATGAATCTCCGCTACAGAGTTAAGAACAAAGTAAATAAATACAATACAGAAGTAATAGAAACAAATAAATACATACACGCAA
This sequence comes from Eledone cirrhosa, assembly GCA_964016885.1. Lineage (NCBI taxonomy): Eukaryota > Metazoa > Mollusca > Cephalopoda > Octopoda > Eledonidae > Eledone > Eledone cirrhosa. The sequence goes on from OZ024746.1 coordinate 44,808,896, forward strand.
ACAGATACGTACATACACGAGCATACGCAAAACCTTACCATAGGTATACAAAACCACGCACCTATAAATATGTGTGTGTGTGTATGCTTGTGTACAAATAAATAAATAATTATATAAACGTATATAAATAAATAAATACGTATATAACAAGCGCACACACATACCTACAAATAAATACATGAATGTTCGGAGACGTAAGTCAACTAAAACAAAAAGTACACATATACACATACCCACCATACGTACGAACCTGCATACTCACGCAGACGCAAAACTCCCGTATACACATAGTCAAACCTTAAATGCCAGAATATGTAAAAATTATACGCCATAACAATCAAATATACGTACGAGAAGGTATAAATACCTTCACAAAACATACGGGTAATATATACTTACCTATGCAAATAAGTAAAGGAATAAACAAAACATATACTTAGCTCCCATATCAAGACGTAAAATATCCACGTATAGATCGTGCTATCCGTTAGGGTATAACGTGGGGCTGTAATAAGGGAAAGTTTTGTGCAATTTATGTTTACAAGCCGAAATTGCCTCAGATTTTTTGTTTAAGATGTGGTCTGTGGCGTAGAGTATTTCCAGGGCCTCAGCGGCGCAGAGGTCACATGGTCTTTTATTTCCGTTATACGATCTAGCCCTAGCTAGGATCTCCCAGTGTAACTTATATTGGGTGTGTTTGTCTTTTAGAATCCAGATATAAGCTGAAAGTGACGTCATATTCCTTCTTAGAGGGTAACGAAAAGAATGGGTATGCATGTAAAGACGCTGCTTGAAACTATTGGCGGTTAACCCTATGTAGGCCCTACGGGACGTGGGTGTTACAACCTTACATTTGTAGACAATGTTACTAGAGAGGCATTTCCCGGATAGGGGGCAATCAGCCCGATTCCTACAATTACAGTTAGTACTAACTACAGGGTTGCACGTGTTCCTACGGCTAGGTAGTTTAGCTAAATTTGAAGCTGTGATGTTATGTGCAAGGTTAGGAGTCGTAGAGTAAGACATTTTAATAGTATTTCTATTAAAAACGTTACTATATTTATGTGTAGGGGGAAAAGGCTTCGTAATAAGGGAAAGAAAGATCTTAGCTAATGGTGTGGCCACCTCCTTATTATATGGTGGGTTAAACCAACAAATGCGACGGGATCTATTTCTTCTAGGTCTATTTTCGTACTCTGTATATGCTACCTTATCGACAAATCCACTTCGAGCAAGAGTTTCATTGTAATAATTGGAATGGTCGTTGAAAATGCGCTCGTTGGTGGAAAGACGGGAAAGTCTCAACAAAACGTTATTTACCAGGTTCTTGGTTATGCTGGCAGGATGGTTGGACTGCTTACTTTTGTAATCTACAACTTCTGCTATACCATTTACGTGGTTTTGTCTTTGCGTGCTATTGTTCTCCACGCTCCACATATGACTTATTATCTTCGTTTTTTCGTTCATTGCCAGAGAACGTCTCTATGCACCACCTAAGAGAACGTTAGTCTACGACCTCTTTTATACCATAAACGTGGTTCTGTCTTTGCGCGTAATTGTTTTTCACCGCTCCTATTAATGACGTATTATTCGTTTCTTCCCGTTCTTTGCCAACGAACGTTTCCACGAACCAAAGTATCGTCTTCCTGTCTTCCTCCGGTTGCAACGTTTTTTGAAATATCCAGTTCTGCGTTTACAGATTGACTCTGTTAGTTTCAGAAGATCCCGTTAAGGGTGAAAGCAGCGATTCTTTGCTTAAACTTTAATCTGTTATTTTAATAAATATATATATATATATATATATATATATATATATATATATATATATATATATATATATATATGAGGTGACGAACAGGGTGTTTGCACTGACCCAGAAGTGGGCCGAGTGCAAACTGTCCCTGAAAGGACGGGCGGAGGTGGCGAACACTTATATAGCGTCCGTCATCTACTACCGCCTGACCGTTGTGCCTTGCCCAAAGGAAACGCTCGCCAAAATGGAGCGCACACTCTTCCAATTCCTTTGGAAGAAGCGGGCTCCTATGGTGAGGAGATCCATATGCTGTCAACACCCTTCGAAAGGAGGGCTAGGGGTGCCGTGGCTAATGATACGTAAACACGCATTAAGGCTACGGCACCTTCAGGTATTCCTCTCCGGTCAACCGGTGTGGGCCCCGTTTGTGAGGCGAGCCTTTCCTAGACTCGTCTCACTCACCGAGCTGCAATTCTGGGTCAAGCAAAGACCGAGAAAACAACTGGGCGCCTGGCACACCGAGTGTTCCCAGGCGCTCACGGCTCTCTGGCAGGCGGACCCGGCTGTCAGTGGAGAATCCACCTCGTCATTCTATAGAGGGCTGGTGGTTAGCAGGTGCGACGACGCCCTCGGAGAAGCCCTAGGCATGGAGGAAGACGAACTGGCCAACCTGTTGGACATTCAGCCCGGGACCCATGGATAACTTCCAGAGGTCCCTGGCCTGGCAATGCTACAGAAGGGCTCTGCCCGTTCGAGAAAGGCTCTACAGACACGGGCGCCCGGGTAGGGACCCATCGAAAAAGATCTGTCCCAGATGCGTGTGCGACGAGGAAACCGTTGCACACGCATTGGTACACTGCTCGGGCATTGCCGATCTGTGGGGCTATGTCGAACAACGGCTGTCAAGGGTGGGACCAATCCGGTTGACCACCGAGTCTATTGTAACGATCAAGCCGCCTCCCCTCTTCAAAAACGAAGGAGAGGCGGTGTTTCTGTGAGTAATAGCCATGGCGAAAGAGGTTGTATGGTGGACGCGTCTGAAAGGACTGAGGTCAGACACCTTTCTCTCTGGCCAACAACTGGTCCGTTTCTTCCGATATCATTTCGGAAGAAGGATCAGGATGGAGAGAGAGGTGCTGCACCCCAGCCGTTTCTATGAAAGATGGGTGAAAGTGGCGAGAATGGCCATAATATATTTAGAAACACACAGATACATGCGGACACACACATATATACATGAATGCATCCGCACCCAACTGTGAGTTAAGGGTGCCAACTTCACCGATGTTGCTCAATGAATGACTGGGACAGACTAATTCAGTTTGAACCAGACTGAACCAGTATCAAAGTTAAAAATACATTATGAAGAGAGAAGAAACATTTAGATATAATTAGTAATAAAATGTATCATACCTAAACTGTTCCTAAATTCCTCGACTACGTAGTTTCGTGGCATAAACAAAAACAATATATCAAAGATATAGAGTCCTTGCGAGGTCTGCCGACTTATCAAGAGGATACCTCATTTTACTAGTCTCAAGAACGCGTCTACACGACGTGAGAAAGAATCCCAAAAGGCGGAGGGGGAGACAGTCACGCGATATAACGGTCCGCATGTATCTGTGTGTTTCTAAATATATTAATAACTCCCTCTGGTCGAGCAATCTTTGAAGTGTGGGGACAACTGGAAAGCTTCCATTACTCATACTTCTCGCCTTCTTCACTACCTCTTCTACGGCCTCGATATGAATACCCCCTCCGCCTCCGTGGTATTTTCTTCGTGGTTATAAGAGGTTTAGCTCTGTTTCTCGACCGTTATATCGCGTGACTGTCTCCCCCTCCGCCTTTTGGGATTCTTTCTCACGTCGTGTAGACGCGTTCTTGAGACTAGTAAAATGAGGTATCCTCTTGATAAGTCGGCAGACCTCGCAAGGACTCTATATCTTTGATATATTGTTTTTGTTTATGCCACGAAACTACGTAGTCGAGGAATTTAGGAACAGTTTAGGTATGATACATTTTATTACTAATTATATCTAAATGTTTCTTCTCTCTTCATAATGTATTTTTAACTTTGATACTGGTTCAGTCTGGTTCAAACTGAATTAGTCTGTCCCAGTCATTCATTGAGCAACATCGGTGAAGTTGGCACCCTTAACTCACAGTTGGGTGCGGATGCATTCATGTATATATGTGTGTGTCCGCATGTATCTGTGTGTTTCTAAATATATTAATAACTCCCTCTGGTCGAGCAATCTTTGAAGTGTGGGGACAACTGGAAAGCTTCCATTACTCATACTTCTCGCCTTCTTCACTACCTCTTCTACGGCCTCGATATGAATACCCCCTCCGCCTCCGTGGTATTTTCTTCGTGGTTATAAGAGGCTTAGCTCTGTTTCTCGACCGTTATATTGCGTGACTGTCTCCCCCTCCGCCTTTTGGGATTCTTTCTCACGTCGTGTAGACGCGTTCTTGAGACTAGTAAAATGAGGTATCCTCTTGATAAGTCGGCAGACCTCGCAAGGACTCTATATCTTTGATATATTGTTTTTGTTTATGCCACGAAACTACGTAGTCGAGGAATTTAGGAACAGTTTAGGTATGATACATTTTATTACTAATTATATCTAAATGTTTCTTCTCTCTTCATAATGTATTTTTAACTCTGATACTGGTTCAGTCTGGTTCAAACTGAATTAGTCTGTCCCAGTCATTCATTGAGCAACATCGGTGAAGTTGGCACCCTTAACTCACAGTTGGGTGCGGATGCATTCATGTATATATGTGTGTGTCCGCATGTATCTGTGTGTTTCTAAATATATTAATAACTCCCTCTGGTCGAGCAATCTTTGAAGTGTGGGGACAACTGGAAAGCTTCCATTACTCATACTTCTCGCCTTCTTCACTACCTCTTCTACGGCCTCGATATGAATACCCCCTCCGCCTCCGTGGTATTTTCTTCGTGGTTATAAGAGGTTTAGCTCTGTTTCTCGACCGTTATATCGCGTGACTGTCTCCCCCTCCGCCTTTTGGGATTCTTTCTCACGTCGTGTAGACGCGTTCTTGAGACTAGTAAAATGAGGTATCCTCTTGATAAGTCGGCAGACCTCGCAAGGACTCTATATCTTTGATATATTGTTTTTGTTTATGCCACGAAACTACGTAGTCGAGGAATTTAGGAACAGTTTAGGTATGATACATTTTATTACTAATTATATCTAAATGTTTCTTCTCTCTTCATAATGTATTTTTAACTCTGATACTGGTTCAGTCTGGTTCAAACTGAATTAGTCTGTCCCAGTCATTCATTGAGCAACATCGGTGAAGTTGGCACCCTTAACTCACAGTTGGGTGCGGATGCATTCATGTATATATGTGTGTGTCCGCATGTATCTGTGTGTTTCTAAATATATATATATATATATATATATATATATATATATATATATATATATATATATATATATATATATATATATATATATATATATATATATATATACATATATATATGCACGAGTTGTCAATATGAATGGACCTATTATTTTTATCTAAAGACATTTTTTATCCAATTCCATCCCGCCCGTCCCCTTAATCTATTTTATTTCTCATTCTTTCTTCTGATGAAGGACTAGCGTATATATATATATATATATATATATATATATATATATATATATATATATATATTACAGTACAAATATTAATAAAATAGATGTTCTTTTGATCATTTAAATTTTATTATACACATTTCAGAGGTAAAACAGTACGTCTTCATCAGACAAAATATAATGATACATGACATACACTGAGATGTTAAATGGTTAAGATTTAATCAAGGTAACTACCTTGATTAAATCTTAACCATTTAACATCTCAGTGTATGTCATGTATCATTATATTTTGTCTGATGAAGACGTACTGTTTTACCTCTGAAATGTGTATAATAAAATTTAAATGATCAAAAGAACATCTATTTTATTAATATTTGTACTGTAATATAAATAACTCTGGAAAATCATTTTTTTGTAGAGTGCTTCCAATCTACTGTAAAACTCATTCTTTGATGTACTCACTGAATCTTGTTTAACTCTCTAATATATATATATATATATATATATATATATATATATACTAGCACCAGTACCCAGCGTTGCCTGGGTAGGTAAAATAATATCTGCTTCGATGAAAAGGTGTTGATCTTAGCGACTGCTTCTCGATGACTCATCTATAGCCACACAGAGGACATGCAGGGGAGGGTGGTGATGACCTCTACCACTGAAAAACGCGGGTGACTGATGGAGGGGCATGCTGGAGGAGGGAGTTTCGAATTTTAACAAAATCGGTTGAAAATGTGGGAGCTAGAGCCGAAAAGGCGGGAATTTGAGCGCAAAGGTGGTATTTTCGAATATTTAAGCGGTTGCCACGCCGTTCCTGAACAAAAAAAATCCAAAATATAAAGCCTCTTTAAGAAGTGAAAACATCAGATCTAGCGTAGTGTTAAATTTGAACAAAGTAGGTTGATTAATGTGGGAGCTAGAGCCGAAACAGTGGAAATTTGAGTCTAAAAGTGGTATTTGTGAATATTTAAGCGGCTGCCACACTGTCCTTGAAGAATAAATGCAAGATATAAAGTCATTAAAAGATGTGCAATGATATAATTCTATTTTGCTTTAAAATTTGAACAAAATTGGTGGCAAAATGTAGGAGCTAGAGCCAAAAATCTTAATTGTTGATACCTAAAAAGACCCCCCCCCCCTATAGATTTTTATCTCCTGAATGACCCCGGAAGAAAAGAACGATACGCTGATATATGGAAAACACTCCCCGATGACTAATCTATGAGCCTGTAAAATATCATGGAAATCGGTCGTAAGATGTAGGCCCCTATAAGGTAATACACAGATACACAGACACACAGACACACATACTTAATTTTATATATATACAAATACACACACACACACACACACACACACACACACACACATATAATATATATATATATATACATACATACGATTTCTCACGAATGAAACAGCTCTAGTCCTGTAGAAGCTTTTCTATATATTATATATATATATATATGTATATATATATATATATAAATGGCTTCTACATGACTAGAAATGTTTCAAACGAAGGAAATGATCATCAGGAAATTTTTCCTGACGACTCCTTTCGAATGAAAGAGTTCTAGTTCTTTAGAAACAATTTCTATATTAAAAATGTATACTCTGCTATGTATTGAGCACCTTACTTACTGTAGTTACGCCCGATTGAACCTGGGATACATACACACAAACACACACCCACACACACATAGACACACACACACACACACACACACACACACACACACACATATATATATATTGTATATATATATATATATATATGTATATATATTTATATATATATATATATATATATATATATATATATATATATATACATATTGATTAACTTTATTTGAGCACATGCCAAAACATTCCAGGAAAGAACGTGGTTTATTGAATTGATAGGTGAAGTTAACTTGACTGCGGTATCTGAATTGTGTTCGTGGTGTAACATTGGTGAACTTTAAACCTTTGGTGTTATATATTATTGCAAATATCCGAATTACTGAAACTTCCTATCTTGAAGTTGAAGATATTCTTTGTTGGTAATAAATATACTAAGTGCATGTAAAATACATTGTAGAGAGTAAGGGAAAGTAAAGCTTTTCATGTATATACGTTTCTCTTTCGACATAATTTCAAATATTTCTAAAATACAATAAATCGTCTTGTTTTTCGTGCTTGAAGATCCGTTCAAATACGTGTATATGTTTCATATTCCCATTCCAATGAATAATTAAAAGTCTGATCGAAAAATCTTTCATGTAAATGTGCTTTAATTTAAGTAACACTAGCATCATACTGTCTCTAAGGGGTATGCTAGAGTAGGCTTTAAAATATGAAATAGCATGCATCTGAGTTGGGAATATATTTATATATATAGATATTTACTATTTCTCTGGTAACTAATCCATTTAGCGGTTGACTTAGTAACAGGATTGTTATATATGTTAAAACCGTTTTGTCGGACATTGTGTGACCAACTCAATAAAGATTTTGGCTCTCTATGTCACTTCTTACGTTATTTACTTTTCTTTTTGTGGTATGAGTGGCATGCGCATGCGAGTGTTTGTGTTCTTGTGTTTGCATGATTGTATATCATTGGATACTGCTGCTCGCACATGTTTTTTGTGTGAATGTGAGTGTGTAGATTAGTGTTTGTCTGCATAATGCCTGCGAATTTGATTTTTACAAACGCCGTGCAATTGCCTATACCCTTGGCATCACTGACCAGCTTATACGTTGTAATATATTTTTCCCATGACATTAGGTCGTATTGATGTTACTATTCCTTCCTGCTGTCTATTGAGGGTAGGTTAATGTTTGCTTGTTGACTTTTTGATTATTTTGTGTCGTAATATCTTTGTCTTAGGTTACTATGTCGTGGGGTAGTTACTATTCCATTCCTGCTTTCTACTGACTGTGAGTTTACTTTCCGCCTAATGGGTGACTTCCTACTGTGGTAGAATCTTTCATCAACCGTCTTTGTAGCTATAACATTCACAATTATTTTCGCCAGTGGCTCGATGCTAGAACATTGAGAAAATGTTCGTGTTTTTCAATTTACGCCAGTTCTCAATCATCGTTGATACCTCAAAAGTACCTTTTGCATTTTCACCCTCAGCTTCTGTTTCCCTTTCTCTACGTTTACCCTATACATGTGACATTCCATTCCGATCGTTTACCTTGATAGTTTTCAAACCTGTCGTACCTTCTCTGTACAACCTAATACTGTTATTTTGACTGTAATTAGAAGAATGCATGTGGTAGATGAAGTGTCGTATGTACCACTCTAATACTTGCGGCTCGCACACGTGGGGTAAGTACTTCATAATCCTTACTAGATCCATTATTTGCATATTGATTTTCATGATGTCTGAAATTAGAAAGCCTCTGTGCATCATATATCTGAATATCGTGTACAGCGTAATGCAAATGGAAGATTTGTATCTTAACGTTTCATATTTTAGCAAAGGATTTGTGTCTAAGATAGTTAGAGTGTATATGAGATCGTTAGTTGTGTAATCCATAATTATTTGAATACTCTGGTGTATGGAGTCGGTGTTTCATACGTAAAATGTATATAATATTTAGATTATAGTTATCTCATTATCGATTAACTTCATCACATCTATCGCCACCATTTCAGTTCACTTCCAAGATATTCCTGTTTCTATCAACCACTCCAATAACACCCTCTTCACGTCAGCCTTCTATACACACACAGACTCCCACGCCTACGTCGGCTCCACCCATATCCCATCAACATCAAATCCTCCATAAACATTTTAAATCAATTTTCTGGTCGTATTGGACCCTCAACAGAAGACGTGTGCAGTCTCGGTTACTGCATATGTATTTATACAGATATAACTTTCTCATACACTTCGGCTACTAGCGCACGTATTGTAAATCTTAATCAATTAAGAACACGAGTGGTAATTATATGCAAATAGTATGTCTATTTCTGAACTGAATAATACTAAGACTGAATAGTTATATACACCCATCAAATACATGTCTCCTTGTGGTAAATTTGATCATATGCACGTTTTGTATATCGTATATAAATAGTTATAGATACAGATATTTATCTAAATGAAAGAGAGAATTCATATTTAGATGAATATGCTTCATATGATGTAAATACTGCGTTTTGTCGACGGGAGGCCACGTTTAAATTATCTGTTGCTAACATATGTAGGATACCTTATCTAAACTATAATAAAGGAAGGTCTGCGGAATTTATCTACTAAATTTCGTAAACAAATATAATTTCGTAAAAATGAATAATTTCAAATTGACTTCTTTTCAAAGTTGCACTTCCAGTATATCGTCGCCACCACCCCATTTCAACTACCATATATATAGAAAGAGAGAGTTTGTGATGAGAGAGATAGAGAGATTATGATTTTCTACACCCAACGCGTATGAGTGTGCACATACATACATCTATATATATGAATATATAACTATTATGAGTATATAACTATAATCGCGCAAACACAAACTTATAAAACTACACTCTCAGACATAATTCACACAAATACACACTTTCACACAAATATACATACATTCACACATACATTCACACAAACATACATACTTTCACACAAATATACATACATTCACACATATACTTTCACACAAACATACATACATTCACACATATACATTTACACAAACACACACATACAGTCATGATAGCGTTCGGTTTAATTGGAAATGGGAGGGTAAAACAAGTATAACGTTTTATCTATTTATTAACTCTATTTATTTATTAACTCTTTTTTTTTTAAACTCATCTAAACTATAATAAAATAAGGAGCGCGGGACTTCTTTAAAATTTGTGAAATGCCGACACTTCCGGTTGGCCATCGCTTAAATAAACTTACTAATTTTCTCCTAATGCAGTTTATATATAATATCGTCTTTTTTAATGTATCATGGATTACGTTACTTATTAAATAAGACAATTTCTATGTATTATATATTGTCAATTACGATTTTATTTGATGTATCATATCTACATGTATATATACCTGCGTATAATATAAGTATATACACTATACATGCTAGCAGAAACCACCAGAAGGGTGTTTTTTCTGCTAGTATAAATAATTTAGCCTGCTGTTCAGGTCACGTTGATTTGACATTGATTTTGAATATCACACTGATTTTCAATAATTGTACTTCTGTTGGAATTATATTTTCTCGCGTTCATTTCACAATTGCAATTTTGCAATTCAGACTAAAATCTTCCTATCCCTCACTTACTGTACTTTAAAATTCTTTCTGTTGTTTTTATTTTTCCCTACATACACCTACCCTTCAATTTATCGTTTCATTTTCAGAACTTAAATCCAATCAAACCAGACATTCTGAGAATGATTTTCAATTTCATTTTGATTTCTCACTTTGACGCGTGTAAATTTAATTCAAGCTATGTATTACATTACTTAATTGGAAATATATGTGAATTAAACCTGTGATCCAAATGTGAGGAAATATTGTAAGGAATGTCATACTCACAGCAATGTGTTAGGTGAGAAGTGACAATAAAATGTTTAACTTTGTAAATTAGGAATATTGTATTAATGATAATTGTGCCTACCAGTAAAGCTATGTAATAGGTGAGGTTATAGTTAAAATTTTCTGTGTATTTCAAATGACAGCTAGATAAAGCCATATACCTTAAGATACTGCTGTATCAGTTACATACAAAATATTTGTTCATATCTTCTCATCAGACATGTAAATTAGTATCAAATCATTTTCCTCTCCAGAGATGAAAATGTTTTGATTGTAATCTACGCTTCTGATGAACAGATAACTGCCAAAGTCAGGTCGATCACATCGATCAAGACCTCGAGCAGATTATCTGCAAAACACATGTAATTAATTTTTGGTTCCGTCTTTTACATTGAAAGAACTCTGCTGACTAGAAAATACGTAACTCAACCCAAGCGAGTAGTTTTACAGATTTTGAGTAAGGAAATGATGAAGTTTGAAGAAGGGATTATGGATGATGTCTTGCATCTAGTACACACATTTAGGCTGTAATTAGATTTGTTTTAATGAATGTATTAATTACTTTGTAGTATTCGATGGACATCTCCGTGTGTTTTGTTTATTGTTGGCTTTTATCGGAGTGTATTATTTACGAGG
>OZ024746.1:44825436-44837936 GCA_964016885.1 Eledone cirrhosa
CTGGCCTTGTGCCTAAAGTAGAAACAATTATTTTTGCTACAATCAATATTATTTCAGTCCGCGTTTGAAAATCCACTTCACGATATAACTATGTTAATATAACGTTCTTTGCATTTCGAGTATGATTAGTACATTCTGACATTATTCGAGGTTAACTTTGCCTTTCATTCTTACTGGGTCGATAAAATAAAGTACCAGTAATGCACTGGTTAATTGCTGGCTTTATACCAAAAGTAGAAACAATTATTTCTTATTTCGTTTTTTATTGTTGTTTTTAGATTAATCAGTTATATACGTGCCGCTTATCTAATTAATCCGTTTACATTCTATTCATTACATTAGGTATGTTGATTATCTATATATAAATTTGAGCGACTTCCGTCCGTCACACAATGTGTGTGTGTTTGTGTGGATGTATGTGTGTGTAAAGGGAAGGAATGGGTTGCTGAATAAACTATAGCAAAACATTGGTTGACGTTCCATTTGCTACGCTGTGCGTGAGTGTATGTGTATATGTGTGTTTGTGTAAATGTATGTGTGTGTGTGTGTTTGTGTGAATGTATGAGTTTGTTTGTGTGAATGTATGTGTGTGTTTGTGTGAATCTATGTGTATTTGTGTGAATGTATGTCTGTGAGTGTGTATTTTTAAAAGTGTGTCTATATTTACGTGTTTATAATTATATACTCATACATATTAATGTATGCATATCCACATACACGTCAGCGTGTTGAAAAACATTCTAGCAATTTATACCTCTGGTGTAATGAAACATCATTGTTCTCGGTTAATTAGTATCTATTACTCTTGTATTAAATTCTAATCTGTTCCATTTTAACAATGTTCTCTTTCCCTCTCTCATTTGAGATCTTATCTATTCTTGATTATTCGTGGAATCATTTATATATTTATATATTTGTACTTGATATAGATTTATTTTCTTGTTCATACAAGGCGTACGATATATCTTTATTATTGTATATTCATTTCCGATTATGTTTAGTACATATTCTAAACCAGCTATTATCCTCACATTAGGTTGTCTTAAGGGAAACTTAAAATTGATTTCTATACTTTGCACAAAACGTTAAATACTTTTATAAAAAATGGTGACTGATCAACTTCCTATGGTATTTATATACATATTTCGTTTGATTTAGAATTGTTTTAAATATTGTTATATTTGTGGTTGGTCATGTTGACAAACGATTCAATTAAAATACATCGATTTTCATACAACCTTATTATTAGTTAATGCTAGTTAGTCAAAATTCTTTCGTCACACATCCTGTGACCCCCTTTTTTTCTCTGCCTCTTCTTCTTTCTGCTTTTATTTTGTTGACTTTATCTTGTCATTAAGTGTTACGTTTCCGGGTCTGCGCATATGGTTTTATCTTATGTGCGTATGTGGATCTGTATATTTCCGTGTTTGTGTCTTCCTAAGGGATTTTGTTATGTGTCCGATTCTGTCTTCGGGTTTTCGGTTGTTGGGTGAGGCTGTTATTAGTCCATTCTTGTTTGCTCTAGAAGTTCAGTCTACTCTCCTAATATCAGTGTTGCCTCTGTAATTTGTCTGACCATTGTGTTGGTTCTATATGTGGATAGGATCCTTACTTCAATGTTATCTATTGAGCCTCCATGTTCCAGTTTAGCCTGTTGTTATAACCCTTTCGAGCATTTCTCCCGTTTGAGTTATCACCAGTGTTTCTTCATTCTCTCTCCTATGCTGTAGGTATACACTGCATTTTTAGTCTTCCAGGTTACTCCTTAGACAGTTAATATCGGTACAGGGGTTTCCGTAAATGGATATATCCTACTGATGAGGGATTTTAAGGGAGTTCTTGTTTTTTCCAACAACTTTAATTATTAGGTTTAGTTTATCTAAGTGTCTGCTAAATATTTCAATATTGCTGCAACATGTTACATGCTCTGGCTATGTGTTTTTCCTGACGCGGTCAGTAGTCAAACATCGTCTCTAATATCCTCAAATGAAATATAAATGTAGCTGATCAAAGTTTCATGTCGTTGATATAAATGGGACCGTGGTTCTGTGCCAGGAATTATATATATGTTGTCATTATTGTACATAGAAGGGCGGTGGATTGGCAGTATCGGTAGAGGGTCGGACGCCATGCTTTCCAGCATAGTTACGTCTCTTTACGATCTGAGTTCAAATCCCGCCGAGGTTAACTTTGCCTTTCATCCTTACGGGTTCGATAAAATAAAGTACCAGTAATGAACTGGGTAATTGCTGGCCTTGTGCCTAAAGTAGAAACAATTATTGTACATAGAAGAAACTGGTAGAATTGTGAGCTGAATAATCAAACAATATTGTGGGGTTTACGGTTATATGAAATTCATACATTGGTGGGAAAATGAATATCTCATGTTTGGAATTAAATACCAGAGTTGCGAACGTTACATGTTGAATACAAAAGAGTCCTATTAACAGATAATTACTTATAATGATTAAAGTGGCAGAACAGCTTCATTGATGGATTGACTAACACCTCAGCCAGATCACATTCACATACTAATGAAGAGACTCAGCCAGATCACATTCACATACTAATGAAGAGACTCAGCCAGATCACATTCACATACTAATGAAGAGACATTGTTTTGACACAAGATTAACTGCTATTTGATTATCTATATAATACATGAAGCAACTAACGGTACGGGATGGAAGTGGTAGCAGCTATGCTTGCAATTATGTTGATATGTTAATAGTGTAGCGTTTTAAATTGCACTGGAGTTCTCACTATAGCGAATATATAACATATTCTTTGAATTTTGATTGAACTTGTTCACATATGAATAAATTCCGGCAATAGTCAATAGCCTGAATGTGATTACTTGATTAGGCTATTGCACTCAGTATAATATATGAGGTTAAATGTACACCTTTTTAGTCATAATCCAAATGCTCGGAGCGAATATTTGGCATAAAAATAGAATTATGTCGCTGATACAATGTTAATTTGATCCAAATCTTATTAACATGTATTGCCTAATTTATATTGTTCGCTTTAAAGTCCATTTTAGAAGGGAGCTGAAGCAGACGATACATCTGAGTACACATCTGTAACTATACCTCAGAATTTCACAATAGAGTCTGTAATACCTAGTGTTAAACGGCTAGCAGAATACACTACGCCTTTTATTTGTACAGAATGGATAAAACTGATCAATTGTATAGGCTATACTGATCCACTGAAAATATGTTTCCGTGTGCGAATGTGAGAAATAATCAATTTTGATCTAGTGATCCCAAAATGATTATGAACTTTATTCGCCTACTTACAAGCTACCATTTCAGAATATATATGATACATGATATACATGCACACACACACACACACACACACACACCCACACACACACACAGACACACCCACACACCCACACACACATACACACACACACACACACACACACACACACACACACACACACACACACACACACACACACATATATATATATATATATATATATATATATATATATATATATATATATATATGTATATATGTGTGTATATATATATGTATATATATATATATATATGAAAAAATGGGGAGAAGAATACTGCAGGTTGCACATGGATAACATGTAATAAAATAAGTCCCTCATCAGTGATTTGCCGACGATCATAGATATTTCATTGCATTAAAAATCATATACCTCACGTCGGTGCAATAATAACTAAATTAAGTTATTAGGACAATTAAAACGCGTAAAGCGAGTGAGACAAGATAACAACAAAGAGGAGAGCTAGCCGTAGAAGGAAGGGAACAAGCTTCATAGTTATTCTGTTAGCATAAGCTAGGTGAATATATGAGCGCTTAGATAAAAGACCTTTCGGGAACGAATTCAAATGTGAGAAAGAGAGAAAATGTTTTCGTCGCGAACGGGGTGAAGTGAGAAGAGGAGAAACAGTGAGTGAGTGAGTGGAAGGAAGAGTTAACTGACATGACAGAGGGGGCGAAAGAAAGTAGGAGAAACAGAGAGAACAAGGGAGCAGTAAGAGAGAGAGAGAGAAAAAAACAGAATAGCAGTTTAGGTAAATATATGTGAAAAAATGGGGAGAAGAATACTGCAGGTTGCACATGGATAACATGTAATAAAATAAGTCCCTCATCAGTGATTTGCCGACGATCATAGATATTTCATTGCATTAACAATCATATACCTCACGTCGGTGCAATTATAACTAAATTAAGTTATTAGGACAAATAAAACGCGTAAAGCGAGAGAGACAAGATAACAACAAAGAGGAGAGCTAACCGTAGAAGGAAGGGAACAAGCTTCATGGTTATTCTGTTAGCATAAGCTAGGTGAATATATGAGCGCTTAGAAAAAAGACCTTTCGGGAACGAATTCAAATGTGAGAAAGAGAGAAAATGTTTTCGTCGCAAACGCGGTGAAGTGAGAAGAGGAGAAACAGTGAGTGAGTGAGTGGAAGGAAGAGTTAACTGACATGACAGAGGGGGCGAAAGAAAGTAGGAGAAACAGAGAGAACGAGGGAGCAGTAAGAGAGAGAGAGAGAGAAAAAAACAGAATCGCAGTTTAGGTAAATATATGTGAAAAAATGGGGAGAAGAATACTGCAGGTTGCACATGGATCACATATATATATATATATATATATATATATATATATATATATATATATATATATATATATATATCAAAATGAAAATCTGAAGGCAAGGTAAAATTCCAATCATTTAATCACGACACATGTTTCAATAAGAGATAGAGCAATTGTGAAGCCATGATCGATTATCACTGATCTGATCAGGTGAAAATGAATTGTCTTTAAATTCTTGATATGAGGGAGAAAAAAATAACGATGTTCTCTCACAGAATTCATTCCCTCATATGCCCTCAAAGCGTGGAGAACTTAATATTGTTTTTGGACCATTTTTCACAACCAATGATGCACCTTGCTATATATATATATCTCTCTATATATATATATATCATCATCATCATCATCATCATCATCATCATCAGTAGCATTTTACGTCCGCTTTTCCCTGCTTGCAAGGGTGGGACGGGAACTGATTCTGGCTTATCTATATATATAATTTTGGGTTATCTATATATAGGTATAATGAAATATTCGTGACACCGTCGGAGTCCCGAAATTTTCATTTTAACCACTCTACTACACCAAGTATCGTGTATGTATGTGTGTGTGTGTGTGTGTCAGTGTCTGTGTCTGTGTTATTATCTATATATAATTGCTGTATGCTTGTGTGCCTTTGAATATATATAGAGTCCCTCGCTAAAACATACAATTTTCAAAATAATGTTATGTTTATGCCAGTAGTCTACAGAGATACTAAATAGGTAAAGTTATTCAACCCGGTGACACAGTTTTCATTCTCGGCTTCAGACGTTGCATTTCAGTAAATCAATATTTTCATTGTGTAAATATAAACCATGTGTTTGTGTAATAAAGAATACATGCATTTGGAGACATCTGCAAAATATCGATAACAAATTTTTTTAAAGCAAATATTTATTTGAAATCTATATTAAATATAGGCATTCCATTGTCAATATTACAAAACATTTAAATTATCATGCTGAATATACATGTTTCATGTACATGCACGAGAGACATATAAAATGGATAAGCAATTAGCGAGAATATGATATATAGAGGGACAGTGTTTAGAAATGTAATGTCTTTTCAACTGCCGTGTGCAATATCGGGTCACATGATTCAGTGAGATTGAATGGGTTAACATGTGAAATGCAGAAAGTAACGTATATAAATCTGCTGTTGAGTTTATTGTTTATTTGCAGCAAAGTCATTCCACGCATGATCAGCTGTAGCCAATATAATATACTTGAGTAAGCTTTAGGGGGGTATTTATTTGTTATTTGGTATATGTTTTTCGTGCGTGCGATACAAAAGATAATATCATAAACGCTATCATAATTATTTTTAGATTTCTCATACTCAACCCCATGGCTATTAGTTGAGAAATATTTCCAACATACAGTTTTAAAATTTTGATTTGTAATTCCACTATTTTAATTCTTTGTGTATCATTGATAATAATCATCATATTAATCGTCATACTGAAATATTTTCATAACAATATGCTGGATTTGGTAGATACCCTGAAAAAAAAATTTCTTTCGAAACCTTGTGCATCTCTAGATCACAAAATTATGTGATGAATTTGCACAAGATGAGGCTGACAAAATTTCATCAAAGTTTCGAAGAATCCGCAATACATTAGGCTCTACGAATTATGAAGACTGTTTAAGAGATTCTTCCAGATCCACTTTGCCTTTCATCCACAAGTTTTATACGATTTACTTTGCTTCTTAAAACTCCCGGGAGTTCGATAAATCTAAAGTGATATATAACTCTGTAAGGAAATCAGGATTTAATTCGGAAAAATGTTGCACGTTATGTACGAGGCTGACTATGAAGGAGTGATGCTAGACCTGTGAAATCTTGCATGCATTAATTTTAGCTCATTTTATTAATAACTGCATTGTTTCTTTCCAGGGACTGTGTTGAAAATTAAACATCATTTGGGTATTCCATGAAAGTTGAACGTTTCAGCCGACCATCGTAGCTCAGCCTGTATAAATTACTGATACATGTTGACTCTTAGAAAATGCGGTACATTGAACGATATACGTATTCTGTTCACATAGTCCCCGTCCCGAAAAAAAGACAAAAAACAAAACAAAACAAAACAGTTAGTTAACTTTTCCTGAAATGACTCGATTTAATCGTGATTACTTGGTAATGAAAAACAGGGCTACTGACTTAATAACGCCCATAATATTTGTTGGTACATATATTTAATATTATCTGAGAGACGTATTTACTCAGAGGTGAGATAGCATTCAACCCATTACGTCATATCGGCACTACATGAAAGCATTATGCATCTAAAACAAAATAATTTAAACAACACCGTCCTTCGGAAGAAATTATGATGGGGTGGTATGACATAAGAAACACAAACGAATAAAATCATTTTGCTATCACCCGACGTATAACTGAGCAATCCAGCTGCGAGTATATTTTTTACATCTAGGAAGAAGTGGCTACGTTTGAATTAATTGTTGTAGCCATCGTAGAAGCACGGTGTTTTGGTTATGTAAAAGTATATTGGACTGTCGCCAGTTTTGCAGTGACGGTTTAAGAAATCCAAAATTGAGAACAATCTTCTTGTATGTAGTCTACATTAAATACTAATTATATTTATTCAATTTTTATATTAGGTTTGAAATATTTTTTAAAAGAAGTGTTAGCTGTAAACAAAATTTAAAGTTTGTTGAAAATATATATTTGAAAGTTGAAAACAAATATTTTATAGTGATATTTTTCCAATGATTAATTTCTAAATAGACATTGGGGAACAACGGTATATACACTCACATTAATCTCTTTACTTTTCTCTTTCACTGATCATTTTCTTTTTGTTTAGCGTAAAATTATCGATGAAAAATTAGTATGTATGTTTCCATACACAACCGCGCGCGCACACATTTATATATACATACATCACGATATAAAATAAAGTTTAGACAGTGCACATATAAATCACTCTTTCGTTGCATAGGAAAACAATTTAGTCTACTTTAGTATAGATGAATTCTACTTCAAAAATACTACCGATATATATATGCTGACTTCAAAAAGATATATATGCGTGTGTGTGTGAATATATATATAATGTATATATATATATATATATATATATATTTTTTTTTTTTTTTCGCTCTACATGGCTGAATACAATAAATATAATCTGAGCTTTTCGAATATTAATACTAACATTTGATTCGTTTGCAATTATGTAAACAGACCTCATTTTTAAAGCCATGTCAGTAGAATGAACCCTTCATTCTTGCTCTTGTGTTGGAATGTAAACAGAACTGCAGACACCAATGTTTCTGGATATCAACCTTCATCAGTACAGCTCACTGTTCACCTATCAACTGTCAGAGCTAGTGAAAATATATGCTATTTTCTAAAATATATAGTGACTGATCGGTCTGATTTGCATATTAGCAGACTGGCTGATCAGTCAGATCTGCATATTAGCAGAACCACTGATCAGCCAGATTTGCATATTAGCAGACTGGCCAGTCAGTTTCCTGTATACGAGCGATAAATGGCCGGCTTTGCCACATTCAAATAGAAAAAAAAAGATCAGTGGATCTGCTAATATGCAGACCTGACTGATCAGCCAGTCTGCTAATATGCAAATCAGTCCGATCAGTCACTGTATATTTTAGAAAATAGCATATATTTTCACTAACTCTGGCAGGTGAACAGTAAGCTGTACAGATGAAGGGTGATACCCGGAAACATTTGTGTCTGCAGTTCTGTTTACATGCCAACACAAGAGCAAGAATGAAGGGTTCATTCTACTGACATGGCTATAAAATTGAGGGTTGTTTGCATAATTGTAAACGAATCGAATGTTATTATTTATATTCGAAAAACTTAGATTACATTTATATATATATATATATATACACACACACGCATATATATATATATATATATATATATATTTATTTATATGTGTGTGTGTGTGTGTCTGTGTGTGTGTGTGTGTGCGTGTGTGCGTGCGTGCGTGTGTGTGTGTGTGTGTGTGTGTGCGTGTGTGTGTATATAAATAGATAGTTCTCTAAATTTATGTTTAAATATGTATTTGTATATGAGTATCATTTTGTTTTAGACGGGGATACATTGGTACTTTAGCAAATGCTTCTGTAAGAGTTTCTGTGCAGGGAAAGCGTCTTGACTTGTAGTTAGGCTCATGGACTCATGAGCGTAATGCCAGGGGGTCGATTCCTGTATGAGTGAACGCGTTGATATCATCAGCAAAAACCAATTTACGCTGCTCGTTCTGCCAGGAGTTGGGAAAGCGAGATAATTCCAGTAATGGAAACACGAATGGAAATTTTGTTTTCGTGTCTGACAATCGGTTCTTCTCTTTTCCTTTCCTTTACTTTTTCCTGTGTAGTAATATGGCGCATTTTATGTAGGTATACTCTTTTACTCTTTTACCTGTTTCAGCCATCCGGCTGAGGCCATGCTGGGGCACCGCCCTTAGGTATGTATCAAATTATATGGGCATCTCCAGGTTTGTGTCGGTGAATTTATGTGTATGTATATAAAAGATGTATATCGTTTTTGCTTATGAGTCTCTATACGTGTGAGGAAAAGTGTGCGCGCACACGCGCGCGCAAACTCGCACACATGTATGTTTATAAGTGTATAAATATGTATATGGGTGTGTATTTTATTTAGGTACACATACATGCACACATGCATATCTCTCTCTCTCTCTCTCTCTCTCTCTCTCTCTCTCTCTCTCTCTCTCTATCTATCTATCTATGTATATATATATATATATAATATGTGTGTGTGTGTATGTGTGTGTGTGGGTATATGTATGTAAGTGCGTGTCAGTGTAAATCCCGTGTAATATCGGACGTGGGGGTCACAGTCAGAAAAGGTCACTCAATATATTAGTAGAGTGTCAGCATCTTTATCTAATATAGAAATGGCTTCTACAGGATTAGAACTGGTTCATTCTGTTGTTTATTTTTACTACTATATATATGTGTAATAATAATATATATATACACACAGACACGGACACACCCACACACCCACACACACACACACATACACCCACACACCCACACATACACACACACATATATATATATTTATTTATATATGTGTGTGTGTGTTTGTGTTACTGTGCATGTATTTGTTTTTACGTGTGTTTATGGAATGGTGTGTAGTTCATTTTGTATACGCGTTTGTATGCGCCTAAAGGAGACATTGAAGTCTCTTCAGAAATAACACCCATATCTACTGCAATTGTCGTATCTGATTTTAAATATTAACTATCTTCACACTCACCACATCAAATTTAATATTGATAACTGTTACTCATAATTAACACAATTTACATTGATTAAAATCCTCCCCATTTTAACCAAATTCCCCATCTGCTTTATAGAATAGGTATTTACTATATACCCGTTGTTTACTTTCTCTTTATAATTTGAACAATTAAATACAGGCTGTCATACTCAATAAAGTTAGAATTGCTTATATTATATCTGTTAATCGTGATTATGAGTTATAGTTGTTAAACAAAAACTTGAATCTCTTATTCTTAATATAAACACTCTGCATATCATGCCAATAACAAATAGATGTCTGCATCAGCATACACGTTTAAAATTGAATATCCATTTCCCCTAAAAGTAAAGAAAAGTCAAACTGGTGCCAACCATAATAGCAAGGGAATACCAACTATAAGTTCCTATCTGAAGGAAAGCATTAACAACTGGACAGCTTGTTCTCAGGTGTCGGGTGTCAAACCACACCATTATTAACGGCTACACACATATATATATATATTTATATAGTAATACTAGTTTACCTTGATCTATATACAGCCAGGAAACCGTGTCAGAACCCATCCTCCAGGGTTTAGTTGCATGATGGTGAAGAAGCGGCAGGCAAAGACGATCCTGATTAGACAATATCAAGAACTGGACTAATCACAACACTGCAAACCTTCTCCGCATGAGTAAGGATAGAGGCCAGTGCAGAATGCTGACTGTAATAAAGGTCTAGATTGGTAAACCTATGACTTGCTGTACCAGTAACGGAAAGAGACTGATAGTAATGCATAAAATTAAAAAAGATAATCTAATTCTTCAGGTCTATAATAAGCATATAATGCCATTTAGGTTATATCAGGGCCTTAGTTAATGATAGGAAGTTACGTTTTGCAGTTGTCTCGATGTCAGTGGATGTTCAATGACAGAACCATTTCTCCGAAACACCCCCGTGATTTCTTTATGAATCCTAAAGAGATGAATGGAAAAGTTCTCCATGGCATAATATGAAGGCTAAACACACTGAAGAAAAACAGATACTTAAATTTATTCCATCGAACTATTTAACGACATTGCAAATTCGCCACCTTAATATATATATATATATATATATATATATAGAGAGAGAGAGAGAGAGAGAGAGAGAGAGAGAGGGAGAGAGAGAGAGAGAGAGAGAGTGAGAGAGAGAGGGGGGAGAGAGAGGGAGAGAGAGAGAGACCGAGAGAAAGAGTGTGTGAGAGAACGGAAGGAGTGAGAAGATGCATCAATAGATATATGTACGTGTTAAATGTATTTAGATCTATTTAGTGTTTAATTTCTAGCTCTGTTGTTTCGAACATTTAGTTTAGCAATAGCCTATATAACTGTGGTTAGGCAACCTCTAACTATGACTGGCGAGCATAAAAATCTTTAAAATCTGTGTGTAGTTCAAAGGATAGCCTGTGACTGCATAATTTAATGACAATTTAATGTAAAGCTACGCATAGAATTCTTTCAGTTGCCATAATCTAATAGAAACTATTAAGTGAGTATACAATGGCAGACGCTGTATGAAACCTACATATTTGTATGTTTCGCTATGATATATTTCCTAACTCTGTGTTGTAATGTAAACATTTATTTAGTACAAAGGGTCTCTCCACTCCCCCCTCTCACTATATATATGTGTCTCACTCTCTCTCTTTATATATATATATATATATATATATATATATATATATATATATATATATATATATATATAGAGAGAGAGAGAGAGAGAGAGAGAGAGAGAGAGAGTAACAAGAACCCTATCTACCGTCGAGTATCATTAGGTTATACCTATATAGATACGGAGTGTGCAACCGATACACCACCAAATGTTTATAAATATATACATTATATAATATTGTTATACTTGGGGAGGGTCATATTTGCGTAATATTGCCAGAATTAATAACAGAACACACTCACTGTTTGGTTGGTTTTCGCTTCTCGCTGTCTTTTATATCTCGGTCCTCAATGTTGCCATTGACTGACCGACGGTCAAAAATAATACATGAAAATTGAAAATAATTATAAACATCATTAATCAAGTTTCTGATCTTTTGGGATCCTCATCAGAAGACGTGTATATCATTAAATCAACTAGAAGAAAACATACACACACAGACACACAGACACACACATATACACACACAAGCGCATATACATACATATATATATATATATGTAAAGATATGTATATGTGTGTGTATATGTATATATATATATATATATATATATATATATATATATATATATATATATATATATATATGTATATGTAAGTATATGTGCATGAATCTTTTTCTCACGAGTCAGTTCTTTCGTTGCTACGAACCCCGGCTGAATTACCGGTCGCTGTCTTCATTTTGCAAAGCCCTTTAAACTGTATGTTATTACTCTGAGGTCCTATACCTTGTCGAGTGCACTGCTGAAAGAATTCGTCGCCTTAGTTGAGGCTCTGGCTTCGAATATGCTGTACTTCCATTTGTATATATATATATATATATATATATATATATATTTAGGTTTGAAGGACTTGAGGGCGA
>OZ024746.1:44842936-44875436 GCA_964016885.1 Eledone cirrhosa
TTTTTCCTTTTTCCCACTCTACTACACTAAGTATTGAGTACTCTGGTGAGTTATGGTCCATCTGGTTCCTTACTACAATTACTACAATATATCTTACTACAATATGTAACCCATGTGCAACCACGCAGTATTCATTCTTCTCATGTTTTATATATATATGTGATTTTCCAACCTTCATTGGTATTTCATTGCTTTAAAAATCATATAGCTCCAGTTGGTGCGAGCAATAGCTAAATAAAGCTATTGGGACAAGTAAATCGCGTAAAGCGAGCGAGACAAGTAAACAAACATAGAAGGATAGCAACGCAAAGATAGGAAAAAAAAGCACATGGGAGTCCGATCAGCTTAAGCTGTGTGGATTTCATGGGCGAGAGACAACAGACCGTGTGACGCGAGTGAGGTGTAAGCAAGAAAGGACCCCACTTCAGGCCAAACGGGAGGAAGTGAGAAGGGGAGAAACAGAGAGTGAGTGAGTGGAAGTGCGAGGAAGAGGCCAGTCGAGAGAAAGTGTAACTGACAGAGGGGGCGAAAGAAGGTGAGAGATACAGAGAGAGGGAGGACAAGCAGTAGGAGAGAAACAGACAAACGCAGTTGGGGAAAATATATATAAAAAACATGAGAAGAATGAATACTGCGTGGTGGCACATGGGTTACATATGGTAAAAATAGTCCTTCATCAGTGATTTTCCAACCTTCATTGGTATTTCATCGCTTTAAAAATCATATACCTCCAGTTGGTGCGAGCAATAGCTAAATAAAGCTATTGGGACAAGTAAATCGCGTAAAGCGAGCGAGACAAGTAAACAAACATATATATATATATATATATATTTATAATGAAGTAACGGAGAAACGAAAGTAAGAGCAAGGCGGAATATGATCAAAATTGAGAATGCTTGTTTAACGGTCTGGAAATGTAAGAAGAGAAATTTAGTACATAATGTTTAACGTTAGGTTCTTCGTTAGATGGTAGCTATATGAAAAAAAAAGAAGAGGGCAAGTGGGAGTGAATACATGATATATATATACCGATAAATATTGGGTTGTTGTGTAAACTACAGTCGATGGCTGAACTAGTGAACACCATTTTCCGTGAGCGTTTTTGACCACATTATGCTTTCTCTTTTGTATATCGAAGTAATTACTTTTTCAAAGCTAAGATTCCTCAAAGTGAGAAAAAGGCCTGTGGAATCGACTTGCATGACATGGTAAAAATAAAATATCTCGTTGCCATTTGCGTGAGGAGACAGGCTACCAGGCTACTTGAGATCTTTCTGCCCTCAACAGTAAACAGCGAACCAAAAACCACCCTTGCTGCTAAGCCCAGGGCCCCAACCAGGACGCTTACACAACAACGTCAAGTCACTAGCGATATATATGACAGCTGATAGCGAGACCATGATTTTGGACATGCCCGTACGCTGGGACGGTGTGAAAGTACCTGATAAAAGCGGATCAGTCTGGATCCCCAGGTGGATAGATAGGTATTGAGCAAATGAGTGGAGTGGTCACTCTTACCCAGCAATGATCCAAACACAACTATCCCTGAAATATGGGGCTGAGCTCGTTATCGTGTACGTCTCCTCTGTTATATATTACAGTCGTGCCCTTCCACTGTTTGCCTCTTACCAGGTTGGGGTGACCGCTCTATCAATATTTGTGGAAGCGAAAGGTTCCGTTGTTCAAGTGGTTCATCTGCTATGGACACCATTTTCGGGGAGGGTTGCGCATGTCGTGTTTGATGATGCGCAACCATGCGCTGAGGTTACAGCATTTGCAGATATTCCTAAACTGTGAACAGATGTGGTCACCGTTTGTAAGGTTCGACTTTCCGCAGCACGTTTCATGGACTGAGCTGCAATCTTTGGTCATGTGCTGAGTGAAACTCTATGCCTGACATCTGGAATTTTGTCTGGTGCTCATAGATTTCTACGAATCGGACAATGTGATCGGTGGAAATTCAATATTAGTGTTCTGTAGAGGAGTAGTGGTGGGCAGGTCCGACAACATTCTTGGAGAGACTCTTCACTAGAACGAATTAGCCACTCTTTTACCGTGATCCTTTGGTCCGGAGCCTATAAATAATTTCAAGAGACTCTACTGGCACGGAAAGGCTGTCAAATGGAGTTCTCAGCAATGTGCGTGGAGCTAGAAATGTGTCCGGCCATTGCTGATTTGGAGGTTTCTCGAAAAATTATTTTGACTTGTAGGACGGATCCGGCTATCGGCTGTCTCCACCATGAAGATCGCCTCACCATTTTCTATTGACTGGGACAACCAGTCAGCTTTTCTCTAGTTATCCTCATAACCAACAGCAGCAACAGCAGCATCACCAACAGTAGTACGAACAGCATCATCATCATCGTCTTCATTCTCATCATCGTCATCATCACCATTGTCACCAGTTGCACTATCACCATCATGATCATTATAATCATTGTATCATCATTATTGTATAATAGTGGAGGTGGAGCAGTAAAACTGCCAATACTGTCGATATATCTAATGTATTATTTTTTACACTACTAATGTCCTTGCCACGTCTTTGCGCCTCTATTTGTTCAAACTATATTTTATTTGCCATTTCTTCTACGGGAATTGAGAATATTACATAATTATTCTATGTAATTCCAAGCAATTTGAGTTTCGTGAAAACTTTTTGTTGCGAATGACAGAATAATGGATGTTTTTCCTGGTAGCACTTTTGTTGAAACTTTTGCACATTTCATTTTTTATTTGTGTAATTGGAGTTTTAGACGAGTAAAGTGTCTGTAATTCGTGTTTTTTTTTTTAGAGGAGAATGCTACGCGTGGGATACAAATATACAGAACGAGTTTTTCTAAACTCCTCCAGACCCTTAATAGATGTGTGTCGGGTTTGTAAGGTGTTACTTCCCATGTTAGTTTAAGTGACTTTAAAATTGGGATGATATTAGGGTAGTGGTAGTGACGGTGTAACTAGCTCTAGCTTTTACTGATTGCGGTGATTACATCAGTCCGTCTCTATTTCAGGCGAATATTCGCAATTATTTCAGAACATAAGGATTTTTTGTTGTAATTTAGCTCTTTATTATGTAAGTGACTGGTAAAAGGAAAGAGTGAAATTCACGTTTTTCTTTCTTGCAAATGTTCTCTGTTCTTTTTATGATGTGGTAATTGCTTTATATAATCTTGGACCACTTATTTTGTATTCACATTGAGTAAAACATAATCAAGATATATTTTATTTCTCTCTTGTGTAGTGTTTCTATGTTGTTTTTAACATCATTTTGTCTTTTACATTTTGACCATTTCAGAAGTATAATTGGGCTTGAATATTTGCTTTACCTTATGAGATATGATTTATAAAAAAAAATCTTTAAGATAAATTGCCTGGTGTTTGACGTATTGTTGAGTAGAGTGAATCTTAATTCTGTTTCTTCGTCAAAATGATTCCATTAAACTTTTCTGATCGTGTTTTCATTTTATTTTGTTAAATGATATGTGGCTGTGTTTTAGGAATAATGATGTCATTATGTGTCATTTAGGTATGGTAGGTAGATATTCTAAGCAGGTGATGTCTGAAGGGGAATTATCATTGATATCTTGGCATACCAAGGTATGTTGGGAGAAAAGTTTACTTTTGTTACTAGTCCATTAACCCATGTGTCAATTGCGTTATATATGTTTTAAATGTTATCTATATTATATATGTATTGAAATATTAAATATATTATATATGTATTTAAAGACCAATCCTGATATATCTCTGCTTTTAATTTAGTGGGAGTTTTTGTTTCACTCGAGCGGCGTTTTAACAGTCAACATCCAACATTTTAAATTCTGTAAATTACATCCAGGAATAAATTATGCCATATTATTATGGCATAAATTATGCCATATTATGCCATCCCTTTTCAAGTTGATACGGCAACTTCTTACAGATCCATTGAACACATGACTTGCAGGGTCATGTCCCATCTGAATTTTATGATATATATGATGTTGTGAACAATACAACTAACAATGGTATATGATAGGTACATTACTTTAGTGTACATTATAAAGAAAATGTCGTTTACAGATGGATAGGTATTCTTTACAAAGAAATTAGTTTGAAAGCAACTACCTTTAGTAAACCACATATGGCTCTAATTAGTATTTTTGGATGGAAGGGGGGATGAAAAATTAGGGACTACCATTTAGTTGAAAACGAAAAACTGGAAAATGTTTGAATTACCAAATAATATAGAGTAAAATGATAGATATAGAGTATTATAATTGTTTAGGTATAATAAAGCTAAACAGGATAAAAGATGCTCATAAAATGAAAGCACTGAAATACAAAGAAACACGGAAATATATTTTAAACCTGTCAATACGTTGACAATCTCTTACAGTACAAGGTTCTTCAAATGAAGTAAAAGAATTAAAGGGAGATTTGGACAGCCCGAAACGCAATAATATATTAAAAAATGAATGATATTATATACTTCCATAAAACATGAATGGAATTATATATTTCCATGAAATACATTTCCATGAAATATGCGCGTGGGAGATATAGTTGTCATGGAGGCATTAACAGCATATAATTCGTAAGAGATAGTGTACAAAATACTCAAATAGCGATTAAGAAATATAGTATAGCTAACAGAGGATAAAGTACAGCCCTATGAGACGTGATATCAAAGAGATGGCTTGGCAAGGATATAGAATATATGGTATTTGATATTTTAAGATAGATATAATCATATAAGAATGCGGATAAATCATAGTTATGGTAGAAAAAATTCAAATTCAAATCCGAAAATGAAACATTAATCTATGCAGCACAGTAGCAAGTATTGAAACAAACCACATTAGATTCTGCGCAGACAGAACCACATATTTATTATGTTGTCGGATGTGTAGCAAAAATGATGAAAGTGCATGCAATAAATTAACTCTGAAGAAATATGAGAAATGTGCAATAATGTCGCACGGATCGTCCGGTAGGAATTATGTGGAAATTATAAATTAGAAAAGATAGAGAACTGGTGTGAATATTAACCCCTCGATGTTATAGAAATCCTTCCTATCACCATCCAATGTAATTATATAATACACAGTAGTAGACGTGATGTTGAAACACATTTGAAGAGAGCGTGTAATACTTGATGTATTATTGGAGAGCAATTGAATTAGCTTTACAGAATTAGAAGCAAACGAAGAATATTATTCCTATCTTAAATCAGAGATAGTGTATAGATATCTGCAAACGAATAGAAACGTGATCCCAATTCTTATACTCCCTATTTCCTATACGACTATAAATTTTATGAATGGACATTGGAAGCATAATGTAAATGGAAGCTATTGACACGATTATTTCATTAAAAAGAAATAGAATACCATGAAAGTGTAGACGAGGTGTCAAGAACATAAAAAAAGGATTTAAATACCAAGTTTTCAGTTGTAATTCGCTTTTAGGCAGCAAACTAAAAGATACGTTCATGGAATGACCAATTGATATTTCATTTTAAACATAGTCCCTGGAACGAAACAATGCATTTATTGATAATAAGAGTTGAAATTGATGCCTGCAAGATTTCACGACACTAGCATCATTCCTTCATGGTCAGTCGGTGAACTATTCAATCTACTCTCGTAAAGGAATTGTGGTATTTATAATAAAACTAATTATATCGATGATGATGATTACGATAATAATATTGATGATGATGATGATGAGGATGAGGATGATGAGGATGTTAATAATGATGTTGATAATGATAATAATAATCATGATAATGATAATTGTTTCTACTTTTGGCACAAGGCAAACAATTATCCCAGTGTATTACTGGTACTTTATTTTATCGACCCTGGAAGGATGAAAGGCAAAGTTAACCTCGGCGGGATTTGAACTCAGATCATAAACGGAGGTAACTCTATGCTTCAAAGCATGGCGTCCGACCCTCTACCGATACCGCCAATCCACCGCCTTATCATGATAATGATAATGGGAAGGTATTCATTGGTACAAACAGATGAAACAGGTAGGTAAATTCGTCCACTCATATATTAAAAGATACTGATTTCATCGATCCTAGAGAAAAATAAAGTCGATTTGACAATGATTACAGCCAATAAATTTAACGATTCCCACCTGAGGAATTTACTCTGACCATATACAATGTAGGTAAAAAAGACAATATAAAATGTCCGTAAAAAATTCCACTACTACTACTACTACTACTTTCTATATCAATTAACACCAAACTCTCCGCTCTCTATATCTACTACACAGTACTCTCATCCATTCCTCCTCTCTATATCAATTAGCACCAAACTCTCTCTCTTTCTGTATCTGCTACACGGAACCCTCTTCCAATACCCTCTCTATATCATTAAACATCAAATATCCACTTCTCTATATCTAACATCATCATCCGGCGGCCTCAGTCGAAATGGACTCAACAATTGATCTCCACGTGGCTCTGTCGTTCATTGTCGTTGACAAGTCCTGGATTTCAATATCAGAATCTCGGGAGATGACATCGGGATAGGAGAGCTTGCGCCCCCTGTTATTAGTGACTGCTTGTGGTTTCCAAATCGCTAATGGGGACACAGCCTCATAGGTGGCACGATGTCAGTGGCCAGCAAATCTTACTCTCCTTTTACGTACAACGACAGATATGCGTGGGAGGCTGGCATATATATATATCTCAAAGTCAGATGTCGCCAACTTATGTTCTGAATGCGTTGAAGCAGACGAGTGTAAATGCCATCAAGGTGCTTTTGTTGTTTGGATGAAAGCGTCCATGTTTCACTTCCATAAAGCAAGATTGGTTGGATTGTTACTTGGAAGTATCTAATATACAACACACTCTTCTAACCCCTCTCACTATATCAATTAGCACCAAACTAACCCCCTCTCTATATCTATCCATACCTATCTCTATCAATGCTCTCACTCTATTCATGACTACCAAACTATCCCTGTATATATATTAACCAAACAACATACTCTCCCAATCCACCTCTCTATATCAATTAGCACCAAACTTATTCCCGCGTTATATCTAATACACAGAACTCACTTCCAATCCTCCTCTCTATATCAATTAACCCCAAACTCTCTCCCTCTCTATATCTACTATAGGGAACTCTCTTCCAACTCTATATCAATTACCATCAAAAGATCGTCGGAGTGGCGTTGGGTAAAATATTACCTCGAAGGACAGAGATGAGCGGCTCGATGTGAGTTGGCTCGAAGGTAAGAAGAGATGATAGGAAGGAGTTTTCCCATTTTCTTGAGAATTCAAATACACTCATCTCAAAACTCGATATTTCGAGTTAATTGGTATACACGCACATACAGACGTACACACACACACACATACACACACACACACACACACACACACACAAACACACACACACACACACACACACACACACACACACACACACACACACATATATATATATATATATATATATATAAGAGACGTAAAATAAGAAAATTATAAAATTAACTTACTTACTAAAATATCACTTCCAACTAATTAGTTTCTGGAATGGAGTAAATATATTTTCCGAAGAATAATATGGAGAAGCATTCCGTCGCCAGGAAAGTCTATGCTCATGTAAGTTTCCAGGCAAAGCGAGGACACTGGAAACTTATTAAAAAATAATTCAGTGGATAGGAAATAGCAAAGCGTGGACTGAATTCCAAGCCATTGAGAAAATCACTGCCTCTACGTCTGTGGCAAATTCAAAAAGAATCGAACACGTGACATCAAGGTCAATCAGTGGAAAGTGGTTTGCTAATAAGACAGCGGCCTGCCTACAACCGTAGCAGCAGTCATGGCCAATATTGCTCGACAAATAATTTGGAGATAATAATAAAGAATTCATATCTAATAACATATATATATATACATACAGATGCATATCAATGCTAGCAAATATATAGGTTTTGTCTTAATAACAGTGTGGTTCAATGCAGAACAATAATATAAGAGACGTAAAATAAGAAAATTATAAAATTAACTTACTTACTGCTATTTCCTATCCACTGAATTATTTTTTAATAAGTTTCCAGTGTCCTCGCTTTGCCTGGAAACTTACATGAGAATAGACTTTTCTGACGACGGAATGCTTCTCTATATTATTCTTCGGAAAATATATTTACTCCATTCCAGAAACTAATTAGTTGGAAGTGATATTTTAGTAAGTAAGTTAATTTTATAATTTTCTTATTTTACGTCTCTTATATTATTGTTCTGCAACCCCATGCATTGAACCACACTGTTATTAAGACAAAACCTATATATTTGCTAGCATTGATATGCATCTGTATGTATATATATGTTCCTAGATATGAATTCTTTATTATTATCTCCAAATTATTTGTCGAGCAATATTGGCCATGACTGCTGCTACGGTTGTAGACAGGCCACTGTCTTATTAGCAAACCACTTTCCACTGATTGACCTCGATGTCACGTGTTCGATTCTTTTTGAATTTGCCACAGACGTAGAGGCAGTGATTTTCTAAATGGCTTCGAATTCAGTCCACGCTTTGCTATTTCCTATCCACTGAATTATTTTTTAATATGTTTCCAGTGTCCTCGCTTTGCCTGGAAACTTACATGAGAATAGACTTTCCTGACGACGGAATGCTTCTCCATATTATTCTTCGGAAAATATATTTACTCCATTCCAGAAACTAATTAGTTGGAAGTGATATTTTAGTAAGTAAGTTAATTTTATAATTTTCTTATTTTACGTCTCTTATATTATTGTTCTGCAACCCCATGCAATGAACCACACTGTTATTAAGACAAAACCTATATATTTGCTAGCATTGATATGCATCTGTATGTATATATATGTTACTAGATATGAATTCTTTATTATATATATATATATATATATATATATATATATATATAGGAACAAGTAAGACCCCGACGGCTGAGCTCAGGCCGTTTCGACGGCCAATTCTGTACAGAATTAGCCGTCGAAACGGCTTGAGCTCAGCCGTCGCGATCTTATTTGTTCCTATTACCCACTCTACTACCCTAAGTATTGAGTACTTTGGTGCGTTATGGTCCACCTGGTTCCTTACCACATTTCCTTCGTTATATATATATATATATATATATATATATATATATATATATACACAAATGCAAGCGCGCATGGTTACACGAACATCCATGTACGCTTTTATAAGAATGTGTGTGTCTGCATAAAATTGAGAATAGTTTGCATTCATAATATTGCAAATATCTCGGTTCGCTTTATATAAATTAGAATAGCAAAAGGCTTTAAAGATAACAGATTTTAGTTTATAGTTAGTAGTTAGCGAATTGTTAATGTTTCAATGTTGTAGAGATTTAAAAGGAAATTAGAAATAACTTCGATCCAGGTCTCTAGAACGTGGCATATTTATATTCTGTATAAAGTGACATAAAGCTTTTGTTATGAGTCCACGAGAAAATAAAAAAAAAATTAATAAATAAATAAATATATAAAATATAGAATTTAAAGCTCAACCAAAATATCCATTAAAATAAACGTTGGACTTCAAAGTGAAGAAGAGATATATTTTTCTTCATAATTGAAAATGTGTTTTTCTTTCACGCGGACTTTCTAATGCACTATCACATAATAGAGTGAATCACGGGTGAGGAAGCATATTATATTTCAGATCAATTTCATGGGGATTTACTTTGACGAGGTAAATATCCATGAAATGAAATGTTAAAGTGATATAGTATAAACATTAAAAAATACAATATAGTTCAAATTAATTGCAATGAATAACATAGTTTCGCGTTTGTGAGTTTTGTTTGTATTTGGGTAATCCTTAAGAAAATTTAATAAATATGCTAGGACATGCTCCGGCACAACCATCCATACATACATACATACATACATATATATATATATATATATATTTATATATATATATATATATACTTAATTTATATATATATATATATGAATTAAAGTATAGAAATTGTTGTGAGCGTGAAGCCAACAGTATTTCATAATATATAAGTGACTATAACGTCAAAATGGAAAAATAGATAACGTAAGATGTGGGAAAATAATTCAAACTCAATTTAAAAAAATCAAGACAGATTAATCCATAGAATTTTGTGAAATCCAGGGAAAAATCAATAGAGCCTTAACTCAGAATAAAATAAAGCTTAAATACTCATCCTTCAATTTGGAAAAACTACAAATGCTCTGGATAATCTTAAAAAGACTATTTCGCGAAACTTTCAGTGGGGACGGTCACGGTTGGAGTCGTTCATCAGCAGAGCTCAAACACGATAACCCTAAAACCACTGTAGAATATGCCAAAAAGGTAATTTAAATACAGGCTAGTTCACTTCGTACGTAATTATGAAAAAAAAACGCATATTGAGAGACATGGCTGGTGATGTCAGAATGAGACGAATGTCTGTTTACATGAAACAACAGCCAAAACACATCCGAAAAAACCCCTACAAGTGTAAGGAGTTCAGCAAAATAGCAATATTATCGCGGTTTTTTTGTTTTTAAAAAGACCGGGATTAGTCACAAATAATTTTAAGCACTCACAAATAATTTTAAGCACTCTAGGAGAATTCCGAGTATAAATATAAATTAAAGTATAGAAATTGTTATGAGCGTGAGGCCAACAGCATTTCATAATATATAAGTGACTATAACGTCAAAATGGAAAAATAGTTAACGTAAGATGTGGGAAAATAATTCAGACTCAATTTTAAAAAAATCAAGACATAGATTAATACATAGAATTTTGTGAAATCCAGGGAAAAATCAATAGAGCCTTAACTCAGAATATAATAAAGCTTAAATACTCATCCTTCAATTTGGAAAAACTACAAATGCTCTGTATAGTCTTAAAAAGATTATTTCGCGAAACTCTCAGTGGGGATGGTCACGGTTGGAGTCGTCCATCAGCAGAGCTCAAGCACGATAACCCTAAAATCACTGTATAATGTGTATATAGTGGTAGAACACTGGAAGGTAATATCCGTAGTGGTAGAGCGGTCAGTCTAGGGGACGAGTTAGATAGAAGTGGTTACACAACAGTTAGTTCACAATACCGAGAACAATTGTTTCACCTTAGCGGGTCCTCAGCTCGTATGGACATTGTTATACGGAACAGGAAGGATATATATATATATATATATATATTGTTATACTTGGGGAGGGTCATATTTGTGTAATATTGCCAGAATTAATAACAGAACACACACACTGTTTGGTTGGTTTTCGCTTCTCGCTGTCTTTTATATCTGCGATCTAACTTAATCGGTCCTCAATGTTGCCATTGACTGACCGACGGTCAAAAATAATAGATACAATATAGACACAAACACATATATATAGTTTACATAATTTACATAAATCATTCGTTGCACATCTGCAACATCGTCAGTGGTGTTATATTTTTTCCGCCTGTTGTGTTGTATGTCTACGCCATTTTTTATTCAGTCTGTCTATGTATTTATTTATTTATTTGATTGTTTGTTTATTTTATTTTGTCTTCTTTGCGCATGCATTTGCGTGTGTGTATAGTTTTATGTTTCCTGTGTGACTAGTGTGTATAGTGTTGTGTCTGCTGGGTGACTAGTGTGTGATTATGTGCTTGTTGTTATTGTGCTTGTGTATGTATTTATTTATCTTATTTTATTTTATTTTATTTACTTATTTATACTTCTCTTAGGTCAGTGTTGTTTGTTTGGGTGTTGTTGTTGTTCCATTCATTATTTCTGTTTAGCTTTGGTCTTCTAATTTCTATTTCACTGGCCTCTCTGATTTGCCTATCTGCTGGGTCATTCCTATGTTTAGATATTATTCTAATTTCTATGTTGTCTATGTTACCGTCATGTTGTTGTCTAGCATGTTCGTATAGTACTGACCCGTTTATTCGTCCTTTTAGTTCCCCCCAGTGTTGTCTATCCTTTCACCTATGCTACGAGCTGTTTCGCCTATGTATGTTGTCATGTTTCTGCAAGTACCCTCTGCAAGTACTATATATATATATAGTAATAATAATAAATTTGAAGACTAAAATCCAAAGAGGGCTCGATAAGGATAAATATATATCAAATATATAAGAACCGTAGAGCAAATATTTATTAAAATAACAGATTAAAGTTTAAGCAAAGAATCGCTGCTTTCACGCTTAACGGGATCTTCTGAAACTAACAAAGTCAATCTGTAAACGCAGAAGTGGATATTTCAAAAACCGTTGCAACCGGAAGAAGACAGGAAGACGATACTTTGGTTCGTGGAAACGTTCGCTGGCAGAGAACGGGAAAAATGGAATATAATACGTCATTAATAGGAGCGGTGAAAAATAATTACGCGCAAAGGCATAACCACGTTTGTGGTATAAAAGAGGTCGTAGACAAATGTTCTCTTAGGTGGTTCATAGAGACATTCTCTGGCAATGAACGAAAAAAAACGAAGATAATACGTCATATGTGGACCGTGGAGAACAATAGCACGCAAAGACAAAACCACGTAAATGGTATAGCAGAAGTTGTAGACTAAAATTCTAACTAGGAGACCGAATGGATCTCCACTACAGAGTTAGGAACAAAGTAAATAAATACAATACAGAAGTAATGGAAATAAATAAATACATACACGCAAACAAATACGTACATACACAAGCATACGCAAAACACTTACCGTAGGTATACAAAGCCACGCACATATAAATATGGGTGTGTGTGTATGCGTGTATACAAATAAATAAATAATTATATAAACGTATATAAATAAATAAATACGTATATAACAAGCGCACACACATACCTACATGTAAATACACGAGTGTTCGGAGACGTAAGTCAACCAAACCAGAAGTACACATATACGCGCACCCTACATACGTACGAACCTGCATATTTATACAGACGCAAAACTCCCGTATACACATAGCCAAACCATATGTACCAGTATATATAAAAATATACGCCATAACAATCAAATATACGTACGGGAATGTATACGTACCTTCACAAAACATACGAGTAATAAATACTTACCTATACCAATAAGTAATGGTATAAACAAAACATATACTTAGCTCCCACATCAAGACGTAAAATATCCACGTATAGATCGTACTATCCGTTAGGGTATAACGTGGGGCTGTAATGCAGGAAAGTTTTGTGCAATTTATGTTTACAAGTCGAAATTGCCTCAGATTTTTTATTTAAGATGTGGTCTGTGGCGTAGAGTATTTCCAGGGCCTCAGCGGCGCAGAGGCCACATAAGCTGAAAGTGACGTCATATTCCTTCTTAGAGGGTAACGAAAGGAATGGGTATGCATGTAAAGATGCTGCTTGAATCTATTGGCGGTTAACCCTATGTAGGCCCTACGGGACGTGGGTGTACAGCCTTACATTTGTAGACAATGTTACTAGAGAGGCATTTCCCGGATAGGGGGCAATCAACCCGATTCCTACAATTACAGTTAGTACTAACTACAGCGTTGCACGTGTTACTACGGCTAGGTAGTTTAGCTAAATTTGAAGCTGTGATGTTATGTGCAAGTTTAGGAGGCGTAGAGTAAGAAATTTTAATACTATTTCTATTAAAAATGTTACTATATTTACGTGTAGGGGGAAAATGCTTCGTAATAAGGGAAAGAAAGATCTTAGCTAATGGTGTGGCCACCTCCATATTATATGGTGGGTTATACCAACAAATGCGACGGGATCTATTTCTTCTAGGTCTATTTTCGTACTCTGTATATGCTACCTTATCGACAAATCCACTTCGAGGAAGAGCTTCATTGTAATAAGTGGATTGGTCGTTGAAGATACGCTCGTTGGTGGAAAGACGGGAAAGCCTCAACGAAACGTTTCTTACCAGGATCTTGGTTATGCTGGCAGGATGGTTGGTATGCTTACTTATGCAATTAAGCGTATCATTCGGCTTTCTATACGGGTAATACAACCCATTCAATAAATTGAAGGTAACGTCGAGGTAATTAACGACCGAGAGATTGGCCTCAACCTTTATAGAGAGATTTAAGCCTTTAGAGAAGGCTGTGTGTTATTTTCTGAATCTGTTGCAAGCACGAGATCCGGACCTCTATACAGGTTGAGGCTAATCTCTCGGTCGTTAATTACCTCGACGCTACCCTCAATTTATTGAATGGGTTGTGTTACCCGTATAGAAAGCCGAATGATACGCTTAATTACATAAGTAAGCATTCCAACCATCCTGCCAGCATAACTAAGAACCTGGTAACAAACGTTTCGTTGAGGCTTTCCCGTCTTTCCACCAACGACCGTATTTTCAACGACCATTCCACTTATTACAATGAAGCTCTTGCTCGAAGTGGATTTGTCGATAAGGTAGCATACACAGAGTACAAAAATAGACCTAGAAGAAATAGATCCCGTCGCATTTGTTGGTATAACCCACCATATAATATGGAGGTGGCTACACCATTAGCTAAGATCTTTCTTTCCCTTATTACGAAGCATTTCCCCCTACACATAAATATAGTAACATTTTTAATAGAAATACTATTAAAATTCCTTACTCTACGACACCTAACCTTGCACGTAACATCACAGCTTCAAATTTAACTAAACTACCTAGCCGTAGGAACACGTACAACCCTGTAGTTAGTACTAACTGTAATTGTAGGAATCGGGTTGATTGCCCCCTATCCGGGAAATGCCTCTCTAGTAACATTGTCTACAAATGTAAGGTTGTAACACCCACGTCCCATAGAGCCTACATAGGGTTAACCGCCAATAGATTCAAGCAGCGTCTATACATGCATACCCATTCCTTTCGTTACCCTCTAAGAAGGAATATGACGTCACTTTCAGCTTATATCTGGAGTCTAAAAGACAACCACACCCAATATAAGTTACACTGGGAGATCCTAGCTAGGGCTAGATCGTATAACGGAAATAAAAGACCATGTGACCTCTGCGCCACTGAGGCCCTGGAAATACTCTACGTTGCCAGAGAACGTCTCTATGAACCACCTAAGAAAACATTATTCTACGACCTCTTTTATACATCAAACGTGTTTCTGTCTTTGCGCGTAATTGTTTTTCACCGCTCCTATTAATGACGTATTATATTCGTTTTTTCCCATTCTTAGCCAGCGAACGTTTCCATGAACCAAAGTATCGTCTTCCTCTCTTCCTCCGGTTGCAACGTTTTTTGAAATATCCACTTCTGCGTTTACATATTGACTTTGTTTCAGAAGATCCCGTTAAGGGTGAAAGCAGCGATTCTTTGCTTAAACTTTAATATGTTATTTTAATAAATATATATATATATATATATATATATATATATATATATATATATATATACATACGTGTGCGTGTATATTTGAGTGTGTATGTTTATATGTTTACATATATATATATATATATATATATATATACAGAAAGACAGGTAGAGTAATGAACCGATACAATCACCCTACCAATATAGTGTGTGGTAAATATTTTGTTTAATAAGCAGTCTACATTTATGACAAGAAGTAGTATGTGGCTATTTGCGTATTTTACGCTTCTGAAACTCATGCATTTTAGGTTTTTCTTTTAAAGGTTAAGTAGCTCAAACTGCTTTCTGCATATCTACAGATGATCACATGATATCAGACGTTACATTTTATTCGATGAGTGAGAGGAGAGATCACAGGTCAGATACTATGGATATATGGTTAGAATGTCTCAGGAAAGAATCGTTGGGCAGATTTTACGGGAAAACCAACTAGCAAGAGACCCAGGTTTAGATCCGGGCAAGATGGCTGGATTACATCCATGAGAATGGCTGGTCACGCGTGGGTATCCAGCCGAATCAGTTGGAGAAAGTGGCTTCTGATGATGGCCGGCTGGAAGGAGTGTTTCAGGACTCTGGCCCCACTACCCTTTCTAGAAGAAGAAGAAGAAGAAGAAGAAGAAGAAGAAGAAGAAGAAGAAGAAGAAGAAGAAGAAGAAGAAGAAGAAGAAGAAGAAGAAATAATTGTAATAGGTTTAGTGACGCATATTTTGCATTTTAGTATTTGTTTAATAATATTCAAACCTGATGTTGTCTCAAGTATTTAGCATGATAAGACTTAGTTATGAAATCTCTTACCATCTATATAAATCATTTTATTTTTGTGTAAAGAAACTGAATTGCTGAAAAGCAAATAATTATTTGATTTAAACGATATGTTATATGATATTTAGTACAAGAAAGTATTTCCAATGCTTGAATCATAAAAAATCTAACATGGCATCCAATACAGAATGATACATATGAGTATTATATTTTAACAAGTAATATTTTCTCATTTTCAATTATGGGAGACAACTCTTAACGATTGCCAAGTAATTTATGGGCAGAAATATCCTCGGTACCAAACATTTAGTGACCTAATAATAGAATATGTGAGTTTGCATAAATACATACATACCTACCTACACACTCACGCACACACACACACACACACACACACACACACACACACACACACACACACACACACACACACACACATATATATATATATATATATATATATATATATATATATATATATATATGCAAAAGTTTTATTTAAAATTGTTGGGTAAATATTTTAGTAAATATTTGATAACTGATATAAAGCACTCGACAAGTTTTGGAGTAGATATACGATATTAAACAAATGGAAACTATATTTATAAAACCATATTTATTTCATTATACATATTTCGGGGATACCATATTAAAAATATGGCATGCCTTCTTCAGATAAAATACAATATATAAACAGTTTTATAAATAATTTTGACGTACCATAAATAAAGGTTGGTCAATATTTATGGTACGTCAAAATTATTTATAAAACTGTTTATATATTGTATTTTATCTGAAGACGGCATGCCATATTTTTAATATGGTATCCCCGAAATATGTATATTGAAATAAATATGGTTTTATAAATATAGTTTCCATTTGTTTAATATCGTATATATATATATATATATATATATATGTATATATATATATATATGTATATATATATATATAAAAGATGTAAAATAAGAACATTTTAAAAAAATTAACTTACTTACTAAAATTTTCACTCCAACTAATTAGTTTCTGCAATGGGATATAGACAGTTACGTAATATAACTGTCGAGAATTCATTGGGTCATCAGGGAGTCTATTCTCAGCTAAGTCTCCAGACAATGCGCGGACACTGGGGACTCATATAAAAATAATAATAATTCGGTAGATGGAACAGCTAGCGGGGACTGGATTCCATGTACTGAAAAGCTCGCTGTCTCTGCTCAAATGGCAGATTCTAAAGAATCAATCACGTGACGCTGAGGCTAGTCGGAAGGAGTGGGATGGTAAGATGACAGAAGCCTACTAACACACCAATAAATTAGTAGTGGTTTTGGCAGGTTTGCTCAACAAATAAATAATTTGGAGATAAATATAGAGAATTTAGTATATCTACTAACATATGCGTACAGATGTACGCTAATGCGAGCAAATACATAAGTTATGTCATAGTATCTAGGTGGTTCAATGCAGGAGGATGCAGGACAATAATATAAAAGACGTAAAATAAGAAAATTTTCTTATTTTACGTCTTTTATATTATTGTCCTGCATCCTCCTGCATTGAACCACCTAGGTACTATGACATAACTTATGTATTTGCTAGCATTAGCGTACATCTGTACGCATATGTTAGTAGATATACTAAATTCTCTCTCTCTCTCTCTCTCTCTATATATATATATATATATATATATATATATATATATATATATATATATATGT
Organism: Eledone cirrhosa; assembly: GCA_964016885.1. Lineage (NCBI taxonomy): Eukaryota > Metazoa > Mollusca > Cephalopoda > Octopoda > Eledonidae > Eledone > Eledone cirrhosa. Next base: position 44,860,751 of record OZ024746.1, read on the forward strand.
GTGTGTGGGTGTGTGTGCATGCGCGTTTGTGTGAATAGAGAACAATTTCCCTTTCAAACATGCTATATTAAATGCACGACTGTGCCCGAGGATAAACAAATAAATGTTTTATTTATATTTCTTCATTAGTACTTTATTGTTAAATTGAAAGTATAGTCTTATTTAATCCATAAACCTATTCATGTTTCAGACCTTTTTAATCTTACTACTACCGGGTGAAATATAAGTTATAATTCTTTCGAACATTGGTGGCACAATGCCAATTGGATGGAAGGCAAAGCTGGTTTCGGCAGCTTTTGAATACAGAACGTAGACAATCCTAACTAAATGTCGCAAAGCATTTTGTTCGCCGCTCTACCGATACTGCCAATCCACCGACGCCAGTAATAAAAGACGTGCTCATCTATTGATTTGCAGTATGTAGCAATGAATCATTGGACAACCATTATCGCTGACGAAATCCATAGCAGCGTAATAAACCTTATATGTCGTGGAAAGATATTGGGAAAACGTACAGGAAATATAATTACATAGAAACGATTTGGAGACAGCAGTGCAATTTTATATAGAATTCCACAAAACTTTAAAATTGTAACTTTGGAAGCATTACAAATAACATACAAACCATAAATAAAAACATAGGCATAGTAAATTAAAATAAACCATTGCGTTTAGCAAGAAAAACATTGAATAATTTTATATCTAGCGTTGAGGATTTCATCAATCATAACAACAGTTTTTTTCTATGATAATTCATGAAATAATACACAGTTTTAACACGCCATTTTATATACTAGGTCATTTTTAAGTCTAGAAACACTAATGGTCGAATGAAATTAGGAACACTATAAACGAAACAAAGAGGATTAGTAAAGAAATAAGAAAAATCTCAAATGAAAATTATTAAAGACAAAGACCATATATATATAAATATATATATATATATATATATATATATATATATATATATATATATATATATATATATATATATATAGTACGTTATTCCGGGTTGAATCGGAGGTAACCACAGTAAGTAAGGTACTCAATACATTGCAGAGTATAAAAGTTTTAATATAGATGAGATTCTACAGGACTAGAACTGTTTCATTCTTTAGAAATCATCCTGATGATTTCTAAAGAATGAAACAGTTCTAGTCCTGTAGAATCTCATCTATATTAAAACTATATATATATATATAAAATATTAAAAAAATAATGAATAAAACAATGAAACAGTTCCTTATATTAAAAGTTCATTATTTAACGATCGTTTCTAGGATATATATGTGTTAGAATTGGCATGCATATTCATATTTGAATATGCATGCCAATTCTAACACATATATATCCTAGAAACGATCGTTAAATAATGAACTTTTTTTGTTTAATATAAAGAACTGTTTCATTGTTTTATTCATTATTTTTTTAATATTTTATCTTGACTCTGTATTCCGTTTATCTTTCACCGAAAGTGATTTTTCATTGCATCTCTTCTTTCCATGATATCCGTATTACATTGAGTTCTTCATACGGATTGGACACTACCGTAAACTCTTGGTAGAATTATCTACATAATATATATATATATATATATATATATATATATATATATTTATATATATATATATATATATATATATATATATATATATATATATATATATATATATATATATATATATATATATATATATATATATAAATATATATATATATATATTTATATATATATATATATATATATATATATATATATATATATATAAATATGTATACGTACGTACATATATGTATACAGACGTACAGTAGTATGTATATATATACATGCACATATATATATGTACGAACGGATTCACCGAACATTTATTATAATGCTCGGTGTGTTTGTAAACAAACATCCCGTATTAAGCCGTAGTGTCTAGCAACCATCGTTGCTCGTTTGTTCAACACTGACAAAGGAACGCTGTACTAGTTTCAAGCTTATTAGCTATCGTCAGCAACGTATAACTTCCTGCCAGATGATTGAACGTCTGAAAGTATATACTTTCCTTATGCATATTAACGGCTGAGCAGCCTAATTTGCATATCGAGTGGGTTAATCGGCCGGGTGCACTGAAAACGATAAACGGAAAAAATGAAACGAAATTTCATTTCCCACTCTTAGTACGGCTGTTACTTAAATATATGTATGTATACGTACATACATATATGTATACAGACGCACAGTAGTATGTATATATATATATACATACATGCACACATATATATATATGTACGTATGGATTCACCGAACTCGGGATGTTTGTTTACAAACACACCGAGCATTATAATAAATGTTCGGTGAATCCATACGTACATATATATATATGCATGTATGTATATATATATATACATACTACTGTGCCTCTGGACACATATATGTATGTACGTATACATACTTATATTTAAGTAACAGCCGTACTAAGAGTGGGTAACGAAATTTATATATATATATATATATATATATATATAGAGAGAGAGAGAGAATTAGTATATTTACCAACATATGTGTACAGATGTTCACCTATGCTAGCAAATATATATGTTATCTCTTAGTACCTTTGTGGTTGTATGCACGGGGATGCAGAACAATTATATGAAAGACGTTGAATAAGGAAATTTTAAAAATTAAAAATCAACTTACTTACTAAAATTTTGCTCAACAAATAACTTGGAGATAAATATAGAGAATTAGTACATTTACCAACATATGTGTACAGATGTTCACCTATGCTAGCTTAGTAAGTAAGTTGATTTTTAATTTTTAAAATTTCCTTATTTTACGTCTTTCATATAATTGTTCTGCATCCCCGTGCATAAAACCTCAAAGGTACTAAGACATAACATATATATTTGCTAGCATAGGTGAACATCTGTACACATATGTTGGTAAATATACTAATTCTCTATATTTATCTCCAAATTATTTGTTGAGCAAAACTTGCCAAAATTTACTGCTGATTTATGGTAGTAGTAGGCTCTTGTCATAATACCACCCCGCTCCTAACTGATTAACCTCAGTGTCACGTGATTGATTCTTTAGAATCTGCCACTCACCAGAGGCAGTGTATTTTTTCAGTGCTCCGGAATTTAGTCCTCGCTAGCTTTGTTCCATCCACTGAATTATTATTGTTCTTATATGGGTTCCTAGTGTCCGCGCATCGCCTGGGAACTTAGCTGAGAATAGACTCCCTGATGACGTAAGGAATTCTCTATAGTTATATTATGTAATATATCCCCTTACAGAAACTAATTAGTTGGAGTGAAAATTTTAGTAAGTAAGTTGATTTTTAATTTTTAAAATTTCCTTATTTTACGTCTTTCATATATATATATATATATATATATATATATATATATATATATATATATATAGCAAGGATATTCTAATAATATATATATATATATATATATTCTCGAGTTGTGTCGGGGGTAACCACAGTTATAAAGCTATTCAATACAGTGGTAGAAGCTAGGTGTCTTTATTTCATATATAGTCTTCTACAGGACTAGAACTGTTTCATTCGTACGGAATCATCAGGAAGGTTTATGTATCTAAACATTCTGCTGGTGCATATATTTATTTAACCATCACTTATTCTAGCATAGTATTCCACGAAGCAGAACGATTTGACCCCCTATAACGGCTAGTTATTTATAAATCTTTTAAATTTCCTCATAGGGAAGCAAACCAATACTTCTGGATTAAGGATGAGATCTATGGCTGACAACATTCATCGAGCCGAATAACTAGAAGCACTTTTATTACGCATTATTCCTTATTGGCAGTATCGGTAGCGGGTCGGACGCCATGCTTTCCAGCATAGTTACGTCCCTTTACGGTCTGAGTTCAAATCCCGTCGAGGTTAACTTTGCCTTTCATCCTTACGGGGTCGATAAAATAAAGTACCAGTAATGTACTGGGATAATTGCTGGCCTTGTGGCAAAAAGTAGAAACAAGTATTCCTTATTTACATTAATACTTGGAATCCCTTTTCTCTCGCTACTTTTATACTGTACTACATTTTTATTTAGTATATTTATGTAATATCTCTGTATGGCAATCAGTTTTCTGATATATATTAGGTGTTGGCATAGTCCTATCTGGGTATTTTTCACATTTTTCACACACCCTTTTTTTTATAATATATCATTAATTTAAAAAAAATGTTTTTCTTTCTTTGTATGTATTTTTATCTACTATTTCTTTATTGGTCTTCTTTATTTGCATCTTATTACTTTCCGGATCATTTCAATCTTAATTCTTGTTGATGCATACTCCATCATATTATCTATGATGATTTTATTTTCAATACTGCTACTGGTACTACACCATTGATACTGTTCCCTAATCCCTATTATTTAACTGTGGCTGTTTGTGTTGCTCCATTGCTGATGTTGTTAGGGATGATAGTTAACATCATCTTCCCCCACTACCGCATGATTTCTTAACATTTCTTGTTTTTAAGCTATCAAAGGCTGGCCGCCATTTAACCCTCTACAGCTAAAGAACTTACAACTGACCTGATACAAGAACGACACTGGGCGTTCAAGAACAAAAGGAAGGTGTAAGTTTGTAACTATCTTCATCCAATAGATAGGTGTTATTTACACCATTTGTGATGATGTTGTGAGGGTAGAGTCGTATATGCCAAGACGGGAGGGGCTATATTTGTTGGTAATTAAACGAAATATGGCAGATTAAGAAAAGAAAGAATTTTATAAGGGATTGATTTTATTTATTACATTGCGATTCAACGCATTAACGTCATTTCGAATAATGTTGTCATTTCGAATAACTAGTTGTAACGTGTGAAGGTTAAGTGCCTCAAGAAGGTTAGATAGAGCAGGATGCGTTAACAGCTTGTATATAGGAAATTGAGATTAAACGGTATCATTGGGAAATGTGTGAAGGATCATAATATCTGAAATGTAATCGATTGTGTATATATATCTTGTATATTTCTTCTAAAGCTTCAAGGGCTTTGGTTTCATTGCATATCAACCTCTATTATCAACATGTAAATTACCTACACTATTCATAAGATCAATGTTCCATACAGCTAGAAAACATATGCCTACGTGAAAGTAGTCTATTTAACTTATTGACTCAATCATTTCGCATTTACGATCTGACGCATAAATCACCCATGAAAATTATAAACATAAAGACGTGTGTGAATTTATATGTTTGGGCAATTTTCTCAGGCAAGCTACATACTGCTGAAAATGATCAATATGATTTAAATCAACAAAGAATTGTTCAAATTATTCGGAAATCAGGCTTGACTATTTCATATTAAGCAGCAGATCTTTGGACTGTTAAGAAGATGCATTCAGGTGAGATTCTACTCACACTGATAGCTTTAATAGTGAACAAAAAAGATTTCGAAATTGGCTCAGCACGATAACGGCTCAGATAGAAACGGTGTAAATTTCAAATTTATTTGCTTTTATCCTGGAAATCTGCCACAAATTATATAAGAACTATCAAATAGTCGAATAAGTTGTGTAAATTACTGTTAGGAAAAAGGATTCTTGGTTCGTTTACCACAGGTGTCTCTGTGCAAGTACTATACATATCCAATGTTAATTTCCGTGACTTATTTAACTATTCTATAGCAATTATATCAATTGTGGTAGCGTTTATTAATAAAAGCAAATAAATTTCAAAACTTATTGGTTTACACACACACAAACATACCCGTACGTGTGTGTGTATATATATGTTTTTGTATATAGATATATATCAATCTATTTATTTAACTACCTATCCAACTATTCACGTTCTATAAAGTGATCTATAAAACATCATTTAAAGCTACTTTGCCAATTTGCTACCTCACCATTTTTCCTTTCGATCCGTTTCCTAATTTATTTTTCTTACATTGATTTCAAGAGTCAGTACCGGCAGCGGCTACAACTCCATCCATCTACTTTACACACACACACACACACACACACACACACACACACACACACACACACACACACACACACACTTACACTCACACGCACCACACACACACACACACATACACACACACACACACACATTCATATATCTATATATATCTATATATATATAAATATATATATATATATAAAAGAAAATTTCGCTCTACATGGCTGAATAAAATAAATCTAATCCGAGTTTTTCGAATATTAATAATTGTTTCTACTTTTAGCACGAGGCCAGCAATTATCCCAGTGCATTACTGGTACTTTATTTTATCCACCCCGTAAGAATGAAAGGCAAAGTTAACCTCGATGGGATTTGAACTCAGGCCGTAAAGGGACCTAACTATGCTGCAAAGCATGGCGTCCGACCCTCTACCGATACTGCCAATTCACCGCTGGCAGGTGAACAGTGAGCTGTACTGATGAAGGTTGATACCCAGAAACATTAGTGTCTGCAGTTCTGTCGGCATGCCAACACAAGAGCAAGAATGAAGTGTTCATTCTACTGGCATGGCTATAAAATTGAGGCTTGTTTGCAAAATTGCAAACGAATCGAATGTTATTATTAATATTCGAAAAACTCGGATTATATTTATTGCATTCAGCCATGTAGAGCAAAATTTTATTTTTTATTTGAATTTGGTAAAGCCGGCCATTTATCGCTCGTAAACAGGAAACTGACTGGCCAGACTGCTGATATGCAAATCTGGCTGATCAGTGGATCTGGTAATATGCAGATCTGACTGATCAGCCAGTTTGTTAATATGCAAATCAGGCTGATCAGTCACTGTGTATTTTTGAAAATAGCATATATTTTCACTAGCTCTAACAGTTTGGCAGGTGAACAGTGAGCTGTACTGATAAAGGGTGATGCCCAGAAACATTAGTGTCTGCAGTTCTATTCGCATGCCAACACAAGAGTAAGAATGAAGTGTTCATTCTACTGACATGGCTATAAAATTGAGGCCTGTTTGCAAAATCGCAAACGAATCGAATGTTATTATTAATATTCGAAAAACTCAGATTACATTTATATATATATATATTTCTTTATTTAGCATTTAAACCAGCCATAACTTTCTCACCTCTTTCTATTCAAACCAGCTGTTCATACTTATGTTAAGGTATTGTTCTCAAAATGAATAATACCAAAATCTCATAGATTCGATGTTATGTGTGATATATATATATATGTGTGTGTGTGCGTAAGTATATGTACGGCCGTAAATATATTCATAATGTTGTTGAACTTCATCACAACGGTTATTCTCATACATACACTTATATAATCAAGTCTGAAAAAATGTATATGTGTATTAATATAATATATCATATAGATATTCTTCATGATTGCACATCAATAATAATATATACAACGTTTTTCTATATAATGTTTGCATATTTATAATAATACGAATAATAAAATTGGATTTTAGGGCTAACGGACGCTTTTGAATATGTTCAAATCTCATCACATTAATATATAATTTGGCATAAATATGCAAAATAATATGCATTATAATTACTCAGAACATATTATACAAGGAAATACTCTCATAAAAATGTTATTGATGGAATAACAAGTGTGTCTCATGTTTTGTGGACAGATGCTTCAAAACAAATTTGAAAATACATATTTTTCTATTATTAATTTCTGTCACAAGTCTACGGCCATACTAGAACACATCAACAAACATTGTGAGTCTATACAAATACAGAAACACACACCTATACATAGACACGCCCCATCACCCTTATATATATATATGCATATATATATATATATATATATATATATATATATATATATATATATATATATATATATATATAAAGTAGGAGGTTATAGTTCACTTAAAGCATTGTGTAATGAGGTATAAACGTTTGTATATGTATAATAAAGCCAAAACAATGCAGGTATGGACATAGAATAAAGAATAAAGATATTGTTGACAATTAGATTTATTTAAATGTCCTTAATTTTCGAGATAATATCTCTTCTCCGGAGGGGAGTAAAGCAGTTTAATCAGTGTTCTAAATAGCTTGCCAAGCCCGCTATTTAGAACACTGGTTTAACCGCTTATATATTTTGCATTTGCATTCTTTATTCTATGTCCATACCTGCATTGTTTTGGCGTTATTCTACATATACAAACGTTTATATATAAAGTAATATAAAAGACTGAAGATTCATCTTATATATATATGTATATAACGAAGGAGGTGTGGTAAGGAACCAGATGGACCATAACGCACCAGAGTACTCAATACTTAGGGTAGTAGAGTGGGTAATAGGAAAACGCTTAACCCCGACGGCAGAGCTCAAGCCGTTTCGACGGCTATTTCTGGACTAAAAAAAAATGTCCAGAAATAGCCGTCGAAATGGCTTGAGCTCTGCCGTCGGGGTTAAACTTTTTCCTATATATAGATATATATATATATAAATAATATAAAAGAATGAAGATTCCCCTAATATATATATATATATACATATGTGTGTATATATAGGTGTAAGTGCACTAAATCCCTTTCTATCACGCTCCACTCTCCTACCCATCACAGGAATATGTATGTGTATGTATATTGCTTCCACCCCCTCACTGACCAGCAGCTGGCCAGTTGGTGATTGCTAAATCTGACCTTTATAAAATAACCCACACCCCAAATAACTTCTCATTCACTACCAGAAAGGGATACAGCAGTCAACCTGTTGTTGCTACCAAGATGAAAACTGCTATGAAATCCCACAATGAATTTTATACTTGAATTTTCAAGTCTCAAATTTTAACTCTTCGTATTATAAATTTTTCTTAATATTAATCAACATTTGAAAAGATGGCTTTTGCAGACCCATCGAAACCGGTCATTTTTTATACCCTTTATTATTTCCTTACCTTATAAAATTATGTTTTTTCACAAAAAAGTATTCTGTCTCTTATATATTCCATGTGCCATTACCAACCTCAATTTTCTCTATAACCTTCGCTTTGTGTAGAAAATTACACTTTTCATATATATATACATATATACATTTACAAATTTATAGTAACAAAATAAATTATAGCTTTTATTTTGGCCTTTCAAAATTTCCTTATCAAATTGTGTGTGCCTGTGTGTGTGTGTGTGTGTGTATGTGTGTGTGTGTGTGTGTGTGTGTGTGTGTGTGTGTGTGTGTGTGTGTGTGTGTGTGTGTGTGTGTGTGTGTGTGTGTGTGTGTGTGTGTGTGTGTCTGTGTGTGTCTGGGCTTTCATGCTCATGCCATCTAACATTTTGCTTACAAACCTTTGATGAACATGAAGCATTAACGGAAACACGCATTTGAACTGAACCTGAAAATGCGTGCTTGCGAGGCAAACTCTTTAATCAAACAGCAATTTGTCAATTATGTACTAACATAAACAAATATGTAGTGCTCTCAGACAATCTTGGTGAATAATAATCCTCTTTGTGAAAATGTAATTAAAAATATACTGAATATTAGCGAAATTTTATAACTAAATACTGTATATGATATGTAGCAACTCATATACTCTGATTATACTTAGGTGTTTTATTCAACTGCTTTAAATCGAAAAGATAATTTAAACGCAAACTCTTTAATCAAACAGCAATTTGTCAATTATGTACTAACATAAACAAATATGTAGTGCTCTCAGACAATCTTGGTGAATAATAATCCTCTTTGTGAAAATGTAATTAAAAATGTACTGAATATTAGCGAAATTTTATAACTAAATACTGTATATGATATGTAGCAACTCATATACTCTGATTATACTTAGGTGTTTTATTCAACTGCTTTAAATCGAAAAGATAATTTAAACGCAATTGTATATTCTTATTTTGGCTTTGTTAAATTCTTTACCTAATCATTAACATATTCTCTTATTTTTTAGCCTCATTTAGATTTAGAAGTTACATATTGATAAAAAGAATATAATAATTCGATTCTAAAAATATCATCAACATAATTTCGAGGCAAGCACCTGTGATGCTGTTATTAAAAGAAAACAGTAAAACAGCTAACGGTTGCTTAATAATTATACACGTCTAGTCAGTGAATGTGTAGAAGACTTGTCGTTTAGTATTGGGTATAGTCATTTCCCGAAACACAGACACACAGCTATTTGTGTATATCTATCTACCTCTCCCGCTCTCACTCTGCCTCTCTCTTTATATATATATATATATATATATATATATATATATATATAAATATGTGTGTGTGTGTGTGTGTGTGTGTGTGTGTGTGTGTGTGTGTGTGTGTTCATGTGTGTTTGTGTGTGTGTGTCTGTCTGTGAAGGCGCATGGCTTAGTGGCTAGTTCAATCTCGGGCCGGGAGTGGTGCGTTGTTTTCTTTAGCACCAGTAAATTGCGTAAAATTAACTATGAAAACCTTCATACCTTAACGATGAATAATTTCTAGTACTATTAGCGTCCATTTGAAACTACGTAAACAACTCACCACAAATACGATACTTATTTTGAAGATTGGTCTTTTAGGGTTTTGAAACAATGACAAATATATGAATTCAAATAAAGCACTGATAAAGAAAGAGGAAAGATCATTAATAAAAGAAAATATCAAATTCGAACACAGTCAGGTTTACACACACACACACACGAACGCGCGCATTTATATATATATATATATATATATATATATAAAGGACTTTAACATCTGAAACTGCTTCGCATTTTCTGGTGAGAGAGATGCATGTGGGAATTCAAAGGATAAAGCCTACAATATTATATGGCCTTTCTCATTGAATATCAGTTTAACGTTTTTCATCATCGTTGTAATCATTTAATATTTATCTAATCTTAGGAAAATATTGATTTACAATTGTCTCGCCTAGCAAGAAATTACCGAATCTAGAAAAGGTATTGCGAGTCAATGACACTTAGCCGTATATATGAAGAGAAACGGGTGAGCTCAGTCCAGCTACTTAATGTTTATAGCAGCAGAAATATTGTTTAATTATGTAGGTGTATTACTGCAGAGTCATAGGGGATGGCGCATAATAAAATGTATTTTCTATTGATATGTCAATTGTGAAGCAAAACTAAGACCCGAATAAGTTTGTCCTATAGTAATAACAATTATCTTACAAGTAAACGGTTGAACGTGTTAAATGTGTAAAAGATAATAGCGGTGTTTGCCGTCGGAAACTACCAGAATACAACTGGTAGTAATGTTTGGTGATAAGAGATGATGCCATTAGATAGTACCAATTCTCCCAAATGTACGCTCTTCTCATTTCATGTCACAAGATATCCACCCGAATAATTTTGGAATTTGTGGCATATAAGCAGCCCAATGATTTAACTATATGATGGAGTCATTGCCTAAACATCGTCAGATTCCATTACTTAGAAATAATGAATAATCGGGATATTCACAAAGCACTGTGCTCAATATAAAAAAAAGTTCCATTACTCTCACCCTTTTCCTATATACTGTTATGTGCTAATGCTATGTAAGGTCTCTATCACATGATAACTAAGGCAAAATGAAATGGTGCTGCAGGAAATACGAATATTGTTAGCAGAGCAATGAACATAACATCGTTATTATAATGAAGGGCACATTATCAGTGAAATCGAAGAGAATTATAGCATCGCTATAGTTCTGGCTAAGCGAGGGTAATCACAGTTTCAGTTTTGGTGATATTGATATTTACAATAACGACTCTATTTCAGAAAATCTAATTATGAACATCTGAATTATATTTATTTCCAAATTATACTACTTCATAAAAACGACCAGTGGTCGTAACTTATCAAACAGATTCAAGAGTAATCGCCTAAACAAGTTTCAGAAATATAATAAATATTTACTAAAAAGAATCTTATTGCATTCACTTGGGTCTAATCGTGGTCATATTTCTTATATATTTCTGTATCTAATGCATGTTAGAAATAGAGATAGAAACTTTGTGTGAGATAAAGAAAGATGAACAACAACAAAATAATCATTAAGGGTGAAAGAAATAGAAAGCAAGGGGACTACAAATAAAATTATCAAAAACAAAATAAAGGGAGAGCTATATAGTAGAAAATGAGATAGAGATTCGTATTAAATGAAAGACTGAAATTGGTGAAGAATGGTAAATAGATGAAATTAATGAAAGGAACGTGACAGTGAAATAAAAAGAGAGAAACAAAAGACGTAAGAGAGTTGGAGAGAAGAGGTAGATTCAGAGAGGGGAAAATTTATTCAGTGATAAAATGTACAAGTAAGGGAGTATAAAGTATTAAATATAAGATAAAAAGAGAAAATATTACATTGATACCCGGAAATATAATTTGAAATTCTGAATAAACAATTGGTGAAATCGGCATTATTCCGATAATAAAATCAGTTCTGGGACATTTAGAAATTGATGTCCTCGCAATCTAATCAACGTAAAGAAGCATTGTCTAAATTCGTAATTTTTCCGCATGAGTGGTATATAGAGTGAATTTCGCTTCTGTAAAGTTGTTCAGCCTTATTGATCTAATAAGAGAACACATTTCTAAAACCATATCAGCCTGGATGAACAAATAAGAATCCATATTAGTAAAGGCAGGTCACTTTGTGGCAAATATTTCTCAAGTCGATTCCGAAACTTTTATGAAGCAATTGTTTGTTATTATACAGTTAATCTATTGAAATAAATCAAAGGAATAAAGAAACAGAATACATTATTAAAATAATGAATTATTAATATTCTAGAAATACCAGTCAGGCGTTGAGATTGATGCATGTGTCCACACATATGAAAAATATGAAAGAATAGTCGTCATGTGACGTCCTTCCGGATGTTGTATGTTTATAGATAGTAAAAAGTTACAAGCACTTCTGTTTTGCCGTCCATATGATTAATCACATTCGTTGTCCCTGACCGATGTCTCTCATAGTAAATGATCTATAAATACTTTCTTATTGAAAGTTATCTCCTTTTATTATCTCCCGTCTAATTATATCAGGTGAATATTATTTCAGTTTTCAGAATTATGATTACAAATTTTGTATTGGTGGAGAGAATTTCTCTCAGTATTGATGTTTTTATTAATTTACAGTTGCGTATATACGTCAAAATTATTGGGGAAAATTATTATTTGATTGTTTGTGTGAAGCAATAATTACAAAAGATGCTGGTTTAATTGAGTATTCTCCAATAGCTGAAGAGCAAATGATTTAGCAATCTACAATATTTCCATACTTTTACAATGGTTTTAACAACTATTGCATTCATATTATTCTGTCCGAAGATTCTCATATGATTTAATATCCATACAACTATGACCTACTACAATTTAGTTCCAAATATTTCCGATTAAACATGTCATTTATCATTTGAGATAATTATATCAGAGCGCCGCAAACCACTAATGGTAAGTAAACTTCAAGATCGTTCGATGCCCATGATGAGGTTTTGTTGTATCTTGTCACGTTAATTAGGAAATATGTTATACATAACTATATATATATAGTGCGTTGGTGTATCGCAAGCAACATGTTTGTACGTCTGGTGAGGAAAGAAAGGAGAACAAGATAGTGGTTGGAACAAACATTCGTGTTAATATTTATTTTATTTATCACTAACCAGGGACTTTGCGCAACTGCATCGTCTACACAACCCATCATAAATATATATGTATATATAAATATATATACACATATATAGGGGCAGATCGATAGTGGAATCGGGTCCTTAACTCCTATGGGTGACCTTGAGCTAATTCTCTGCGAAATGCGCATAACAGGTCGATACACAATAAATATCTGATATATGTAAACACACTTCCTCGTTTTTTTTTCTATTATATATAGTATAAATAAAGTTTCATATACCTAACAGCTATGAACTTTCTTTATACCAAATAAGCTCTCTTCCAATAGATTGAACTTTTTTTGCTTGAAGTATTACATACGGATATCCTGCACACACACACACATCCCCCCTCCCATATATATATATATATATATATATATATATATATATATATATATATATATATATATATGTGTGTGTGTGTATTTGTGTGTGTGTGTGTGTGTGTGTCTGTGTAACATAGGTTGTTCAGCATTTACTGGTGAGTTTGATAGACTCGCAGAGCGTATGTATTAAGAAAATGTGATGAGGTTTCGTTTAATTGATAATCGATAAAATATGTAAACGCTTTTTCTTAATACGAGAGGCGACTGAAAAGTGTTGAGCCTCACACAGAAAACAAATAAGTATACATATGAGATTTTGTCTGGGAAATCCGGACATGTTCTTTCAGTGCTAGACAGGCTTCATGTTACAAACACTTTTTCATTTCTCTTCGCAGATTCTTAAAGTTGACGTACTCAGACCTTTTATGAAAAATAGGGAAACTCGAGTAACGAGACGTGATATAGTATCTGCAGGTGAAAGGCATCACACCAGCTGTGATCCATATGGGCATGCAAGACACGTTAGGGAAAGATGCCCCGTCATATGTTACGGTCAAACACCAGGATGAAGAATTCAAATGGGGAAAGGAAGTCAGGGATATGACCCGATGTCTGGGAGGCCACCAACACTGACCACACCAGCGACACTGAACTTGTGCTTGGGATGGTAATGGTGGATCGACGACCGTTATCTAATCAAATAGCAACCTTATTATGCATCTCCCAGGAACGAGCCAATAATATTCCGACGAAAGA
>OZ024746.1:44880436-44980436 GCA_964016885.1 Eledone cirrhosa
AGGTGGTAGAATGCAGAGAATCATCGCCAAATCAGATACCATGCAAATACCAATATACATCAGCAAAATTCGTTTTTCTCTTGTTATCTAATACCAATGGTTTATATATTAATATATATATATATATTAATATATATATATATATTAATATATATATATATATATATATATATATATATATATATATATATATACAGGTCTGTTTTTTTTATCATTAATTTTGTTATGACCTGTTTAGCTTGATTTGCTTTTTGGCTTAGGTGGTTAATGCTTTCTTCACAATTTTTTCAGTTTTAACATATTGTTTAGCTTGCCAGCATAAATCTGATTTTTGCGTTTCGTTTCGCTTTTTCTACCCGCCGAAATGCGATTCTCGCTGAATTTATATTTGTATTAATCTCCCGAGTCTTACAATTAACCTGTTAATAATTCTATTGACAGATTAATTGCATAAGTTTATTTTAAAATCTACCCGGTTGAGTGCTTATTCGATTTGTGCTATTTATGCAATTTTTTGCATGATATACACATACTGAATTCATTTGCCAAAATCTGGGCTTTTTCCCCTTGTGAATTACACATGTGCTTTTACGGAGCTCAATGTCATTCACAAATTTGGTACAGAGCAAAATACCTGTTGATAATGTGATATTCCTTGTTCGATCATTATACCTAAAGCTTATAGTTTTATCACTTTCTGCTGCTTAAACCATTTTGTTTGTTTACCCTAGCGTCCCCTTTATTTACGTGTCCCAACGACTTTTTTTTAGCCGTTGCTCGCACCAACCTGAGGTATATGGCCTTTAATGCGACGAAATGCCTACGACGGTTGGATGGCCACTGATGAGGACAAACTTTTTCATATGTAACCCATTTGCAGCGCCGCAGCTCTATTATTATCATATTTACATATATATATATATATATAATCTACGAAATATTGGAGCAGATCAGAGAGAGGGGATGGGTTAGAAAGTAAAAGACAAAGGGGGCAGAAATAAGGTAGATAAATGTTTGTGTTTGATTCTTTTCTTAGACCCCTTGTAATGAAAGATCGTGTTACTAGTTAGTAGTTTTACAATAGATTGTTCAGGTAGTGGCTAGAAGAACATAGATTGTGTACGGCCTGTTTGTGATAAAGTATAATTCAATGGTATATGGCTCGTTTGAATCGATCATAGTTTGTACTTATTAACATTATTCACTGCCTGATACGATTGAATCTAATCTAGCTTAGACAATGGTGGATTGAAATCTGAGAGCTTACTTTAGATTTCTCCAAGAATCTTCCCACCTTTAACTAATCATGCTTTTGCTAAATTATTTTTCTAAACTCGCTATTCATTTGGAATGTCGTCTTTGTGTAGCCTCTTTGCTAATTCATCTGCTTTCCTATTTCCCTAATATATATATTGTCTGGTATCAAAATAATTCTTATTTGATTATTATGTTCTTACATATAATTATTCTTTCTCTGTAGAACGCCCTCAGTAGCTCTAACTCGACCCATTGTTTTTTTATTGAAACAGATGGGTAAACTAACATTAAATAGAAAACAGTTATCCATAGCATTTGTTTAGCTCAATCAATGAATAATATCATTTCCCTGTGAAATCCTTGTGTAATTTGAAGTTTATATCAGTATTATAATTATTTTCACAGACCAGGTAGCTCTGCACTCCATTAACTATATTTGACTCGGCCGTTAAAACAGTTTGACTGAACAATATTGTTTTCGAATCCTCTTTTTTAATTGTTATTTTGAAGGGTTGTAATTGTTCTATCTATAGAGGAAGCTGAATATCATGTTATTTTCATGTTTAAGAAAATGAACTGAGAAATTGACAATTTATGTTTCCTAGATTCATCTATCAACAAGTCAGTAGGATTTAACCTTGCTTCCTGTTTCGTGAAAAATAGCTATTCTGAGAGTAGGCATGAGACAACCCGATATAATTTACCCCATTTGAGTAGGACATTGTCAATTGAAGATAGTCAGTGCTTCTGTCCTCTCATACCCAGCTGCAATACAAAACTTGAGCGTGGATGTGACACTTGGGATTATATAACATTTCAAGTGTTTGCATGTTCGGCAGTGGTATTCTTTTAATCACATGCTATGTAGAGGTCATGTATTTCAGTGAATACTTAAGTTGATATTCCCTTTTCAAAACAGTTTGTAACAAAATACCTATGATCCCTATAAACTTTTCCGGCATTGCCAGCTGCTACATTAAACATATTTCATAACTGAGATTTGAAAGGCTCGGGATTGTGGAAATGAGTCTATTATGATTCAGAGGGATAAAATTGTTTACTATTTGTGTTTGTCCATTTAGCTGTAGTTGATATTGTTGTGCATAATCTAGTTTTATTGTTATGGGTTACGATAATGAAGTATATAACATGATATCATCTGCAAAACCTGACACTACTACAATTTAAAGTAAAGGATGTGTCAAATTATGTTGAGTAAAATAGAAATAGAATGGGTTAGACTGGAAAGCCTTGTGGGAAACCCTTTAGAATGTACACAATTTGGCTTTTCTCATTTCTAACAATCGATTCTGTACTACGATTAGTGAGAAATCTATCAACTCAGTTGCAAAGATAGTTGGGAATTTTGCAATGATATAATGTTTTAACTAGTCGTGAACTGCCTTATTGTAAGTTCTATGCATATATAATCAGATCAAGCTGTTTGATTTAAAAAAATAGTTTTGAGGTTGTGATAAACGTGGTTGTTTCATGTACTCAATCCTCAACAATGGAATTGAGATTGATAAACAAATTAGATATCGTATCTGGATCTGTGACCGTTTCCTTCTTAAACACATATTTAACTGATAGTATCTCTTATTCAATATTAGGAGGGAGGCGATATTTGAAGTAAGAGGGATAAATTCTTTGTGATAAATTTTTATTTTTATTCTAAAAGAAAAGTTTCGCCAGTTGGGACAAAAATTTGGAGATGTCTGAAATTACCTCTCTATTGCGTTCATGTATAAAATACTCTAAAATTGTTTGGATTGATTTTGGTTTAATCATTGATTTTTATATATGCTATATATGAGCCATGGACTCCAGTTTAGCCTTATTAGTCCAAAAATCATTTTGGGCTTGTTTTGCATGCTTTTAAACCATTTTCTTTGATATTTTATACATTTCATAATTGGTATTGCTGGATGGTATTGCATCTTTTAATGAATGGGTTGTTTTCCTTCTTCAATCAACTATGCCTTATTTTACTCGTTATACATATATGTAGATACATACATATCATAACTTATTGCGTGTAATGTTATAAACCTCTGTGTATAATGTACAATTTTTTTACAGTATATGAAAGGCATATATTAGGTTTTTTTTTAGGTTATATGTCTTTATCCGTATGGTGAGCAAATGGGATCCCACGTGCTGGCCTCTCCACAAGTACCGGCGGACAGAATGGAGAAGGTGTTTCCACGGAGGATAATAAGGGAGAAGCGCTGGAAGAGCCATTCCAACTCGCGAGGCTCACACCCGCAGCTGGCCATCTCAGCGCCTATTGTGGTGGTGAATAGGGAGGTAGCCATGGGCCAATGACACCTGAAGTCGCCACTGCCAACGGCACGACCGTGAACCTGTCGGAGAGTGACCGGTACTTGGAGAGTTTGGCATCCTCAGCTCGACGTGCAGCACTACCTGGGTTAGTCGCAGACTGCACCAGTTTGCGGCTGGGAAGTATCGCTGCAAGTGGCATCCCATACGAGGGGTTTACAACCGCGGAACGGGAAGATAGTCATATCGTCTGGCCTTTTGCCGTCCCCTCGGTCCAGCACCACCGGCTCGAGCTGGGAAGGGAAACCTGCAGCGTCCAAGCCATGCTTTATGACCTCCTTGAGGGCAGCATGGCGTGGAAGGTCGCCGGCACTGTATCGACAGGAAAGCGGGTGGAGGCTAAAAGAGTCCACGGTGGATCCACAGCGACATTTATGTGGCTTGCAGATCCGGAGTCCAAGCCTCAAGGAAACGCCGATGCGCAGGCTATCCAGATGCGTGCCAGTGGAGAAGGAGGGCAAGGCATGGAGCCAAGCCCCACTGTTGGGTTTGGAGGCCACGCGAAAACAGGCAACGCGTTGCTGGTCGAAATGGCGCGTGAACCTGTCAGAGGCCATGCTACACAGGATGGCATCCGAAATGCTTTGGATGGACTTGACGACAGCAGGGGGAGGAGGACGGACGTCTACTGGGCTAAGTCCCAACCGGTCCCACGTCTCACAGGCGGCCTCACGTTCCCTGATCACAGAGGGTTTCATTGGGATTTGAAGAACCCTGCTGGTGAGGAGGCGGCACGAGGTTACCGATGTAAAAAACGCCGGCAAAGCCAGCGAGATCGGGGACCGGAGCGAAGGTTCGAAACACCAGTGATCCACAGAAGACAGCTGATAAGCGGGAATTGTCCTTGTCTTTCTCTTTCTCTTACGTTATCTACACACACACACACACACACATGTACATATATGTGCGTATATGTGTATGTGTGTGAGAGAGAGACAGAGTGTATGTATGGTGTGTATACTTTTGCTAGTATTTGTATGATTTGATAATACATACTATGTTTGTTTAATGCAGGAGGGGAATATCGTATAACTGGGCAAATGGAAATGGTTTTTATATATTTCAAATACGAAAATGTATATAGTTTAAGTTTTAAAAATATATAGTTTAAGTTTTAAAAATAAATATGTAAACAACTTCACCTGTTCACCCAAATATTTCTTTTCGAGGAACTCTAAATAAACAGGATGATAAAGTTTAAAATTTCGAATAAAATTTCTTTCCGAAATTGATTTAGTTCATCAAATTACTGAGGGCGCATTTCATCTTAAAATAATAGCAGCGATTAGAAGACAACAATATATGCGATATATATTTTCTAAATTGTTTTAGTAATTTATTTTCCTTTTCCATATTATGGCTCTGATGTTTATATTTAATATATCACTATTATTTAATAAAGTTCGGGTTATTATATTAAAGGCGTTTGATGATAAATCGTAAATTGTAATATTTTTCGTTTTCAATATAAAAACACCTTTCTGCGCAAATAATTAGTTGCTCTCTTTACAACTTATCGTTGTCTATTCCTTTCATTTTATATCACCCCCCCCCCCTCACACACACACACACACACTCCCTCTTTCTCTCTCTTTCTATTACTCACCTTTTTGAATCTCTTTTTTCAAAACGCTAACTCACTCCCTCAAACAGTTATAACTACTGTCACCCCCCACCTCCTGCTCCATTTTTGCTATTTTTAAAACACATTCTCGTTATGCTCACACAAAAAGCATTCGCGCGCATATATTCACAGGCAAATGAACACATAAAATTTCATTTTCTATCTCTTCATGTTTTTCGCATCCCTTTATTTATTGATGTTTTGATCCATCCTTATCTTCGAAATAAAGTTGAAATAATTGGTTTTTATACGGATTATATTTAACTTAGAAACTACAAAAACGAATGAAACAATTTTATGTAATTCTAGAATATCCAAACTAAACAATATTGAATTAAATTGGGCTGATATTTAATCCAAGATTTAATGAAGTTTCAGCTAGTTTCACAAACTGGTTCATAATGTTACGATAAGCAAAGTCCATTACTGAGTTTGTTAAGTGATAATTATATATAAGCTCAGAAATATCAGTTTTGGAATTGACAGTTGATTGCATGTTCTGTCGCGATGTGGAGAGCTAAATATTCTTATTCGCTTGGAGATCGTCAAATAAATAGGTGACCATGGTGATATTTGAACGCAGAACAAAGAGCAACGGAACAAATTCCGCAAGTCTTATGCATTCGCGATTTGGCAAAACATAACTCATTTGGCGAAATAGGAAAGAATATTTTTCTTTTCGTTTAGCTAATTCAACCCTGATCGAGCAGATTTATGCTTAATAACGTTCCAGCTGTGGCCATTCATTTTATATCTTAGAATACATAGTCAGTTTCCGATTTTATAAAGATGATAGTTTGTGATTTGAGGTAGGATTATTTGGCTATTTCTAGTCAATAGAATAACTGCATAGTTGCCCACACATTAGTTCTATTTATAATTTAATTGGCAGGCGAAACGTCTCTTATGTTTTAACAAACACAAATAATCAGTCTGTTACCAACAATTTCAAACACAATAAAAATACAAATTTACAAAATAGTTATAAACTCTACAAAGTAAAGCGTAATTTGAAGTATTTTTACATAATATTGTACATCCACATCTTATGCGGATTATATTTTCAAGAATATTTGTAAAAAACTAAAAATATTTCTAAATGGTTTCTAGTAGCAGTAAAATAAATATTAATTGTTCGATGAAAATCCATACCCATACTACAGTCTAACATTTATTATCATTTATCTAATGATAAACAACATATATATATATATATATATATATATAATTGGTGTAGGATGCTTAGAGCGTCCGTATGCGGTAGGCCGTTTGAGCACTCGATGCTCTCATAGAGCAGAGTTTGATATCACAAAAAAAAAAGAAAAATCTGCTTCGTAGAATCAAGACGTATCACAGGACCTTGCGATTTTCAGAGTCAGGCTCGGTCATCACCTCAATCTTGCCTCGAGCTGGTCGCCATAGAAACGATTGTAATATGTCCAATAAATTCCATTCGTCGCAACAATGATTCTCTTTCTTGTGATATATATATATATATATATATATATATATATATATATATATATATATACATATATACAGACACACACAGGTACACACACACACACACACACACACACACACATATATATATATATATATATATATATATATATATATATATATATATATATATATATATATATATGTGTGTATGTATGTGTGTGTCACATATATATATATATGTGTGTGTGTGTGTATGAGGATACGACAACAATATGTTACATGTTATCATAGGTACAGAGACAAAAATAGACATTTGCAGACAAATAACTTGATTAATTTGTTCCTTTGAGAATTACCTTTCTAGATCTCATGCATGTAGACATAATTTTATACAAATTATTTTATACAAATCATTTATACTTTCAGGTCAAGCCTGGCTTGTTTACCTCGTTAGGTAAATTTTACATTCGAAGCCAGATCATATATTTACCTGTTATACATAGATAGTTTAAATTAAATGATTATTATTTCCAGTTTATTTTGAGTGACACTACGATCGGTGCAATACGTTGTTTAATGTGCACAGAGAAATATCACAAATTAAAGAATTGCGTGAAGAATTTGAATTTTATGAACTTTTGTTTAAGTAATTACAAACACCAGAGGTTTTTTCAGATGCTGGAAGAGAATATCTATGTCACAATACCACCAATACATATGAGAAGGTAGCCGTTATATATAATGTATGCAGCTGCCTTCTACACAAAATATCTTGCAAAATAATTATCCAGACAGCGGTGTGAGATAACTTTTAATAAACACGCAGATGTTAAAACCTCGCATTTTCGTAAATATTTACCCAAATACAGAAACTACTCTTCATACAAATATGGGATATTCAGAAGATTATTTGGAATACTTGGTCGTCAATTAATTTTTTTACCTGAGTATATATATATAATTTGTCCTATACATTTTCACGTAGACGTAATATTTTAGTCAACCATTAAATGATTTAGTTTCTGGTAAGATCCCACATTGATTATACTTTCGTAAACAGTATACAGGTTACGGCATCCAATCACATTCTAAACCTCATTAATATCCTGTTTATTTATTATTATATCAAAGAAAAGATAATGATTCTGATCGTCCATAGCTATTTTGACTAATGGGATTCATTTTGGTTGATGCACAGCTTAAGCATCTATAGGTCATAGTTTTCCGTAGGGTAGGTCACTCGTGAAGGCAAACGTTCTGAGAATGGTTATTTTTTAAAGTAAGGCTTCTGAGACACAATAATTGTTTCTACTTTTGGCACAAGGCCAGCAATTATCCCAGTGTATTACTGGTACTTTATTTTATCGACCCCGTAATGATGAAAGGCAAAGTTAACCTCGGCGGGATTTGAACTCAGAATGGCAAGGGCCGTAACTCTATGCGTCAAAGCATGGCGTCCGACCCTCTGCCGATACTGCCAATCCACTACCCTATAGTAAATAATATTTACTAAAAAATATGCGGGTGTGCCAGGTAGAATTTGGAGGAGGATGTTTCTTCTGTCTAAATAATTGTTCATATCATCTTCTCACAACACTTAAATCATTAACTAAACATTTTTGTTCAGGCCACAACTTACATTCCAGGCTGACCCAGAAAATTAGTGTCTGTGTTTGTGTAGAATACTCTTTGCAGACTTCCAATTACTCTCTTCTAACTTTAAGGAAGCAGATACTAGAAATCATAAAATAGGACAGAAACACATGTTGATGGATAAGTGATCAAACCAAATATAAAATAACAAAATATATTAAGCAGATTAGGTGAGCATAGCATGTGGTAGGCACAAATGATCACGGACGGATACAGTTTTGTAATGAATGGAAATCGAGGCGGACTGGTGTATGAAGTCAAAGAAGAAAGAGTATAAGGTAAATAAATGAGATCGATATATTTATGGGCAATATATGGATCAGGGTGATGAAGGACAGAAACAGATGGTACTATCTTGGTAGAGACGTATTCCTTGCAGAGTGTAGTTAATTGCTAAGTATGGTGATGGTGATGATATTAAAGTTATTAATATATGTATGTTTATGAACTGAAAATATGTATTTCAGCTGTAGAATGCCAGTCCGTAAAATTCCATTTTACGTTTCATGAAGAAAACTATTGGATAATACAAACACTTTTCAATACCCTAACGGATATACAATCAGGTTAGTAGACACAGCTATTTAACAATACAGAAACAAATTTAATTCATTTTATATAACAGGTCCTACCTAAATTAAAATCAATGAAATAAGAGATAGTCTATATAATCTACGTTCATCCTGGCTATACAAATTATGTGAATACCGTAAAAACAAACACTCACATGTAAGAACACATCATATAGTAAGCTTATTTATAAACTAAAACTAAAATATATTACAGAAATACCATACTTAAAAAACCTCCTCATTAACGAGCCCAAAAGGTGCTGAACAAACCTCTTATTTGGAAATGTATATGTATATATATAAGAAAATACAAAATATCGTTAACAAACAAATAACAGTAAAGTTCTAGATATGATTTAATCATGTTCTCTCTCAAACAAATTGTACCAATAGTTAAGAAAATTATCTCAAAAAATTGTGCTAATATTTGTTTGAGATGATTTTCTTAATTATGTAAAATATATAGACAGAAAATATATGAATTTCGACAAAGCTATTAGTTAATTGTGTACTGCATCTATACATTTTCCTGCAGATGTGTCAATAAAATCATGTACAACAGTAATAATTACACCAATGTATAAAGTAATTTTCATGTCGGTGCCGAACAACACTGGGTGTAAAAGTTCAGTTACTTCTTTCAGGAGACCAAATTTCGGTAGAACAAGCGAACGTGAATCCCATACATTCATCAGCTGCGATAGCGGCTGATGACTGGAAGAGATTGCCTTAACCAATGTTCTTAAGTTTTCAGTCTACTCGATCATTTCATCTCACTTTCTACCTGATATAAGCAACAAATGATGTATAGCTTATTCTTCACATTAAACAAAGCTACATCCTGCTCCCCTTGTGAGCAATCATATTTGAAGAGATTGTTGGTGAAGACCAGAAGAAAAAGAGTTTTTGTCAGATTGAATGCTCGCAGTGGAATAATGTTCTTTCTGTATATATGTGCTCATGGTTATCTTTAAATTGATATGTATAGCTCGGCTAAATGCAAATTACATATATATTCCTTTAAAGACCTAGATGAATCACCATTATCACTGGATTCTACACTCTAATTGCATCAGAATAATAGTACCCAGATGAGACAGGTACTATGGAGGAATTATGGAGGTATTTGCATGTGTGTTTTAATATTATACTGTTCATGTCCGTAAGCCATTTTCAATTGTTTTTTTCCTTATTGTAGATTTCGAGTATTTTTCTGGGTTGAATTAAGACGTACAGATACTAACGGCTTCTACATTTCATCGTTGCTCTTTTCCTGAATTGTAACTTCAAATTTAATTTATTTTCGATTAAATTCGCTTGTAACATCAATTAAATATTTTGCTGTCCTGTGAGTAGAAAACACATGGTAATGTGTCAGAGCAGTGATTTAAATACATATGCAACCTTCCATATACTTACTTTGATCAATCATTTTATAGGTAAATGTTTTCCCCAAAATAACAAGTATGCGGCAGATAGACAGTTATTAAAGTAGCCAAGAGGACAATGTACTGTACATTAGTAAGAGAATTTGGCATCTGAAGGAAACTGAAGAAGTATATCTAGAGAGATAAACGAGTGATATTGTGATAAACAGAGTGTGATGGCAGATGGAAGTATTGCAAGAAAAATGGGTAAGTGGTTACATAAACATTATTAAAACGAAGTTTCTTACACGTAATCTATCAGATTATATGCATAAAAAGAATCAAATAAAGGCAGAATAGCAATGGTGATGATGTCGCAGTGATTAACGTTCAGCATATATTTACGCACAAATATAGTGAAACGACTCCGTGCGATCGTTCATTCACCCTAATATTTATAAAGTTATATTTTTGGATGAGTGTGATTAACAATGAGATTTTGCTGGATTTTAATGAACTGTACTTGAAGTATAATTGTAGCTGAAAACCATATTAAATTTCTACTTAAGTGTTGTATGCAGAAATATAGAATATAGGCACATATTCGTTCATTGGATTTGCAATTTTCATTCACATGATTACAGCCTTAAACTACAATGAATTACATCATAGGATACATATTTAGCACTGTTAAATATGAATACTGTGACTGTTACTTCAAATAATTGTTTCTACTTTAGGCACAATGCCAGCAATTATCCAGTGCATTACTGGTACTTTATTTTATCGACCCCGTAAGGATGAAAGGCAAAGTCTGTGAGTGTTTCAGTAGGATGCAAAGAATCAAACGGTAATTGTAAATACACGCATACACACACACTCACACACACACATACACACGCGCACCCCCACCCCACACACACACATACATACAAAACGAGCATGGGAAACTGTCATAGATACGAAACTGTCGAAGATACGAAAAGAAGAAGAATAGGGTAAGCTGATCAACGAAACTAATTTTGCAAATGTGTACCTCTTCTCGCTTTAGTTTATCCATATAGATAACTATCAAACATTGAATTACGGATTGTTTCATTTCAAAATATGAATAAACTCTAAATGGTATAATATATCATGTAATGTTGCCCACTTTAGACATTCAGGCTTCGTCAATGAAGTACCTTAAATATACATATAGGTGTAATTCATTAAAATACAATATTACATTATATTTTGTGATATAACATTTCTTATAATGTATAAAAATTGGCGAGTTGTGTCAAAATATCTGAAATAGGGTAGTTATGCAAAGTGCCTACAATTCTTCGAATCCCAATTGAGCAAATGAATTGCTTAAATGTAAAATATTTCATTTCCAACATAAGAAGTTTGATGAGATTAAAGGAAACAAACTACTGGCGAACAACGAATGTGCTTCTTAAATTACATGGAAAATTGGCAAGTATAGCTTTTGGCTGTATACGTATTAAGATTTGTTTAAAATTATGGACATATGAATACATTTCAATAAATTCTATGAATAAATGAAAGAATCAGGGAATAAGGCAATGCCAGAAAGAAACCGAATTGTATTCAGACGTAAGTGCAGGGTAATTTGTAATTTCTAATTACTTTAGGCAATATAGAGAAAAGAAAGTGCGACACTGAATAATGCAACAAATGTGGTTGACATACTATATTTAGAATAGAGAGAGGAACGCCTGAGTGGAAGTACAATTGTGGAGACTATGAGTGATTTGGTGGAGTTAACATATCCCAGACAGTATCTTTAGGTTACAGAAATGTCGATCAGGCTTGGCCAAAGATTGTTCCTAATAGTGAT
The DNA here is from genome assembly GCA_964016885.1 of Eledone cirrhosa. NCBI lineage: Eukaryota > Metazoa > Mollusca > Cephalopoda > Octopoda > Eledonidae > Eledone > Eledone cirrhosa. Next base: position 44,892,545 of record OZ024746.1, read on the forward strand.
ATGTTCTATTTATTTACCACCAGGGTTCATTCATATAGAAACTTGAAAAGGTGGCACAGAACATATAAGTATGAACATACATAGTCATATTTAAGATAAAAGAATATTTACACAATGAATTAAGAACTAACATTGATAACTAAACGCAAACAATTTAGGCAAAATAAGTATAAGCATATATACATGTATATATATATATATATATATATATATATATATATATATATATATATATATATATATATATATATGTGTGTGTGTGTATTTCTCTCTCTCTCTTTGCATATATATGTATATATATTTATATATATATATAATGTATACGATACAGTGAATTACTGGTGGTGGTATATAGAAACACAATGTCAGGCTTATGGATTGGAAGTATCGGTAGAACGTCGGACAACATGCTTTGAGATATCGAGTTAGGGCGCTTTACTTTCTGAGTACAAATGCCACCGAGGTTAGCTTTGCCTTTCATCCTTACTGGGTCGATAAAATAAGCCCCAGTAATGCACTGAGGTCGATTTAATCAACTGTCCCCACCCACAAAATTGCTGACCTTGTGCCTAAAGTAGAAATCATTATTATTATTATTATTATTATTGTTCTTTGAGTCTCAGTCATTGATGTTAGTTAACTGGAAAGTTTGTTGAAATGAATATCAAGCCACTACCTGCAGCCTCAGATATTCATGACGTATCGGAGAGTTCTTGCTGTTCCCAGCAAGCATGCCTTTTGAAGTGTTCCAAAAAGCGGGCGGGGCCAATTTTCTTTAACCATCCCTGGAAACTTTTTGAGATAGTACCTAGTGCGCCTATGACAATCGGGACCACTTTGACTTCATGGCAGTTCCAAATCATTTTTACCTCCCACTTTAAGTCCTGGTATCGGTTAATTTAATCCCTCTCCTTCTCTTGCACTCTCGTGTCGAATGGGCAGGCCACATCCACAATCAGGTACGATCTTTTTTCCTTGTCCAAAACCACCAGGTCAGGTATATTGTGTTCCAGTTTCTTGTCCGTCTGTATCCTAAAATCCTATATCACCTTCACCTGATCGTTTTCTATCACCGACTCTGGCTTATGCTCATACCACTTCTCAGAATGTGGTAAATTGTTTACTTTGTATATGTGCCAGTGGATCACCCTGCCCATCACATCATGTCTCCAGCCTTTATAGTGACTCTGGGCTAGGTGCTTACACTCGGATACAATGTGAGCCACAGTCTCCTCTCTCTCTCCACAGATCCTGCACAGTGGGCTAGCCTTCTCCTTGTAAATATGGTGTTTCAGCCACTTCGTTTAAGGGCCTGCTCTTGCGCAGTCATTAGCATTCCTTCTGTAGCCTCTTTAAGGTCTCCTCTTCTCAACCAGTTCCATGTCTGTGGATCTCTGAATTCCGTTTTCTCAAAGAAGGTACTATGAAGGGATTTTCATGAAGGTTGGTCTTTCTCCTCGTTGTTATTTCCTCCTTGGACATCCCCTGGTCTATTGTCTTCTCCTTCAGTACAATTCTGAGCATTGGCACCTTACTATCGGTCACGTATTTGTGTAGGTTGTTTTTCTCCATCTGAACACAGTCCTCTATGCTGATAAGACCTCTTCCACCTTCAGATCTCCTAAGTAGAGTCTATCGACATCACTCCTCTTGTGGAACATGTTGTACATAGTCAATAGCTTCCTAGTCTTCCTATCCATTTCTTTTTGTTCAGCAACATTCCATCTCAGGATTCCCGCACTGTACCTAATAATAGACACATCTCGGGAATTTACTGCACTTATGGCATTCCTACTGTTAAGATGTGACTTTAATACGCTCCTTATTCTCCAAATGTATTCAGATCTTATCAATTCCTTCATTTTTTCGTTCTTGATGTCATCAGCCTCCAGAATACCCAAATACTTGTATCCTTCTTCAGTGTCAATTTCCTTTATCATCTCACCTGTTAGTACCTGGATTCCGTTACTTCTGCTCGATTTACCCCTCTTCATCACAAGGACTCCACACTTACTAATACCAAATTGCATAATATATCATTGCTGAAAATACGGACAGTGTCAACAACCACATCCAACTCCTTTTCACTCTTCCCGAAGAGCTTAAGATCGTCCATGAAGAGGAGGTGATTGATAGTAACTCTCCCTTTCCCAACTTGTATCCTGCTCTCACTTTTCGCAGTATAATGGTCAGGGCATCAGGGCGAGGACAAACAACAGAGGGGACAGACTATCTCCCTGGAAGATACCTCTCTTGATCGTCACGCCTCCCAAGGATTCTCCAGCTGATGTTAACTCTTTTCCAGGACTTCATACTTTTGCCGAACAACTGTCTGATGTTATCTGCCACCTTGAAGATCTCTAGGCTTTTGGTGATCCAAGAATGAGGCACCATGTCAAATGCCTTTTTGTAGTCTATCCATCCCATGGCAAGACCAGTGTTTCTCGTCTTGCAATTATTCATTACCATCTTATCAATAAGTAACTGGTCCTTTGTACCACGGGACTTCTTTCGGCATACTTTCTGTTCGTCCGGTAACAAGTTGTTTGTGTGGAGGTGATGGTAGATTTCCTCAGACATAATGCTTGTCAACAGTTTCCACATTACGGACAGACATGTGATAGGTCTATAGTTGGTAACATCATTACCCTTGATTCGGTCTTTCATTACCAGAACTGTGGTACCTTTTGTCAACCACTCTTGTACATCACCTGACATCAAGCAGTCATTGAACATGGTTGTCAGTTTCGGGTGGAGGGATGTTATATTTTTAATCCAAAACCCCTGCACACCATCTGGGCCTGGTGATTTGCAGTTGGTTAGTTTTTTGGCCTGCCCCTTAAGAGTTTCAACTGTGATACTCAAATCAGTCTGTTGGTGTGCCTGTTCACTAATCTCCTTTTGTACTGTCTCAATCCACACTGCCTGGTCATTATGTTTAACATCCTGCTCCCATATTCCTCTCCAGAATGTCTTAGTTTGCTCCGCCTCAGGGATCAAGTCCTTGCCTCTTTCTTTCCCTTCAAGCTGTCCAAACAGCATCTTCTGGTTGTTGTCAAACATGCGGTTCTGTCTATACTCCTGACTCTGCTCTCGTATCGCCTAATCTTTGCACTCTTTGCTACAATGCGTTGCTTCAGTTCCTCTATGATAATATTTAGCTTTTGCCTCCTAGTTGTGTACTTTATTTCCAGTCTATTTTTAGTGTCTATCTATTTTAGTGTCCCATTCAGTAGGGACTCAAGCTTTCCAATGTCATTTCTCATTTCCCTGATTTGACCATTCAGTCGTTTCTTCCACCAAGGTTCTGATCTTTCTTGTTTGTTGTTTCCTCTCGCTTTTATGCCAAGTAATTTCCTAACCGCATTTGCTGTTGTTTTGAGGATATTGTTGCTCTGGTGAAGGCTCCTCGCCTCAAGGTATGGGATGACTTTGTTTACCTTAGAAAGTCAGGGTAGAGAGGGAAGTGATCTCTTCCCAGCATTTTGTTGAAAGATGGGTGAGAGAAGCAAGTATGGCCCGAGTGAATGGGCCTACTCTGAGTATGTGTCTGTAAATTAAAGGTGGAAAACTGGGAGAGGGCACTTGCCCTGGTGGTCAGGGTCACTGTGGCCTTTTAATGGGCTTTCTCCACAAATGTCCCTCGGAAGTTACCCCCCTATTGGGGAATTTTTCATTGTTATTTTTTTTATTACATCCTCTGTTTTTTTTTACACGCAGAAATGACAATTTGTACCGTCCTGTATTGTCCTGTACTCTCCTTAATGTCTACTTTATGTAAACCCTTGTGGTTAATAAAGAAAGAATTATTATTATTATTATTATAGTTGCATTTATCTTGCTTTATGTTCATACGAGTTATCACCAAGTCACAACCAGTGACCTCAAGAGACAACAAGGTCCGCCATGTTCAAGAAAGAACATACATATTCACACATGCATCCTTAGTGTTTAGACTTGTGATGTACTTATATTGACAGCATCTTCCTTAGTATATGGGCAGTTCCCATTAGTACTATCTTTTTTATTTCTCCTATACGCGGGTTTCCTGGGATTTGCGATATGTAATCATTAGACCCCTTAGGTATCATTCCCAGAGCGCCTACAACCACTGGCATTGTTTTAGTTCTCAATTTCCACATTTTTCCAATTTCTATCTCCAGGTCCTTATACTTGCTCAATTTTTCAAATGTTTTTATAGATACATTCTTGTCTATTGGAACAGACATATCAATTACCAGGCATACCCTCTTTTGAAAGTCCTTCAATATTATATCAGGTCTATTTGCATCTATTTTTCGGTCTGTTTGGATGCTAAAGTTCCACAAGATTGAGATGTGATCTTTTTCAAGTATGGGAGGTGGTTGATGCTCCCACCAATTCTTTTGATGGGGCAGGTCAAAATGTTTACACATTATCCAATGTATGTATTGTGCAGCTCTGTCATGCCTGTTTAGGTATTCGGTTGGAGCTATAGGACTGCACATTGAAATTATATGGTCAATGGTCTCTGGTTGTTTTTTGCATACACGGCATAATGGGCTGCACCTATTTTTTATTATGTTGGCTTGGTAATTTTTTGTTGGCAGACACTGATCTTGTGCTGATATAATCAGTCCTTCAGTCTCCGATTTCAGTCCAGAGGATGCCAACCACTGATGGGTTAAAGTTTTGTCAATATCAGGATTGTTAGCTCGCTCTGGGTATTTTCCATACAGAGGCTTTTCTTGCCATTTCTTAGCCAGTTTCTGTAGCAGTTCTTTCTTTCCAGTTACTTTTACCTGCTTTGCTTTTTCTGTGTTTTCCATTTCAGCAGTAAATGGGACTTCTGAAATTTGTAGTCCATTACTGTATCTTTGTGCATCTTTTGTAATGGAATATGATCTTTTGATGTTTTCGTGTTTCAAAAGAGTTTGACCATCCAATCAGGTGATTCCCTTAGATATGTAGATAATCCAATTGTTGCAGTTTTCAACGCAATGTCTAACTGGATTAACCCACGTCCTCTTTCTTTCCTAGGGAGATATATTCTATCTGTATCTTCCTTAGGGTGATGCATTCTGTACATGGTTAAGAATTTTCGAATTTTGTTATCGAGCCTACGGATCTCTGTGCTTGACCAGTTGATGACATTGTAACTGTAGGTTACTACTGGTATGGCAAGCGTGTTTATGGCATCGATCCTATTCCTTGCATTCAATTCCGTTCTTAAGATTGCTCTTACTCTGCGGTAACATTCTTTCCTTATCCTTTCCCTCATTGTCGAGTGCTTGATTCCGTCTCCTTCACAAATACCTAGATATTTGTAAGATTTTTCTTGATCAAGTTCTCTTATCACGTTACCCCGATCAAGATTAATGTCTGAACTCTTCAGCAGCTTTCCTCTGGTGAACGTTGCTTTGGCGCATTTATCTAGTCCAAACTCCATCTTAATGTCATCACTGAACTGCTCCACAGTGGATAATAGCCCTTGCAATTGTTCATCACTTTTTGCAAATAGTTTCAGGTCATCCATGTAGAACAGGTGATTAATGGTTTTGTCATAGACTTTATATCCATGTTTTGTTTCATTGAGCATTTTACTTAATGGTATAAGTGCGATGCAGAATAAAAGCGGTGATAAAGAGTCACCCTGAAAAATTCCACAATTAATATTAACTTCTCCAGCTTCCAGTGATTTTGTTTCACTATTCAAAAGGAGTGTCGTTTTCCATGTCTTCATACTGAATGACAAAATCTTATTATTATTATTATTATTGAATGCCATGGTTGACGGAGGCTCGGCTCTGTAAGGTATAGTAATTTTTAACCGTTAAAACAATTGTAAATTGTTTAAAACTTGAACCAAATTGTTGATAAAGACACCCTCCTCCTCGTGAGAGGGGTCTTTCTGTCCGTTATTTGGCCTTCGGGGTTAAATAACCAGTTATTGGGGTTTTGTACCCAAAATTTCATTTTAAACAAAAAAACAACATGGCTACGAAAAAGAAATTTCATACGTCACTCCCACTCATTCCGTCTTCTTCTTCCTCAATCATCACTACAGCAGAGAGAAGATTGTCTCTCTCCCTCCCTTCTTTAAATGTGTCTCTCTCCCTCCCTTCTCTTTCGCAAGCGACGAAAGAAAAGAAAAGTCTCGTGCAAAGCGTGCAAGGTTTCTCCACGACGACGACGACAGCGACGAAACAGGTGTGCGGGAAATACGAAAACCCAGTTCATTCGTCTGACGTCAGGAATAATAGCAGTAGCAGCCGTAATAACAACAGCAACAGTGACAATGAAAACAACAGTAGCAGCCGCAACAGCATCACCAGCAGCATAAACAACAACAGCATTAGCAGCAGCAACACCAACAACAACCACAGCAACAGCGGCGGAGGCAGTAGTCGTAGCACCTGCAGCAACAACAAAAGTACCAGCAGCTCTGACGACAACAACAACAGCAGAGAAAAACCAATCTCATTTGCAGGTATTGCGAAAAACTTGGAAACAATCCTCATAACAAATGAGGAATTAGAGGAAGCGAAGAAGATGGTGACAAAGAACGGACACCGAGCAATCTGCAAGGCAGCGGAAAAATTTTTCGAAACCCAAGAGCAATGTACGGTCACGTACCGTACAGTAAGTACAAAATCCCGTAGGGTGGAAAGAGCCACAGAGGCCCAAATACAAAAAGCCTTGGGGTCTGTGTGGCAGCGGAAAACGCACATCACCCGAGGCAAAAAATATGCCACCGTAGACGTACTTTTTGCCACACCCCAGGAGGCAAAGGCCCAATCAGTAGTGACCCTAAGGAGCGAGGAAATGGTGTTGGTGCCCTCCTACTGTGGGCAAAAAATTGTGAGGGTCAAACTGACCCACGTCCCCCCCGGAATGACCCCTTCTTGGCTGGCCGCGTCTGTCCTCGTCGGAATCGAGGACAAAACAACTGTACTGCAAGTACAGAAAAAAGTAAGAGAAGATTGGGTCGGCTCCTCCATTGAGATGCTAATCCAAACCAACCAGGAGTGCATCGAAGCTATCCCGGATGTGATAGACTTCGATAACGGCACTCAACTGCCCATAAGTGTTGAGGGCAAACGCCCGAAATGCTTTCGCTGTGGATCGAAGACTCACCTCAGGGCCTTCTGCAACGAGAAGACCCTGAGAAAGGAGAAAACCCCCCTCCTTCCGAATCCGGCTCCACGGCTACCAGCAACAGGACAAGCGGCAACCAGGAACGATAGGCCCGTGGCACCCATACCCACTCCACGGAAATCAAAAACAGCAGCAGCAGTGGAAATACTAACAACAACAACAGCAATACCAAATGCAGCTGCAACAGAGACTCCAGTGCAAACATCACCAACAACAACAAGTGAAAGAGTGGAGTTGGTACCCCTCCCCGACCTCACAGAATCAGACATGGAGTGTGAGGTGGGAGAGAGATGGCAAAAGGTCGTAAGAAGGCACAAACGCAGAAGCAGCGCATCGTCGCCTTTGAAAAGGGAGGAAAGAAATGAGAAAAGGGTAAAGTCTACTGCAAAGAGACCCACAGCAGCAACACCACCAACACCATCACCACCCACACCGGCACCACCATCAACACCGGCGACAACCCCACCGCCAACAACACCTTCAACACCACCACCACAAGCACCAACATCGCAAACACAACAACAAAACACACACACCCAGCAACAACGACAAGAAAATAGCAGAACCACACCCCACCCCCAGAAAAACAAATGCACGGCAATAAACACACACAACAAGAAACTAATGACTTACATAATTGAACACACAGACATTTCACAACAGGACTACATAATACCAGCACCAATCAAAACGCCAACTAACATAAGACTGCTAAAAATAGCACAGAAACAATACACAAACATTAAAACGAAATTCCCCAACGCAGTTGGTGATTTCAGGGACCTAGGAGGAACCATCAATCGAAGAGTATATTCAGACATTCTCTTAGAAGAGCCGACGACCAGCCGAAGGGACGATTCAACGGTCCCTTCACCAGACGATCAAGTGAAAAGGGATGTAAAAACCATCCCTCCTCTACCAAAAGTACGGTAAGTGGTCTTTCCCATCTTTTCCACTCTATTTTAAACATGACCTCACTCAGAATAGGCAGCATAAATGCGCGTGGCTTGGGGTCGTCATGGAAGCAGGGTCACCTGCTCAACGACCTCAGGTCACTAAACATAGATGTAGTGGCCATCAGCGAGACCAGAATCTCCGAAGCACGGGCCTTCGCACCGATCTTCGGCGGCTACGATGTGTACGCATCTCCCAGCCGTCCTGGATCGGGTGGAGGAGTTGCTGTGCTTTTTCGGAGAGGTTTGGATCTCGCCATACGGGTCATCTTCCTGGACCCAGAGGGTAAGCTGGTGGTGCTGGACGTGACCAGCGGAGACGGGCAAGCTTTCAGGCTAGTGGCCGTCTATGCCCCGACAGGAGCAGGGGGGCCTGATTTCTTCCGGCGTCTGGAGACCTTTCTTGGAACGTCCCGCTCTTTAGTGTTAGTGGGCGACTGGAACGGGATCTTAGATGCACGCTGGGACTGTGTGGGATTAGCGGATAGGGGTGGAGGGTGCAAGAGCCTCACCAACCTGCTCAGGCGTTTTGAACTGTCTGACAGGTACCGATTGGATTTCCCGAATGTGCCAATGTGGACTTGGACAAACCGCATAGGGTCATCCAGATCATATCTAGATAGAGTATTTTGTAGGGAAATAGATAGGTCTAGCATAGGCTGTCCACAATTCAAGATAGTCAGCTACACGGACCACAAATTCGTGACCTGTGTGCTTGACTTAGATAGGCTTCATAGACGAGGACCCGGCTACTGGAAGCTAAACGCGTCCTTACCAGCGCGCAAGGCCTACAGAGACCGGATTAGCGAACTAGTTAAGCGGGCGTTGACGGGGGCCATCGTCAACAACAAGTGGTGGTTTGCTCTGAAAAGAGCGATTAGAATAGAATCGATTAGGTTTAGTAAGGCTTTAGCAATAGAGAAAAATAGAGCAGAGGGAGAACTAGTTAGAAAATTAGACGAGGCGCTTAGCAAAGGCATTGCGACCGACGTGCTTGCGACGAAATTGGCCCTTGACCAATTCTTCAATGCAAAGCACGAAGGCTGCGTTGTCAGAGCTAGGGTGCGTGCTCTCAGACACGAGGGGACGAAAGCCGTTCAATGGGCCCGAGTGGCGGAGGCGCGTCGTGGCAACAAAGCCACGATCCGGTCTTTGGTGGACCACGACGGGCGCATGCTACTCGATCCCGGGCAAATGTGTGAAGCTTTTCAGCGACACTTCGCTCAGCTGTTCGGGGGCAGCGGGGGGCCGGGTAGAGGGATGGACTTTAGTGTCTACCTCGCGGGCTGCCGCGGCTCTCGGCCACTGAGGCGAGGTGTTGCGAAAAGCCGATAACAGCCGCTGAAGTACGGGAGGCAATGACTGGCTGCACAAGGGGTAAATCGCCTGGTTTGGATGGTCTGCCCTATGAACTTTACGTACAGATGCCAGACTTGTTCGGAGGCCTCTTGGCGGACGTCTACTGCAACTGGCAACAGAACGGGAGAATTCCCAGTTCTGTGAGCCGAGGAGCGGTGGCACTGCTGAGAAAGGATCCGAACAAGGGGGATAACATAGACAATTTCCGGCCCATAACTCTGCTAAACACAGAGTTTAAGATTTTGGCCAAGGTGCTAGCAAAGAGGTTGGCGCTTGTCGTTGGTGGTCTGGTGGGAGCGGCGCAGACATGCGCCATTCCCGACAGATCCATCCACGACAACCTCCACCTCATGCGATACATCGTAGAGAGGGTAGCTAGGGAACCTGGCACGGGTGGGTCCTTGATCAATTTAGATCAGTCGAAAGCTTTCGATAGGGTCGACCATCGTTACCTAGCGGCAGTCCTGAGGGCGGCTGGCTTTGGGCCCGTCTTCAGAGGCTGGATCGCTGCCATGCACAGCGACATCTGCTCTGTGGTGAGAGTGAACGGTCACCTGTCGGAACCGTTCAACATAATGCGCTCGGTCCGCCAAGGATGTCCCCTCTCGTCCCTCTTGTACGTATTGACGCTCGAGCCATTACTGCACAAACTGGAGACGTTGAGGGAAGTCCCGCGCGAACTAGGATGCGGAAGATCCGTGTCAGCATATGCGGACGATGTCACCGTAGTGGTGTCGAACGCCAAACACATCGAGGTGATCGGCACTACACTAAGAGAATACGAAGCGGTGACAGGAGCAATGATCAACCAGGAAAAGTCAGTGGGCCTGCAGCTCGGCACCTGGAGAGGCAGGTCCATGCCGTCCAACAGCGTCGTCGGACGCTGGACGGACGGACCGGTTAAATTGCTAGGGGTCTGGTTCGGTCCGGACCTCCAGACGGACAAAAACTGGGACGAGGTGACGAGCAGGGTGGCTTCTCTCACCCAGAAATGGGCGGAGAGGAAGCTATCCCTGAAAGGTCGAGCGGAGGTGGCTAACGCGTACATCGCGTCTGTCATCTGCTACCGCCTAACCGTCGTACCTTGTCCTAAGCCTCGCCTGACTGCGCTGGAGCGTTTGCTCTTTCGCTTTTTGTGGAAGGGACGTGCTCCGATGGTCAGGCGGTCCATCTGTTGTCAACACCCGCTACGTGGAGGGCTGGGCATGCCGTGGCTGATGATGCGCAGGCACGCGCTCAGGCTACGACATCTCCACCTCTTCCTCGACGGTGATCAGGTGTGGTCGCCGTTTGCTAGACGCGTTTTTCCCCAGCTCGTTTCCTTGACGGAGCTGCAGTCCTGGGTCAAGCGAAGATCGAGAGGGAGCGCCTGGAGACTGGAATGTCTTCAGGCGCTCACAGCCCTCGACCAATCGGGCAATGTGATCGGTGGAAACTCCACCTCGGCGTTCTATAGAGGATTAGTGGAGGGGAAGAGCGACGACGTACTTGGGGAAACTCTAGGCGTCGACGAAAATCAACTAGCCAATCTCTTCGGAAGAACTTTCGGGCCAGGGCCTATGGACAACTTCCAGAAATCTCTGGCCTGGCAGTGCTAGCGAGGAGCCTTGCCAGTTCGGGATAAACTCTACAGGCATGGAGGTGCCGTCAGCCGGGCATGTCCGAGATGCGCGCAGGGCGACGAAACCGTCCTGCACGCACTCGTCCAGTGTCCGAAAATTGCTGACTTGTGGGTTTATGTCGAACACCTGCTGTCGCGTTTAGGACGGATCCAGCTATCATCTGAGTCTATCGTGAGGATTGCCCCGCCCTCCTCCTTTAGCCGGGAAGGGCAGGCAGTTTTTATCTGTCTGGTGGCCATGGCGAAAGAGATAGTATGGTGGACACGTTTGAAAGGGCTGAAGACGAGCACTTACCTCTTCGGTGATGCTCTGATTGACTTTTTCAAATTTCATTTGAAAAGGAAAATCAGAGTAGAGAAGGAAGTGCTCTCTTCCCAGCATTTTGTTGAAAGATGGGTGAGAGAAGCAAGAATGGCCCGAGTGAATGGGCCGACTCTGAGTATATATCTGTAAACTAAAGGTGGAAAACTGGGAGAGGGCACTTGCCTTGGTGGTCAGGGTCATTGTGGCTTTTTACTGGGCTTTCTCCACAAATGTCCCTCCGAAGTCTCCCCCCTATTGGGGAATTTTTCATTGTTATTTTTGTTACATCCTCTGTTTTTGTTTTGTACACGCAGAAATGCCCATTTGTACCGTCCTGCATTGTCCTGCACTGTCCTTAATGTCTACTTTATGTAAACCCTTGTGGTTAATAAAGAAATCATTATTATTATTAATATTATTATTATTATTGAATGCCATGGTTGACGGAGGCTCGGCTCTGTAAGGTATAGTAATTTTTAACCGTTAAAACAATTGTAAATTGTTTAAAACTTGAACCAAATTGTTGATAAAGACAACCTCCTCCTCGTGAGAGGTGTCTTTCTGTCCGTTATTTGGCCCTTCGGGGTTAAATAACCAGTTATTGGGGTTTTGTACCCAAAATTTCATTTTAAACAAAAAACAACATGGCTACGAAAAAGAAATTGTATACGTCACTCCCACTCATTCCGTCTTCTTCTTCCTCAATCATCACTACAGCAGAGAGAAGATTGTCTCTCTCCCTCCCTTCTTTAAATGTGTCTCTCTCCCTCCCTTCTCTTTCGCAAGTGACGAAAGAAAAGAAAAGTCTCGTGCAAAGCGTGCAAGGTTTCTCCACGACGACGACGACAGCGACGAAACAGGTGTGCGGGAAATACGAAAACCCAGTTCATTCGTCTGACGTCAGGAATAATAGCAGTAGCAGCCGTAATAACAACTGCAACAGTGACAATGAAAACAACAGTAGCAGCCGCAACAGCATCACCAGCAGCATAAACAACAACAGCATTAGCAGCAGCAACACCAACAACAACCACAGCAACAGCGGCGGAGGCAGTAGTCGTAGTACCTGCAGCAACAACAAAAGTACCAGCAGCTCTGACGACAACAACAACAGCAGAGAAAAACCAATCTCATTTGCAGGTATTGCGAAAAACTTGGAAACAATCCTCATAACAAATGAGGAATTAGAGGAAGCGAAGAAGATGGTGACAAAGAACGGACACCGAGCAATCTGCAAGGCAGCGAAAAAATTTTTCGAAACCCAAGAGCACTGTACGGTCACGTACCGTACAGTAAGTACAAAATCCCGTAGGGTGGAAAGAGCCACAGAGGCCCAAATACAAAAAGCCTTGGGGTCTGTGTGGCAGCGGAAAACGCACATCACCCGAGGCAAAAAATATGCCACCGTAGACGTACTTTTTGCCACACCCCAGGAGGCAAAGGCCCAATCAGTAGTGACCCTAAGGAGCGAGGAAATGGTGTTGGTGCCCTCCTACTGTGGGCAAAAAATTGTGAGGGTCAAACTGACCCACGTCCCCCCCGGAATGACCCCTTCTTGGCTGGCCGCGTCTGTCCTCGTCGGAATCGAGGACAAAACAACTGTACTGCAAGTACAGAAAAAAGTAAGAGAAGATTGGGTCGGCTCCTCCATTGAGATGCTAATCCAAACCAACCAGGAGTGCATCGAAGCTATCCCGGATGTGATAGACTTCGATAACGGCACTCAACTGCCCATAAGTGTTGAGGGCAAACGCCCGAAATGCTTTCGCTGTGGATCGAAGACTCACCTCAGGGCCTTCTGCAACGAGAAGACCCTGAGAAAGGAGAAAACCCCCCTCCTTCCGAATCCGGCTCCACGGCTACCAGCAACAGGACAAGCGGCAACCAGGAACGATAGGCAAGTGGCACCCATACCCACTCCACGGAAATCAAAAACAGCAGCAGCAGTGGAAATACTAACAACAACAACAGCAATACCAAATGCAGCTGCAACAGAGACTCCAGTGCAAACATCACCAACAACAACAAGTGAAAGAGTGGAGTTGGTACCCCTCCCCGACCTCACAGAATCAGACATGGAGTGTGAGGTGGGAGAGAGATGGCAAAAGGTCGTAAGAAGGCACAAACGCAGAAGCAGCGCATCGTCGCCTTTGAAAAGGGAGGAAAGAAATGAGAAAAGGGTAAAGTCTACTGCAAAGAGACCCACAGCAGCAACAACACCAACACCATCACCACCCACACTAGCACCACCATCACCACCGGCGACAACCCCACCGCCAACAACACCTTCAACACCACCACCACAAGCACCAACATCGCAAACACAACAACAAAACACACACACCCAGCAACAACGACAAGAAAATAGTAGAACCACACCCCACCCCCAGAAAAACAAATGCACGGCAATAAATACACACAACAAGAAACTAATGACTTACATAATTGAACACACAGACATTTCACAACAGGACTACATAATACCAGCACCAATCAAAACGCCAACTAACATAAGACTGCTAAAAATAGCACAGAAACAATACACAAATATTAAAACGAAATTCCCCAACGCAGTTGGTGATTTCAGGGACCTAGGAGGAACCATCAATCGAAGAGTATACTCAGACATTCTCTTAGAAGAGCCGACGACCAGCCGAAGGGACGATTCAACGGTCCCTTCACCAGACGATCAAGTGAAAAGGGATGTAAAAACCATCCCTCCTCTACCAAAAGTACGGTAAGTGGTCTTTCCCATCTTTTCCACTCTATTTTAAACATGACCTCACTCAGAATAGGCAGCATAAATGCGCGTGGCTTGGGGTCGTCATGGAAGCAGGGTCACCTGCTCAACGACCTCAGGTCACTAAACATAGATGTAGTGGCCATCAGCGAGACCAGAATCTCCGAAGCACGGGCCTTCGCACCGATCTTCGGCGGCTACGATGTGTACGCATCTCCCAGCCGTCCTGGATCGGGTGGAGGAGTTGCTGTACTTTTTCGGAGAGATTTGGATCTCGCCATACGGGCCATCTTCCTGGACCCAGAGGGTAAGCTGGTGGTGCTGGACGTGACCAGCGGAGACGGGCAAGCTTTCAGGCTAGTGGCCGTCTATGCCCCGACAGGAGCAGGGCGGCCTGATTTCTTCCGGCGTCTGGAGACCTTTCTTGGAACGTCCCGCTCTTTAGTGTTAGTGGGCGACTGGAACGGGATCTTAGATGCACGCTGGGACTGTGTGGGATTAGCGGATAGGGGTGGAGGGTGCAAGAGCCTCACCAACCTGCTCAGGCGTTTTGAACTGTCTGACAGGTACCGATTGGATTTCCCGAATGTGCCAATGTGGACTTGGACAAACCGCATAGGGTCATCCAGATCATATCTAGATAGAGTATTTTGTAGGGAAATAGATAGGTCTAGCATAGGCTGTCCACAATTCAAGATAGTCAGCTACACGGACCACAAATTCGTGACCTGTGTGCTTGACTTAGATAGGCTTCATAGACGAGGACCCGGCTACTGGAAGCTAAACGCGTCCTTACCAGCGCGCAAGGCCTACAGAGACCGGATTAGCGAACTAGTTAAGCGGGCGTTGACGGGGGCCATCGTCAACAACAAGTGGTGGTTTGCTCTGAAAAGAGCGATTAGAATAGAATCGATTAGGTTTAGTAAGGCTTTAGCAATAGAGAAAAATAGAGCAGAGGGAGAACTAGTTAGAAAATTAGACGAGGCGCTTAGCAAAGGCATTGCGACCGACGTGCTTGCGGCGAAATTGGCCCTTGACCAATTCTTCAATGCAAAGCACGAAGGCTGCGTTGTCAGAGCTAGGGTGCGTGCTCTCAGACACGAGGGGACAAAAGCCGTTCAATGGGCCCGAGTGGCGGAGGCGCGTCGTGGCAACAAAGCCACGATCCGGTCTTTGGTGGACCACGACGGGCGCATGCTACTCGATCCCGGGCAAATGTGTGAAGCTTTTCAGCGACACTTCGCTCAGCTGTTCGGGGGCAGCGGGGGGCCGGGTAGAGGGATGGACTTTAGTGTCTACCTCGACGGACTGCCGCGGCTCTCGGCCACTGAGGCGAGGTGTTGCGAAAAGCCGATAACAGCCGCTGAAGTACGGGAGGCAATGACTGGCTGCACAAGGGGTAAATCGCCTGGTTTGGATGGTCTGCCCTATGAACTTTACGTACAGATGCCAGACTTGTTCGGAGGCCTCTTGGCGGACGTCTACTGCAACTGGCAACAGAACGGGAGAATTCCCAGTTCTGTGAGCCGAGGTGCGGTGGCACTGCTGAGAAAGGATCCGAACAAGGGGGATAACATAGACAATTTCCGGCCCATAACTCTGCTAAACACAGAGTTTAAGATTTTGGCCAAGGTGCTAGCAAAGAGGTTGGCGCTTGTCGTTGGTGGTCTGGTGGGAGAGGCGCAGACATGCGCCATACCCGACAGATCCATCCACGACAACCCCCACCTCATGCGATACATCGTAGAGAGGGTGGCTAGGGAACCTGGCACGGGTGGGTCCTTGATCAATTTAGATCAGTCGAAAGCTTTCGATAGGGTCGACCATCGTTACCTAGCGGCAGTCCTGAGGGCGGCTGGCTTTGGGCCCGTCTTCAGAGGCTGGATCGCTGCCATGCACAGCGACATCTGCTCTGTGGTGAGAGTGAACGGTCACCTGTCGGAACCGTTCAACATCATGCGCTCGGTCCGCCAAGGATGTCCCCTCTCGTCCCTCTTGTACGTATTGACTCTCGAGCCATTACTGCACAAACTGGAGACGTTGAGGGGAGTCCCGCGCGAACTAGGATGCGGAAGATCCGTGTCAGCATATGCCGACGATGTCACCGTAGTGGTGTCGAACGCCAAACACATCGAGGCGATCGGCACTACACTAAGAGAATACGAAGCGGTGACAGGAGCAATGATCAACCAGGAAAAGTCAGTGGGCCTGCAGCTCGGCACCTGGAGAGGCAGGTCCATGCCGTCCAACAGCGTCGTCGGGCGCTGGACGGACGGACCGGTTAAATTACTATGGGTCTGGTTCGGTCCGGACCTCCAGACGGACAAAAACTGGGACGAGGTGACGAGCAGGGTGGCTTCTCTTACCCAGAAATGGGCGGAGAGGAAGCTATCCCTGAAAGGTCGAGCGGAGGTGGCTAACGCGTACATCGCGTCTGTCATCTGCTACCGCCTAACCGTCGTACCTTGTCCTAAGCCTCGCCTGACTGCGCTGGAGCGTTTGCTCTTTCGCTTTTTGTGGAAGGGACGTGCTCCGATGGTCAGGCGGTCCATCTGTTGTCAACACCCGCTACGTGGAGGGCTGGGCATGCCGTGGCTGATGATGCGCAGGCACGCGCTCAGGCTACGACATCTCCACCTCTTCCTCGACGGTGATCAGGTGTGGTCGCCGTTTGCTAGACGCGTTTTTCCCCAGCTCGTTTCCTTGACGGAGCTGCAGTCCTGGGTCAAGCGAAGACCGAGAGGGAGCGCCTGGAGACTGGAATGTCTTCAGGCGCTCACAGCCCTCGACCAATCGGGCAATGTGATCGGTGGAAACTCCACCTCGGCGTTCTATAGAGGATTAGTGGAGGGGAAGAGCGACGACGTACTTGGGGAAACTCTAGGCGTCGACGAAAATCAACTAGCCAATCTCTTCGGAAGAACTTTCGGGCCAGGGCCTATGGACAACTTCCAGAAATCTCTGGCCTGGCAGTGCTACCGAGGAGCCTTGCCAGTTCGGGATAAACTCTACAGGCATGGAGGTGCCGTCAGCCGGGCATGTCCGAGATGCGCGCAGGGCGACGAAACCGTCCTGCACGCACTCGTCCAGTGTCCGAAAATTGCTGACTTGTGGGTTTATGTCGAACACCTGCTGTCGCGTTTGGGACGGATCCAGCTATCATCTGAGTCTATCGTGAGGATTGCCCCGCCCTCCTCCTTTAGCCGGGAAGGGCAGGCAGTTTTTATCTGTCTGGTGGCCATGGCGAAAGAGATAGTATGGTGGACACGTTTGAAAGGGCTGAAGACGAGCACTTACCTCTTCGGTGATGCTCTGATTGACTTTTTCAAATTTCATTTGAAAAGGAAAATCAGAGTAGAGAAGGAAGTGCTCTCTTCCCAGCATTTTGTTGAAAGATGGGTGAGAGAAGCAAGAATGGCCCGAGTGAATGGGCCGACTCTGAGTATATATCTGTAAACTAAAGGTGGAAAACTGGGAGAGGGCACTTGCCTTGGTGGTCAGGGTCATTGTGGCTTTTTACTGGGCTTTCTCCACAAATGTCCCTCCGAAGTCTCCCCCCTATTGGGGAATTTTTCATTGTTATTTTCATTGTTATTTTTGTTACATCCTCTGTTTTTGTTTTTTTACACGCAGAAATGCCCATTTGTACCGTCCTGCATTGTCCTGCACTGTCCTTAATGTCTACTTTATGTAAACCCTTCTGGTTAATAAAGAAATCATTTATTATTATTATTATTATTATTATTATTATTATTATTATTATTATTATTATTACAGTTGCATATTATCTTGCTTTATGTTCATACGAGTTATCACCAAGTCACAACCAGTGACCTCAAGAGACAACAAGGTCCGCCATGTTCAAGAAAGAACACACATACACACACATGCATCTTTAGGTTTTTAGACTTGTGATGTACTTATATTGACAGAATCTTCCTTAATATATGGGCAGTTCCCATTAGTACTATCTTTTTTATTTCTCATATACGTGGGTTTCTTGGGATTTGCAATAAGTAATCATTAGACCCCTTAGGTATCATTCCTAGACCGCCTACAACCACTGGTATCGTTTTAGTTCTCAATTTCCACATTTTTCCAATTTCTATCTCCAGGTCCTTATACTTGCTCAATTTTTCAAATGTTTTTATAGATACATTCTTCTCTATTGGAACGGACATATCAATTAGCAGGCATACCCTCTTTTTAAAATCCTTCAGTATTATATCAGGACTATTTGCATCTATGTTTCGGTCTGTTTGGATACTAAAGTTCCACAAGATTGAGATGTGATCTTTTTCAAGTACGGGCGGTGGTTGATGCTCCCACCAATTCTTTTGATGGGGCAGGTCAAAATGCTTACACATTATCCAATGTATGTATTGCCTGTTTAGGTATTCGGTTGGAGCTATAGGACTGCACATTGAAATTATATGATCAATGGTCTCTGGTTGTTTTTTTACATACACGGCATAATGGGTTGCATCCATTTATTATTATGTTGTCTTGGTAATTTTTTGTTGGCAGACACTGATCTTGTGCTGATATAATTTGTCCTTCAGTCTCCTATTTCAGTCCAGAGGATGCCAACCACTGATGGTTTAAAGTTTTGTCAATATCAGGATTGTTAGCTCTTATTTCCCATACAGAGGCTTTTCTTGCCATTTCTTAGCCAATTTCTGTAGCAGTTCTTTCTTTGCAGTTACTTTTACCTGCTTTGCTTTTTATGTGTTTTTCATTTCAGCAGTAAATGAACTTCTGTAATTATTATTATTATTATTATTATTATTGGTTATCATTACAAAACGGTGGTAACTACGGCGGAGTAAGCTGGTTGAATTATTATGAGTTATCGAGTGTTCTAATAATATATGTTTACATCGGTATGTAGTCAAAGAGCCCCTCTGTCAAAGGAAGTGGTTTTTTTAACTGTATCTCGCGCGCTTGAGGGCAACATTTGCTTTTATTTACAATCATAACCCCAAAATAAAAAAAATAAAAACATAGCGGACAAAAAAATTGTCCACAGGGAGGAACAGCGAGTTGTTCAGAGGGTGGAACAGCCATTTCCACCCAATCACAAGGCAAAGTAAAAATCAAGAGAAACAGCAGCAGCAGCGACAGCGACAGTGATAATGATATCAGCAGCAGCTGTCCCTGGAACAGTAGTTGAAGTAGTGAAAATTATAACGAAAAATTTCCTGCGTTACAGAAATCAAACACCACTACCACCCCAATAACAACAATAACAACAGCAACAACCACAAATAACCCAAAGAACAACAACTATAACAGCAGCAACACAGAGGAAAAAGAAACAAACAAAAACACCGGCGACGGCAACAAAGACAAAACTAGTGACGTGCCAACACAACTCAAAACAAACACGTCTTTCGCGAAAGCGATCAACAAGTTTGAGCAAATAAACATCACTAACGAAGAGATAAAACAAGCAAAGCTCTTGGTAAAAAAAAACCGGACACAGAGTAAGACTCAGCTGAGATAATAAGAAACAAACTTTTGTGTTCGGTCAGTTATCGCACGATCGGATCAAAATCCAGGCGAGTTGAACGGGCAACGAATTCACAGATCCAACGAACTATGGGTGTCGTCTGGGCATAGAAAACATATATAGCCCAGGGATCGAGATATGGCACTGTGGAGGTGCTCTTAGCTACACCAGAGAAAACCAGAGCACACTCCATTGCACCACTCCTCAGCGACGAAATCACAATGATGCCCACATATTGCGGCCAGAGAGTCGTGAGGGATCGAGTAGGCCAGGTTCCACCCTCAGTGGAGATGGCGTGGTTGACGTCAGCGGTCCTCGCTGACGTTGAAGATTCAACAACCATACTCAACGTCATACAAATAAGACACTAAAATTGGACAGAGTCGGGGATGGAGCTAATCATCCAAGCAAACCACGAAAGCGTTGAGGCCATCCCCGATGTAATAGACCTGGACGACGGTAGCCATCTACCCGTGACTGTCGAAGGTAGGCACCCAAGGTGTCATGGATGCGGTGACAAGACGCACCTTAAGGCATTCTGCCCCAAAATTACCAAAAGAGGCACGCGCCCACCCCTTCTCCCCACGCCGTGCCCCGCAACTGGAGCAGACAAACAAACAAAGAACACAGTGGCAGAAGAGAAATCACCATCCCCAACAACAAAAACACCATCTCTTCTACCACCCACAAAACCAATGGAAAGCATACCCCTTCCTGATATAGCCAAATCGGACAACGAGTGCGATGAGGCTGAAGAGTAGAGAATTATTCCAACAAAAAAAAGGAAGAACTCCCTACCCTGATCCCCCCCCCAACAAAAAAGAGGAAGAAAGAACCTTAAAAAAAAGTAAATGAAAATTACCCCACCTCCTCCACCACCATCAACAGACACACACCCACAATCACATACACCATCTCCACCACCACCAACACCACCACCACCCTTACCATCTACACCATCGTCAACTCCAACCACACGACAGCAAACACAGAAAACACAACACCCAAACAGCAGACACAATACACAGCCATAGACACAGACAACACAAAGCTTTTAAATTACATTCAACACCACACCAACATCACAGAAACAAGCTACGTACAAACCACCAAAATCCCCCCCCCACACACACACACACACAAACACATAAAAATAATAGAAATTACACAAAAAAAATTACATAACATTAAAAAAAATGTTCCCCACATCAATTGGAGACCACCGAGGGAACATCACCAGAAGAATATTCACGGATATTCTCGTGGAGAAACCCACCAATGGAAGGAGGGATGGATCACCCACCCCCTTCTAAAAGAAGAGCCACAGGTAATTTGTTTGTACCTCTCCCCTCTCAGTTGTTTAAATCCTATCTTAGCCAACATGGCTACTCTCAGAATAGGTAGCATAAATGTACGTAGCCTGGGGTCATCTTGGAAGCAGAGAAACCTGCTGAACGATCTCAGGTCGCTAAACATAGATGTGACGGCCATCAGCGAGACCAGAATCTCCGAGGCACGGGCCTTCGCACCGATCTTCGGCGGCTACATTGTGTACGCATCTCCCAGCCATCCTGGATCGGGGGGATGAGTTGCTGTGCTTTTCCGGAGAGGTTTGGATCTCGCCATACGGGCCAACTTCCTGGTGCTAGACGTGACCAGCGGAGACGGGCAAGCTTTCAGGCTAGTGGCCGTCTATGACCCGACAGGAGCAGGGCGGCCTGATTTCTTCCGGCGTCTGGAGACCTTTCTTGAAACGTCCCGCTCATTAATGTTAGTGGGCGACTGGAACGGGATCTTAGATGCACGCTGGGACTGTGTGGGATAAGCGGATAGGGGAGGAGGGTGCAAGAGTCTCACCAACCTGCTCAGGCCTGTTGAACTGTCTGACCGGTACCGATTAGATTTCCCGAATGTGCCAATGTGGACTTGGACAAACCGCATAGGGTCATCCAGATCATATCTAGATAGAGTATGTTGTAGGGAAATAGATAGGTCTAGCATAGGCTGTCCACAATTCAAGATAGTAAGCTACACGGACCAGAAATTCGTGATCTGTGTGGTTGACTTAGATAGGCTTCATAGACAAGGACCCGGCTACTGGAAGCTAAACCCTTCCTTACCAGCGCGCAAGGCCTACAGAGACCGGATTAGCGAAATAGTTAAGCTGGCGTTGACGGGGGCCATCGTCAACAACAAGTGGTGGTTTGCTCTGAAAAGAGCGATTAGAATAGAGTCCATTAGGTTTAGTAAGGCTTTAGCTATAGAGAAAAATAGAGCAGAGGGAGAACTAGTTAGAAAATTAGACGAGGCGCTTAGTAAAAGCATCGCTACCGTCGTACTTGCGGCGAAATCGGCTCTTGACCAATTCTTCAATGCAAAGCACGAAGGCTGCGTTGTCAGACCTAGGGTGCGTGCTCTCAGACACGAGGGTACGAAAGCCGTTCAATGGGCCCGAGTGGCGGAGGCGCATCGTGGCAACAAAGCTACGATCCGGTTTTTTGATTGACCACGACGGGCGCATGCTACTCGACCCCGGGAAAATGTGTGAAGCTTTGCAGCGACACTTTGCTCAGCTGTTCGGGGCCAGCAGCGTGCCGGATCGAGGAATGGACTTTAGTGCCTACCTGGACGGACTGCCGCGGCTCTGCCGAAGGACTGTTGCGAAAAGCCGATAACAGCAGCTGAAGTACGGGAGGCAATGACTTGCTGCACAAGTGGTAAATCGCCTTGTTTGGATGGTATGTCCTATGAAATTTACGTACAGATGCCAGACTTGTTCGGAGGCCTCTTGGCGGACGTCTACTGCAACTGGCAACAGAACGGGAGAATTCCCAGCTCTGTGAGCCGAGGAGCGGTGGCGCTGCTGAGAAAGGATCCGAACAAGAGGGATAACATAGATAATTTCAGGCCCATAACTCTGCTAAACACAGAGTTCAAGATTTTGGCCAAGGTGCTAGCAAAGAGGTTGGCGCTTGTCGTTGGTGGTCTGGTGGGAGAGGTGCAGACATGCGTCATTCCCGACAGATCCATCCACGACAACCTCCGCCTCATGCGATACATCGTGGAGAGGGTAGCTAGGGAACCTGGCACCGGTGGATCTTTGGTCAATTTAGATCAGTCGAAAGCTTTCTATAGGGTCAACAATCGTTACCTAGCGGCAGTCCTAAGGGCGGCTGGCTTTGGGCCCGTCTTTAGAGGCTCGATCGCTGCCATTCACAGCGACATCTGCTCTGTGGTGAGAGTGAGCGGTCACCTTTCGGAACCGTTCAACATCATGCGCTCGGTCCGCAAAGGATGTCCCCTCTCGTCTCTCTTGTACGTATTGACTCTCGAGCCATTACTGCACAAACTGGAGACGCTGAGGGGCGTCCCACGCGAAGTAGGATGCGGAAGATCCGGGTCAGCAAATGCGGATGATGTCACCGTAGTGCTGTCGAACGCCAAACACATCGAGAATACGAAGCGGTGACAGGAGCAATGATCAACCAGGAAAAGTCAGTGGGCTTGCAGCTCGGCACCTGGAGAGGCAGGTCCATGCCGTCCAACAGCGTCGTCGGACGCTGGGCTGACCGGTTAAATTGCTAGGGGACTGGTTCGGTCCGGACCTCCAGACGGACAAAAACTGGGACGAGGTGACGAGCAGGGTGGCTTCTCTCACCCAGAAATGGGCGGAGAGGAAGCTATCCCTGAAAGTTCAGCGGAGGTAGCTAACGCGTACATCGCGTCTGTCATCTGCTACGCCTGACCGTCGTACATTGTCCTAAGCCCCGCCTGACTGCGCTGGAGCGTTTGCTCTTTCGCTTTTTGTGGAAGGGACGCGCTCCGATGGTCAGGCGGTCCATCTGCTGTCAACACCCGCTACGTGGAGAGTTGGGCAGTTCGTGACTGATGATGCGCAGACACGCGCTCAGGCTACGACATCTCCACCTCTTCCTCGAGGGTGATCAGGTCTGGTCGCCGTTTGCTAGACACGTATTTCCCTAGCTCGTTTCCTTGACGGAGCTGCAGTCCTGGGTAAATCGAAGACCGTGAGGGAGCGCCTGGAGACAGGAATGTCTTCAGGCTCTCACAGCCCTCGACCAATCGGGCAATGTGATCGGTGGAAACTCCACCTCGGCGTTCTATAGAGGATTAGTGGAGGGGAAGAGCGACGACGTACGTGGGGAAACTCTAGGCGTCGACGAAAATCAACTAGCCAATCTCTTCGGAAGAACTTTCGAGCCGGGACCTATGGACAACTTCCAGAAATCTCTGGCCTGGCAGTGCTACCGAGGAGCCTTGCCAGTTCGGGATAAACTCTACAGGCATGGAGGTGCCGTCAGCCGGGCATGTCTGAGATGCGCGCAGGGCGACGAAACCGTCCTGCACGCACTCGTCCAGTGTCCGAAAATTTCTGACTTGTGGGTTTATGTCGAAGACCTGCTGTCGCGTGTAGGACGGATCCGGCTATCATCTGAGTCCATCGTCAGGATTGTCCCGCCCTCTTCCTTTAGCCGGGAAGGGCAGGCAGATTTTATATGTCTGGTGGCCATGGCGAAAGAGATAGTATTGTAGACACGTTTGAAAGGGCTGAAGACGAGCACTTACCTCTTCGGTGATGCCCTGATTAACTTTTTCAAATTTCATTTGAAAAGGAAAATCAGGGTAGAGAGGGAAGAGCTCTCTTCCCAGCATTTTGTTGAAAGATGGGCGAGAAAAGCAAGAATGGCCCGAGTGAATGGGCCTACTCTGAGGACGTATCTGTAAATTAAAGGTGGAAAACTGGGAGAGGGCACTTGCCTTGGTGGTCAGTGTCACTGTGGCCTTTTACTGGGCTTTCTCCACAAATGTCCCTCCGAAGTCTCCCCCCTATTGGGGAATTTTTCATTGTTATTTTTTTGTTACATCCTCTGTTTTTGTTTTTTACACGCAGAAATGCCCATTTGTACCGTCATGTATTGCCCTGCACTCTCCTTAATGTCTACTTTATGTAAACCCTTGTGGTTAATAAAGAAGTTATTATTATTATTATTATTATTATTATTATTATTATTATTGGCCACCTACGTAGTAAATCGTTTCATCGTGAGCTCCGCAAAGGTTTGTTATTTCCGTTTGTTAAAAATTGTCATTTATGGAAAATGTTATTGTTAACTGTTTATAAGCGCACATACATTGTTTTCCGAAAAGGACACCCAAAAAGATTGGGGCCTTGTGCCCAAAATTTAAACTTTTATTATTATCAAAAAATTTCTTTGAAAAAAATGGCTAATTCACCTCTGCAACAAGCAGCTGAAAGCCTTCCTCACAAATTAACACCTCACACCGACACCACCATTGTAAATGTTACTACGTTTGCCAACACAAAAAAAATATAAGCAGTAGCAATATTTTAAATTTGTCTCAGGCAGACATTCATTTCCCGCCATTACCAATGACTGCAGGTCTTAAAGCCTCCACCACCACCACCACCGTGACAACCACCACCCCCACCACCACCGCGACAACAGAAACAAAAGAAGAAAAAAATAAATTAACTCGTGATGTCGAAATGAAATCAAGCAAAATGGACTCTTCCCCACCAAAGACGACTGACGTCACCACCACCACAACTGAAACTAAAATTAATATTAACACAAATAACGATAGCAACAACAACAACAACAATGACATTATAAAACCGACCCTCAGTTTCGCCATAGTAGCAAAACAGTTTGAAGCATTCACGGTAACTCAGGAGGATTTAGAAAATGCCAAACAAATGGTAAAGAAAGATGGGTACAGGGTCAGCCTCACCCCCCCCCTATTAAAATGGAGCATCGGCGCCTATGCACCGTGTCGTATAGAACAATAAATGTAAAATCGCGCCGAGTGGAACGGGCATCCGAGTCCCAAATCCAAAAAGCTTTGGGACATGTGTGGGCAAGAAAAACCCACATCAGACGTGGGCAAAAGTATGGAACCGTGGATGTGTTCTTTGAAACACCAGAGGAGGCTAGAGAACACTCCATGGCCCCATTGAAAAGTGACGACTTCACACTCGTCCCAAGCTATTGTGGCCAGAGACTCGTAAAGATCAGGGTGACCCACGTTCCACCGGCCATCGAAATTCCCTGGCTAATAGCGGCTGTCCTCGCCGGCATCGAAGCCAACACGAAAATAATAGCAATAGCAAAAGAAAAGCATGAGAAGTGGTCCGGATCTGGGATGGAGCTCCTGATCCAAGCGGACCAAAAAAGCATTGAGGAGATCCCAGAGGTAATAGACCTCACTGACGGCAGCTACCTCACGGTAATTGTCGAGGGCAGAAGACCTAGGTGTGTCGTTTGTGGTGAAGGAACCCACCTAAGGGCTTTCTGCCCTCAGGCTAAAAGGTTGAGGCCACCTCTCCTACCTACCCCAGTGACACAACCATCAACACCACCAGTAGCAGAGATGGCAGCAACAACTGTAGCAGCAACAACAGAAGCAACTATAACAGCAACAACCCCAGCAACAGTAGCAAAACCAACACCACTACCACCACCAGCAAAACCAACACCACCACCACCCAACGCTTCAGAACTAGCACCAGTGCCTACACCATCCACCACACCACAACCAAAACTAACGGCTGTGGAGGATTTTCCACTCCCCGGCCTATCACAACTGGAGACAGATTGTGACGACGAGGAGTGGGAAACGATATCCGGAAAAAAAGAAGAAACCAAAAAAGAAAAAATTCTCTTCCTTCCCCCTCCAAAAACAAAATACAGAGGGAAACAAATAAATTAAGAAACAAAAAAGTTAGGACAGATATGCCACCATCCACACCAGCATCACCAACCCCATCAACCCAAACACCAACACCATCACCATCATTAACCCCAGCACCACCATCACCTACACCACAAAAGTCACCAAAATGCGAAACAGAAACAAACCCACAACAATGGCAAACAAAACAAAACAACCAAAACGATACACACTACACAGCATTAAATTTGAACAACAAGCAATTATTACACTACATCCAACACAACACCAGCTTCACAGAAAAAGACTACACAACAACCCCAAAATTCACACCACCTCCACACATACAAATCACTCGCATCACACAGAAAACGTACATGACACTAAAACAAAAATTCCCCAAAGACATCGGAGACTTCGGACAAGCACTCTCCAGGAGGATTTATAAGGACATCCTTCCTGAGGAGGCCACAAGCAGTGAAAAGGATGGAAAAACCGTCCTTCCCCTACGAGAAGTAAGGTAAGTGGTCTTTCCCATCTTTTCCACTCCTTTTCAACATGACCTCACTCAGAATAGGCAGCATAAATGCGCGTGGCTTGGGGTCGTCATGGAAGCAGGGCCACCTGCTCAACGACCTCAGGTCACTAAACATAGATGTAGTGGCCATCAGCGAGACCAAAATCTCCGAAGCACAGGCTTTCGCACCGATCTTCGGCGGCTACGATGTGAACGCATCTCCCAGCCGTCCGGGATCGGGGGGAGGAGTTGCTGTGCTTTTTCGGAGAGGTTTGGATCTTGCCATACGGGCCATCTTCCTGGACCCAGAAGGTAAGTTGTTGGTGCTGGACGTGACCAGCGGAGACGGGCAAGCTTTCAGGTTAGTGGCCGTCTATGCCCCGACAGGAGCAGGGGGGCCTGATTTCTTCCGGCGTCTGGAGACCTTTCTTGGAACGTCCCGCTCTTTAGTGTTAGTGGGCGACTGGAACGGGATCTTCGATGCACGCTGGGATTGTGTGGGATTAGTGGATAGGGAAGGAGGGTGCAAGAGTCTCACCAACCTGCTCAGACGTTTTGAACTGTCTGACAGGTACCGAATGGATTTCCCGAATGTACCAATGTGGACTTGGACAAATCGGATAGGGTCATTCAGATCATATCTAGATAGAATATTTTGTAGGGAAATAGATAGGTCTAGCATAGGCTGTCCACAATTCAAGATAGTCAGCTACACGGACCACAAATTCGTGATCTGTGTGCTTGACTTAGATAGGCTTCATAGACGAGGACCAGGCTACTGGAAGCTAAACGCGTCCTTACCAGCGCGCAAGGCCTACAGAGACCGGATTAGCGAACTAGTTAAGCGGCCTTGACGGGGGCCATCGTCAACAAGAAGTGGTGGTTTGCTCTGAAAAGAGCAATTAGAATAGAGTCCATTAGGTTTAGTAGGACTTTAGCAAAAGAGAAAAATAGAGCAGAGGGAGAATTAGTTAGAAAATTAGATGCGGCGCTTAGCAAAGGCATCGCGACCGACGTACTTGCGGCGAAATTGGCCCTTGACCAATTCTTCAATGCAAAGCACGAAGGCTGCGTTGTCAGAGCTAGGTTGCGTGCTCTCAGACACAAGGGGACGAAAGCCGTTCAATGGGCCCGAGTGGGGGAGGCGCGTCGTGGCAACAAAGCCACGATCCGGTCTTTGGTGGACCACGACGGGCGCATGCTACTCGATCCCGGGCAAATGTGTGAAGCTTTTCAGCGACACTTCGCTCAACTGTTCGGGGGCAGCGGCGGGCCGGATCGAGGGATGGACTTTAGTGTCTACCTCGACGGACTGCCGCGGCTTTCGGCCACTGAGGCGGAGTGTTGCGAAAAGCCGATAACAACCGCTGAAGTACGGGATGCAATGACTAGTTGCACAAGGGGTAAATCGCCTGGTTTGGATGGTCTGCCCTATGAACTTTACGTACAAACTTTACGTACAAACTTTACGTACAAACTTGTTCGGAGGCCTCTTGGCGGACGTCTACTGCAACTGGCAACAGAACGGGAGAATTCCCAGCTCTGTGAGCCGAGGAGCGGTGGCGCTGCTGAGAAAGGATCCGAACAAGGGGGATAACATAGATAATTTTAGGCCCATAACTCTGCTAAACACAGAGTTCAAGATTTTGGCCAAGGTGCTAGCAAAGAGGTTGGCGCTTGTCGTTGGTGGTCTGGTGGGAGAGGCACAGACATGCGCCATTCCCGACAGATCCATCCACGACAACCTCCACCTCATGCGATACATCGTAGAGAGGGTAGCTAGGGAACCTGGCACGGGTGGGTCTTTGATCAATTTAGATCAGTCGAAAGCCTTCGATAGGGTCGACCATCGTTACCTAGCGGCAGTCCTGAGGGCGGCTGGCTTTGGGCCCGTCTTCAGAGGCTGGATCGCTGCCATGCACAGCGACATCTGCTCTGTAGTGAGAGTGAAAGGTCACCTTTCGGAACCGTTCAACATCATGCGCTCGGTCCGCCAAGGATGTCCCCTCTCGTCCCTATTGTACGTATTGACTCTCGAGCCATTACTGCACAAACTGGAGACGTTGAGGGGGGTCCCGCGCGAACTAGGATGCGGAAGATCCGTGTCAGCATATGCCGACGATGTCACCGTAGTGGTGTCGAACGCCAAACACATCGAGGCGATCGGCACTACACTAAGAGAATACGAAGCGGTGACAGGAGCAATGATCAACCAGGAAAAGTCAGTGGGCCTGCAGCTCGGCACCTGGAGAGGCAGGTCCATGCCGTCCAACAGCGTCGTCGGGCGCTGGACGGACGGACCGGTTAAATTGCTAGGGGTCTGGTTCAGTCCAGACCTCCAGACGGACAAAAACTGGGACGAGGTGACGAGCAGGGTGGCTTCTCTCACCCAGAAATGGGCCGAGAGGAAGCTATCCCTGAAAGGTCGAGCGGAGGTGGCGAATGCGTACATCGCATCCGTCATCTACTACCGCCTGACCGTCGTACCTTGTCCTAAGCCCCGCCTGACTGCGTTGGAGCGTTTGCTCTTTCGCTTCTTGTGGAAGGGACGCGCTCCGATGGTCAGGCGGTCCATCTGCTGTCAACACCCGCTACGTGGAGGGCTGGGCATGCCGTGGCTGATGATGCGCAGACACGCGCTCAGGCTACGACATCTCCACCTCTTCCTCGACGGTGATCAGGTGTGGTCGCCGTTTGCAAGACGCGTTTTTCCCCAGCTCGTCTCCTTGACGGAGCTGCAGTCCTGGGTCAAGCGAAGACCGAGAGGGAGCGCTTGGAGACTGGAATGTCTTCAGGCGCTCACAGCCCTCGACCAATCGGGCAATGTGATCGGTGGAAACTCCACCTTGGCGTTCTATAGGGGATTAGTGGGGGGGGGGAGCGACGACGTACTTGGAGAAACTCTAGGCGTCGACGAAAACCAACTAGCCAATCTCTTCGGAAGGACTTTCTATGGACAACTTCCAGAAATCCCTGGCCTGGCAGTGCTACCGAGGAGCTTTGCCAGTTCGGGATAAACTCTACAGGCATGGAGGTGCCGTCAGCCGGGCTTGTCCGAGATGCGAGCAGGGCGACGAAACCGTCCTGCACGCACTCGTCCAGTGTCCGAGCATTGCTGACTTGTGGGTTTATGTCGAACACCTGCTGTCACGTGTAGGACCTATCCAGCTATCAGCTGAGTCCATCGTGAGGATTGCCCCGCCCCCTTCCTTTAGCCGGGAAGGGCAGGCAGTTTTTATCTGTCTGGTGGCCATGGCGAAAGAGATAGTATGGTGGACACGTTTGAAAGGGCTGAAGACGAGCACTTACCTCTTCGGTGATGCCCTGATTAACTTTTTCAAATTTCATTTGAAAAGGAAAATCAGGGTAGAGAGGGAAGTGCTCTCTTCCCAGCATTTTGTTGAAAGATGGGTGAGAGAAGCAAGTATGGCTCGAATGAATGGGCCTTCTCTGAGTATGTGTCTGTAAATTAAAGGTGGAAAACTGGGAGAGGGCACTTGCCCTGGTGGTCAGGGCCACTGTGGTCTTTTAATGGGCTTTCTCCACAAATGTCCCTTGGAAGTCTCCCCCCTATTGGTGAATTTTTCTTTGTTATTTTATTTCAACCTCTGTTTTTTTACACGCAGAAATGCCCATTTGTACCGTCCTGTATTGTCCTGTACTGTCCTTAATGTCTACTTTATGTGAACCCTTGTGGTTAATAAAGAAAACATTATTATTATTATTATTATTATTAGTATTATTATTATTATTGCTGTTGTGCTATTTTATTTAGCTCTGTTCTGTTTCTCTATTGCCGGATTCAGGCCTTGAATCTAGGGCAATAGATGCTCTTATTGTGAACTCGTCTGAGAATGTGTGCTGTTCCTAGTATCCCGATCTTCTGTAGCTCATATTTGCTGATCTTGCAGAGCAAAATGCTAAGGTGCAGGTTTGAGGATTTGGGTGTTAATCCTAATGCTCCTATTACCACGGGGATAGCGTTTGTAGCCATCCTCCAAGGACTTCATACTTTTACTTAATAGCTGTTACGTTGTCTGCCACCTTGAAGATATTTAGGCTTTTGGTTATCCAAGAATCAGTAACCATGTCAAATGCCTTCTTGTAATCTATCCATCCCATGGCTAGACCGGTATGCCTCCTCTTGCAATTCCTTATTACCATCTTATCAATGATTAACTTGTCTTTTGTACCATGGGACTTCTTTCGGCATCCTTTCTGTTTGTCCAGCAATAAGTTGTTTATGTGGAGGTGATAGTAGATTTTCTCAGACACAATGCTTGTTAGTAGATTCCACATTACGTATAGATATGTGATAGGCTTATAGTTAGTAACCTCATACCCTTGATTTGGTCTTTCATGACCAGATCTGTGGTACCTTTTGTCAACCACTCTGGTATTATTATTAGAAGTAGTAGTAGTAGTAGTAGTAGTAGTAGTAGTAGTAGTAGTAGTAGTAGTAGTAGTAGTAGTAGTAGCAGCAGTAGGTTTATGGAATTTTTCTTGGAAATATTCATTTCTAGGCAACGTAATAAATATCATCGCTCCTTGGGCCAGTATTGATTACCAATTTGTTAATTCCAATAATGATATTGTTTGTAATATCACAAGACTAAACTTACCGGATTCCATATGATAACTAATATCACTGATGTTAAATATATCAACGCAGATATGCATTCAGATCAGAAATATGAGAAAAATATAACAAACCATATTGTCTTTTACTGTGACTCATATTTATGAAACTCTAATGAATATTTACAATAACGTAAAACTAGTTAAAGAACACGTTTACGAGAAATATGATAAATAATATGTTTGTTTAAAGCTGTGCGAAACATGTTTATAATTGTTTTTATTTCATAAATGTTTTGCAATTCTTCTCTAGAAAATGACATCACTTTTTATTTGTCGCTTCTGTCATGCTGTACGCGTATCAGACACATACACTCACACACACACACACACACACACACGCCCCCCCACCCTCGCCCATATATTTATATATATATATATATTTATATCCGTATGTGGTTGACAGCCGAGAGAAAAAGTACTCAATACCGAAGTAAAATATTCAATATTGTTGTTGTCTCATGTCGCTGTGATAATCAGGCGAAACTCTAGAGGAACAAGACTCACTATTCAGCCTTAATAACAATATAATAATAATATATATATATATGTATATATATATATATATATATGTGTGTGTGTGTGTGTATTTGTGTATGTGTGTGTGTATGTGTGTGTGTGTGTGTTAACGTACGAGAAAGCGTAATATAGAGACATTGAGAGTGAATGAACTAGGCAGATTAACATTGTGAGGATGAAATTGAACTGAAATATTAGAATGCGATAGATTTCATTCTAATTACCTTCCTTATTAATAACTATTCTTACTCCTACCACCAGCTATGATTCACCATTATCTCTATATAATTTAATATCACAGACATTATATTATATTTTAACATCCTTCATGAAAATATACTTTGTTGCATATTGAGATAACCCCCGTTATTTTCACAGGCACTATGCTATTTCTAAAATAATTCCTATGAGAAAAAAAATGACATTATCATGTCGGAAGGTATTAGTGAATTTGGTTTTCACATTTTGCGTCACCTAAACATGTTAACCCTTACTCAAGACTATGTTAAGAGCTGCAAGAACTCATTAGTGTCCATCGATTAATTAAGTAAGCAAAGCTGCATTTCCTGTCATAGCATATTCATTTAAAAAGTTAATCTATTTAACCTTAGAATTCAGAAATTAAGTATCCAAATCAAAACATCCTTCTTATTACAGTATTAATATAGACGTGTTCATATTCACAAGAGTTGCAAATTAAATCAGCCATTAACAACTTTTTAAAGTGTTATAGTTGATACACGATCGTCATTCGAGTTTAATCAATATACGAATTCTTGTACAGGGGATGGGGAAAATAACAAAGACTAAATCTACAGATCACACCTTCAATAAAGATAATTATATTTCGTCATATGAACAAGGATTGACCTAAAATACTGTCATTGGTTCTGGTTCATAACGTACTATTTTAATGTGTAGTTCGGTCTTTCTGGTAATATAACATCATTCTACAATTGAAAGCTAGCTTCATAATAGGGATATAAAACCTAGTTATTACATTTTCTTGAAGGGAATTGCTATTATGAAAAGCAAGAATATGGAGGAATTGAAAAATATATTTCTTCACATTCAAGTATAGGTTTTTATGTCAACTGTTCCTGATAAGAAATAAGAATGGGAATACAAATGACTTATAATTAAATTTTGCAGCAACAGGAACACCACTTAGCTTTTACTGACACAAATAGTAAGCTGTATATATTTATTTCGAACAAGAAAAAAAAGCGAATACCACTGAAAGTGATAACATAATACTATTTAGATGGACAGTGGACAATTATATCTCACATAAATAGTTCGCCAAATGTGATTGAATACATAGGAATCCTGAATACATAATGTGCCAAAAATATGATGATTTTAGTGGCTTATAGCAGAGTGAAATGAAATAGAAGGAACCCGTGTATATGTGTATTTATCAAAATACCACCGAGGTCAACTTTGCCTTTCATCCTTTCGAAGTCAATAAAGAAAGGACCAGTCTAGTACTGGGATTAATTCTTCCTCTGTCTGGAAGAAATCTGCTGTACTTAGGCCTGGAGAGGGATTGGCTCCGCCAGGCTTAAAATGGCCAAGAAACGCTGTATGTTAATACGGCGCCCCTATGACTCTATCAGGAGTTACGAGACCATACATATATCATTTTGTAAGCGTCCTCATATGAGAAATCACGTTGGTTTTGTCAACTCTATATAGGCCAGAAAGAACATAAGCGAAACATGTATAATAATAAATGGAGAGTCCTCGAGAAACGTAAAATCTTCATAACGGGTTTTGCATAATTGAAAATGCTCTAATTCTTCATTGTCTGAAATGCCTCAATGAATATACCATTTCCAAGACTGAAATGTTTGTATCAGTTTTAGAAAATAGAGATGTGTTAGGATCAATTGTAAGTGATATCTCTTAACACTTCATGCTCATCTTCAATTATATAAACCTCACAATCCTAATATTCACCCAGCACTGTTGTTGTTTTGGTTATACAAGCTTCAGGATCAATATCTCGCTTAGTTTGATACCACTTTTACATTTTTGATACGATATTATTCTACTTCACACTCTGTATATATGATTCGCTTTCACCAACATATAGCTCCTCTGTGGATATCATCTATAGAACAAAGGAATTGCAACGTTTTCCTAGCTTGATTGGCCTTTTGTTGGACATGATAGTATTTGTCACAATTGATCTCTACGCAGAGGGATTATATTACCTCCATTAATGTGACTTTTTGCCTGAACGCAGCTGGGAGCTTTAACAAATGCTGTGTAACGTCGTTATAAAATAGATATACATAACTTCGCGCAATATAGAGCTCTCTATCTCCTTGTGGTTATAAAACCACATTGATATGTATATGTGTGTGTGTGTGTGCTTGTGTGTGTGTGTGTGTGTGTGTGTTTGTGTGTGCTTGTGTGTGTGTGTGTGTGTATGTGTGTGTGTGTGCTTGTGTGTGTGTATGTGTGTGTGCGTATGTATTCATTTTCTTAAGGTTCAACAGTGAGTCTTGTGACTCTGTAATTTCGCCTGCTTATCACGGGGTCATCAGAGAAGAACACACAAACACACACACATATATATACAAACGCAGTAACACTCCATTTATGTATGTGTGTGTGTTCTTCACCATTTATGTGTGGATGTGTGTCTCAGTACTTGCATTTAGATTTATTCAATACGAAAGAAGATTATATTCTATATTTTCATCTTATTACTGAGAGTATATTTTATTACTATTTGATATTCGTGCTTGACGCTGATCACGCAAATATATATATGAGCAGAATCACATCCTAGGACAATGTGGAAAAAGAAGCAATGTATAGAATACCGAGACATTCGGCAAAAGGCCTGTAAAGAATGAAAAAAAAACATCTGTGCACATTTCTTCGGCATTCTTTCCATCAAATATTTAAGAATATACACATCGACACGTAGAGTGACTTTCGTGAATAGACAAATGCAGCTCTTTCACAAAAGTTGCCACGGACAGCGATTTGGAGAGTAAAAGTTGAGGCACAGATGGAAGGTTTCACAATACATACTTATGTAGCCCCCTAGATACACCAACACACACACACACACATTTATATATATATATATATATATATATATATATATATATATATATAAACGGAAACATTGAAACGAAATTTCATTTCCCACTCCTAGCACGGTTGTTACTTAAATATAAGTACGTACACGTACATAAATATATGTATACAGACGTACAGTAGTATGTATATATATATATACATATATGCACACATATATATATGTACGTATGGATTCACCGAACATTTATTTTAATGCTCGGTGTGTTTGTAAACAAACATCCCGTATTAAGCCGCAGTGTCCAGCTACCTACGTTGCTCGCCTGTTCAACACTGACAAACAAACGCCGTACTAGTTTCAAGCTTACTAGCTATAGTCAGCAACGCACAGCTTCCTGCCAGATTGTTGAACGTATATACCCACCTTAAGCATATTAACGGCTGAGTAGCCCAATTTGCATATCGAGTGGGTCAATCGTCAGGCGAGCAACGATGGTTGCTGGACACTGCGGCTTAATACGGGATGTTTGTTTACAAACACACCGAGCATTATAATAAATGTTCGGGTAATCCATACGTACATATATATATGTGTGCATGTATGTATATATATATACATACTACTGTACGTCTGTATACATATATGTATGTACGTGTACATACTTATATTTAAGTAACAGCCGTGCTAGGAGTGGGAAAGGAAATTTCGTTTCATTTTCTCCGTTTATCGTTTTCGGTGCACCCGGCCGATTGACCCACTCGATATGCAAATTGGGCTACTCAGCCGTTAATATGCATAAGGTAAGTATATACTTTCAACAATCTGGCAGGAAGGTGTGCGTTGCTGACGATAGCTGGTAAGCTTGAAACTAGTACAGCGTTCTTTTGTCAGTGTTGAACAGGCGAGTAACGATGGTTGCTGGACACTGCGGCTTAATACGGGATGTTTGTTTACAAACACACCGAGCATTATAATAAATGTTCGGTGAATCCATACGTACATATATATATGTGTGCATGTATGTATATATATATACATACTACTGTACGTCTGTATACATATATGTATGTACGCGTACATACCTATATATATATATATATATATATATATATATATATATATCTATATATATATATATAGGAAAATGTTTGGCCCGGCGGCAGAGCTCAAGCCGTTTCGAC
Source organism: Eledone cirrhosa (assembly GCA_964016885.1). Taxonomy (NCBI): domain Eukaryota; kingdom Metazoa; phylum Mollusca; class Cephalopoda; order Octopoda; family Eledonidae; genus Eledone; species Eledone cirrhosa. The sequence continues at coordinate 44,928,801 of OZ024746.1, forward strand.
GTCTATTTCTGGTCAGAAATAGTCATGGAAATTGCTTGAGCTCTGCCGTTGGGGTTAAACATTTTCCTATTACCCACTCTACTAACCTAAGTATTGAGTACTCTGATGCGTTATGGTCCATCAGGTTCCTTACCACACCTCCTTCGTTATATATATATAAATATATATGACAAGATTCGGGGTCCTGAATCTTTTTATATTACCCACTCTATTACCCCAAGTATCGAGCACTCTGGTGGGTTAAGGTGAAGGTGATTTTTACCATACCCTATCTGTTATATATATATATATATATATATATATGGACGGATGATGGCTGAGAGAAAAGAGTACTTAATGCCGAAGTAGAGATTTAATATTAATTAAAGGCGAATATCCAGTGTATGAGTATGTATATGTATGAACATGTATATGTATATATATATATATAGAATTCACAAGAATCAAAGCTGTGTTCAAAGCATTTATTCACTTACAATTGTTTCATCCAAACCTAGGCTTGGGGTCTTCGGAGCATTTTTCAATGTTTGTACACATACTTGACCTCCTTTCCAACGCAAGAGACATACAGATGCATATATATATATATATATATGCCTAGGTTTGGATGAAACAATTGTAAGTGAATAAATGGTTTGAACACAGCTTTGATTCTTGTGAATTATATATAACTGCTCTGTAGAACAACTGATGTTATTACATTGAGCTATTTATCTTACTGGAAATAAGGTAATAATAAATTACTGTCCTTCACTGTTTAGGGTTTAAAATATACATAACTATAAAAAGTTTTAGTATATACATAACCATATATATATATATATATATATATATATATATATATATATATATATATATATATATATATATATATATATATATATATATATATATATATACATATATATAAACAAATAGTAGAAAGAAAAAATATTTTTTCAGTAGAAAATGCCGAAGAGATTCTTTCAGTGTAATATCAAAACATTTATTTATTTATAAGGATGATATTTCCGTATTTAATAATGGTACGGGTTTCAGCATCATATGCCTTGTATGCATTGTATCCGTGAAATCACTATACATATTTCAATGAATCAACTCCATCATGCATTTATGATGCAAGATAGGACAATCTCATTAGGTATTATCAACAGAATTTCTGTATATTGGTATGAGGCAGTCACCGATTCGTTATATTGTTATGAGGCTAATCAACCCTCCTGATGGAATCCAGTTCACAACACATTCTGACAGCCGGCGGCTTGTGCGTATCCCCACTCCTACATGTGCAGGCATGTCTGGCTCCAGACCTGATGAATAGTGGAGTTTCCATCCTCCATAGGAATCTCTAGTACCAGAGCCACGGAACTTTGTTGAGGAAACCCCTACTATACCTAGCCAGTAGCATCAAGCTAACTCCACTATTCCTGCTCCTTACAGGTAAGAGTTGTGATGTTAGAGGTTTCAATACTTCCAAACTGCTTCCTTCTAAACCGCTATATATATATATATGTATATATATATATATATATATATATATATATATATATATATATATATATATATATATATATATATATATATATATATATATATATATATATGTATATATATATATATATAAAGAAAAAGGGATGAAATCGAAAATGCAACTGAAGTCTTATTTTTTTAAAAGTATATATATTTATTTGATTCCTTTACCGGTTTCGCAGTTCTTCTGCTTTTCAAAAGGTGAGTTGAGATGGAGGGTCTGTGGTTTTTCTCACATCTGGTTGGTCTCTAAATGTTACTTGTTTTATATGGAAAAACTGGCTCGAAAACCAAGTTTTTCGAGAAGTAATTTGATTGGTTTGTCAATAATTATAATAAATTTCGCGCCAGTTCGCGTTACAATAGTTCTTCAAATAAGAGAGGGGGGGGGTTTGTCACAGGTTGTTTTTTCATATATGAGTGTTTGAATTTCTTTTTACTTGAAAAAATGAGGCTCACGAAGGCTTTTTTTTTGGTTGGTTATAAATGAAATTTGGCTGTCACGTGAACAAGTTTTCATTACATTTTTGCGCCCTTATTTGGAAAACTATTCTGTAGTCTATAGTGAATGTTATGACGATGGAGAGATAGTGGTCAAGGGAAAAGGGATTGGGAGAAATGTTCTGGTTCAGTGAATATGGCCAGCTGTCAGAGTTCAGGTGTCAGAGTTCAGATTTTCTATTGAGACTGAAGATATGTGTTTATTTGTGTGCTTGTGTGTGTGTATATGTGTGTGTGTGTGTGTGTGTGTGTATTGGAAGATGATTCTATTAGTAGAGATGGGGGAGGGAGTTGTGTGTGTGTGTATATGGGTGTTATGTGTGTGTGTGCGAGTATGTTAGATAGAGAGAATATATATTTTTTGTGTGTGTGTATATATATATGTGTGTAGGAAAGTGGTTCTATTAGTAGAAATGGGGAGGGTGTTGTAGGTGTGGGGGTTTTTATGTGTGTGTATGGGTGTTATGTGTGTGGGAGTATGGTTAGCATGTTAAGATGAAGAGAATATATATATATATATATATATATATATATATATATTGTGTGTGTGTATGTGTGTGTGTAGGAAAATGATTCCTTTAGTAGGAATATTTTTGAATGAACATATTTTCCTGACTTTTTCGTGTTTGCTGTTGTATTGCCAGTGCAAACGTATGTTTAAGGTTTATTTAGTTCGGGTTTTTATTTTCTAAAGTAGGTGTTATGTGTGTGTGTGTATGTCATATTGTGGTGTTGACATAATGTATATTAAACCTTATTTAATGTTGGTCTATATTTTTGAATAAACATATTTTCCTTATTTATTCGCATTTGTTCTGTTGTATTGTTAGCGCAAAGGTAAAATGGGAAGACTTGGAATTTGGGTGTCTTATTACTTGCGCAAATGTCTAGATGTGCACTTAGTGGTATTTGTCTCGTGGTTGGATCTCGTAATTGTTGGCGATGAACTGTCATTCTGTTTCTGAGTGTGAGTTTAGTTTGTCCTATATAATCTTCATTGCATCCTTTACATTTAATGGCATAAATTAGATTTTTTGATGAGCAAGTGAAGTGATTTTTTACAGTAAAATTTTGTCCTGATTTAAATGTATACGTGTTGCCTTCAATGAGGTGAGTGCAGGTTCCACAATTAGAGCGACCACATTTTTTGATACTTGGTTGTGGGTTTGTGGTAGGTAATTTGGCATTGGTGAGTAATGTTTTCAGTGATTTTGGTTGTCTTTTGCTTTTGATTATTTTGTGTGTTTCAAGGGCTTTTTTCATTCTTGGGTTTTGTTTTAGTAGTGGGATGTTATTGTGAATAGTGTTGTAAGCTTCCGCATTTCTTGGGTTGTGTGTTGAGATATATGATAGAATATTGGACGTACCTTGAATTTGTTTCTGTTTCCGTAATTCATCAATGCCTATTGCTTTAGCCCTTTCTATTCCATTATTTATTAGTAATAGTGGGTACTCTCTCTCAAGTAGAATTTCCTTTAATTCTTGAAGTCTTTTATTTCGCGTTTCATAATTGGAGACAATTGTGCAAATTCTTCTTGCTAGGTTAAAAGGAATGTTCGTCTTCGTGTGCTTTGGATGGTTGGAGGTGAATAGCAGATATTGTTTGGAATCTGTTGGTTTGTAGTGTATGTCAGTTTCGATATTTGTGTCTTTTTTTGTGATTAAGATGTCCAGAAATGGGAGTTGATCTTGGCTGTATTCCATTGTGAATTGGATGTGGTTATTGATGCCGTTTATTAAGTTTTTGAAATCCTTCAGTTGGTCGAGTGTGTGGGACCAAAGAATGAGGCAATCATCCAAGTAGCGTTTCCAATTCTCTGATAAATATTTGTGGAAGTTCAATCCGTATTTTGATTTGGACTGTTCATATATCTGGACTTCTAAGTATGCCATGACTAAGTTGGCATAAGTTGGAGCGGCTTTTGTGCCCATCGCAGTCCCCGATATTTGCTTGTAAGTATTGCCATCGAAATCAAAAAAGTTGTTCTGTAGGATGAATTTTAATCCCTCGGTGATGAAGCTTTTTTCTATTCTGTCAGGTATCTCATTGGGATATTTCTCTAGCCAGAATCCTATTGCTTCTAGTCCGTATTGGTGTGGGATCGTTGTGTAGAGATTCACTACATCGAAAGATACAATAATAGTGTCGTTGTTGACATGTTTGGGGAGGTGGTTTAAGAGGTCCAGATCGTCTCTTACAAGGCTTGGTATGTGTTTCAGTATTGGTTTCAGTAGTATGTCTATAAAGTTGCTCAATCTGTGTGTTTCACATTGTGGGCCCGCTACAATTGGTCTTAATTTAAGGTCTGTGGGGTATTGTGTGTTCACGCAGGCTGAGGTGGATTGTTTACAGGCATCGTTGATTATTTTACATTTGTGGATCTTCGGAAGTCCGTAAAGGTTGCTGGTTTTGTATTCAAAATTTGTTAAATAATCGCGTTCCTTTTTAGTTAGGTCTTCCTGGTATCGATAAATCAGTGTGTTTAATTTGGTCATTATTTTTGATTGCTGGTAGTTTTTTACTCTTTCATAGTAATTAGCATTTTGTAAGAGAGAGAACATAGAATTTTTATATTTTTCAGCCTCCATAATGATTAAAATTCATCCTACAGAACAACTTTTTTGATTTCGATGGCAATACTTACAAGCAAATATCGGGGACTGCGATGGGCACAAAAGCCGCTCCAACTTATGCCAACTTAGTCATGGCATACTTAGAAGTCCAGATATATGAACAGTCCAAATCAAAATACGGATTGAACTTCCACAAATATTTATCAGAGAATTGGAAACGCTACTTGGATGATTGCCTCATTCTTTGGTCCCACACACTCGACCAACTGAAGGATTTCAAAAACTTAATAAACGGCATCAATAACCACATCCAATTCACAATGGAATACAGCCAAGATCAACTCCCATTTCTGGACATCTTAATCACAAAAAAAGACACAAATATCGAAACTGACATACACTACAAACCAACAGATTCCAAACAATATCTGCTATTCACCTCCAACCATCCAAAGCACACGAAGACGAACATTCCTTTTAACCTAGCAAGAAGAATTTGCACAATTGTCTCCAATTATGAAACGCGAAATAAAAGACTTCAAGAATTAAAGGAAATTCTACTTGAGAGAGAGTACCCACTATTACTAATAAATAATGGAATAGAAAGGGCTAAAGCAATAGGCATTGATGAATTACGGAAACAGAAACAAATTCAAGGTACGTCCAATATTCTATCATATATCTCAACACACAACCCAAGAAATGCGGAAGCTTACAACACTATTCACAATAACATCCCACTACTAAAACAAAACCCAAGAATGAAAAAAGCCCTTGAAACACACAAAATAATCAAAAGCAAAAGACAACCAAAATCACTGAAAACATTACTCACCAATGCCAAATTACCTACCACAAACCCACAACCAAGTATCAAAAAATGTGGTCGCTCTAATTGTGGAACCTGCACTCACCTCATTGAAGGCAACACGTATACATTTAAATCAGGACAAAATTTTACTGTAAAAAATCACTTCACTTGCTCATCAAAAAATCTAATTTATGCCATTAAATGTAAAGGATGCAATGAAGATTATATAGGACAAACTAAACTCACACTCAGAAACAGAATGACAGTTCATCGCCAACAATTACGAGATCCAACCACGAGACAAATACCACTAAGTGCACATCTAGACATTTGCGCAAGTAATAAGACACCCAAATTCCAAGTCTTCCCATTTTACCTTTGCGCTAACAATACAACAGAACAAATGCGAATAAATAAGGAAAATATGTTTATTCAAAAATATAGACCAACATTAAATAAGGTTTAATATACATTATGTCAACACCACAATATGACATACACACACACACATAACACCTACTTTAGAAAATAAAAACCCGAACTAAATAAACCTTAAACATACGTTTGCACTGGCAATACAACAGCAAACACGAAAAAGTCAGGAAAATATGTTCATTCAAAAATATTCCTACTAAAGGAATCATTTTCCTACACACACACATACACACACACAATATATATATATATATATATATATATATATATATTCTCTTCATCTTAACATGCTAACCATACTCCCACACACATAACACCCATACACACACATAAAAACCCCCACACCTACAACACCCTCCCCATTTCTACTAATAGAACCACTTTCCTACACACATATATATATACACACACACAAAAAATATATATTCTCTCTATCTAACATACTCGCACACACACACATAACACCCATATACACACACACACAACTCCCTCCCCCATCTCTACTAATAGAATCATCTTCCAATACACACACACACACACACACACACACATATACACACACACAAGCACACAAATAAACACATATCTTCAGTCTCAATAGAAAATCTGAACTCTGACACCTGAACTCTGACAGCTGGCCATATTCACTGAACCAGAACATTTCTCCCAATCCCTTTTCCCTTGACCACTATCTCTCCATCGTCATAACATTCACTATAGACTACAGAATAGTTTTCCAAATAAGGGCGCAAAAATGTAATGAAAACTTGTTCACGTGACAGCCAAATTTCATTTATATCCAACCAAAAAAAAGCCTTCGTGAGCCTCATTTTTTCAAGTAAAAAGAAATTCAAACACTCATATATGAAAAAACAACCTGTGACAAACCCCCCCCCCCCTCTCTTATTTGAAGAACTATTGTAACGCGAACTGGCGCGAAATTTATTATAATTATTGACAAACCAATCAAATTACTTCTCGAAAAACTTGGTTTTCGAGCCAGTTTTTCCATATAAAACAAGTAACATTTAGAGACCAACCAGATGTGAGAAAAACCACAGACCCTCCATCTCAACTCACCTTTTGAAAAGCAGAAGAACTGCGAAACCGGTAAAGGAATCAAATAAATATATATATTTTTAAAAAAATAAGACTTCAGTTGCATTTTCGATTTCATCCCTTTTTCTTTATACTTCCACTCGTGTAGGACACCTCGGTTATTTTTCATTTTGTAAAAAAAACCTCACTTTCTAATATATATATATATATATATATATATATATATATATATATATATATATATATATATATATATATATATATATATATATATATATATATATATATATATATATATATATGTAAAGTTATATTTAAAATTGTTGGGTTACAACTAGTAAATATTTATAACTGATATAAAAGCACTCGACAAATATTTGGAGTATATTTACAATATTAAATAAATGGAAAACTATATTTATAAAACCATATTTATTTCATTATATATATTTCGGGGATATCATATTAACAATATGCTATGCCTTCATCAGACAAAATACAATATAAACAGTTTTATAGATAAATATATTCGACATACCGTAATAAACATCGACTTCCTTTGAAGAGGTTTACGCTAGCAGTGAAAATACAGAGAGACAGAAAGAGAGAAAAAAAAGGGAGAAAAAAGGGAGAAATAAGAAAGAAAGAAAGACAAAACGAAGAAAAGGAAGAAAAAGAAGAAAAAGAAAAAGAAGGAATGCATGGAACAAAATAGAGAGATGGAAAAATAGATAAAGCGAAGAGCTTCATGTAAAGAAACAGAAAGATATATATAGAGAGAGAGAGGAAATAGAGATAGATACATATATATATATATAGAAAATTAGGTAGTGGGAGGTCATTTTGAGTAAGTGTATCAATGATACATTTATTAATTTATTTATTTATTTATTTATTTATTTAGCTCAGGTATTAATGTAAAGGAGATATATAGAGAGATATAGAGAGATATAGAGAGAAAAAAAATTTAAAAATAGCCAGACATATTCGAGGCGTAGAAAACCCTATGTTTTAATGTATTAGTATTTATAAAACTTACACTATATTGTAAATATCAGTATTCCTGAATGAAACAAGTATCCACAATGTGTGAAAATTCATTATCTTATGTTTAGTTTTAAAAAATTCATATGTTTATGTGACAGCTACAAACATCAATGTGAATCCAACTGATTCACTCTGTAAACTCCAAGTTACCGGAAAACATTCTCAATGTGGTATAAAAATTTGAGCGTATTATTATTCTTGCGATTACTCTACAAGATTATCTATCAAGCAGAAATAGAGAGCAGATTTCAATATACCAATCAAAAATATATATTATATTATAAACAAAACTAAAAATAAAAAGATAACAATAATGATAATAATAAGTAAAAATATAAAATAGAAAACTAAAAAAATATATTAGGAAAGAATATTACATAATAAAAATATTGCATATTAAAAATACTACATATTAAAAAATATTACGTATTAAAAATTTACATATTAAAGATATTAAAAATATTAAAAATAAAAAATAAAATAAAAATAAAAATAAAAAATATTATAGAATACTACAATACTAAAAGAATAAAAATAAAAATAAAAATAAAAATAAAAATAAAAATAAAAATAAAAATAAAAATAAAAATAAAAATAAAAATAAAAATAAAAATAAAAATAAAAATAAAAATAAAAATAAAAATAAAAATAAAAATAAAAATAAAAATAAACCACAAAGAACAACCCTTCAAAGTTAATTGACAATATATTGCCAAGTTCATTACAAGACAAAGCCAAAAATTATCTATCAAATCACATCAAGCAAAGAACATCTCAAAAGGATTATGATGTCCAATTATGTCTACATATGTTCCTATATTTAATATAGAAGTTTATCTAGTGTAAGGTTAATTCAAAAAATTTGGAGCATCGGCTTTTAGGGTAGCTTAATTTTTCATGAGGAATGTTTAGATAAAAATAAAAATAAAAAAATAAAATAAACAATAAAAAAAGAGTAAAAAGAGGGAATCAAAGATTTAGGAATCAAAAAATTTATCGGCTAGTTCTCATATAAATATAAATCAAACTAAATATACTACATTTTAAATTTAAATTTATATTTAAACGTTGAGTTTAATCTATGTTTGCAACAACTGAATAAATTTGTCCGTAGGTTAAGGGAATTTTTAGATTTTAGTATAAAGAATATCTCCTATGCGCAGAGGTCACATGTCTCAGAGGATGAATTAAAAGGAATCCCTCTTGAGACTATATTCCAAGCCGTCGAATATCTAACGTTATCTAGCTTAAGTTGCCAGAGTACGCCTGATAGTGCCGTTGAAGATTTTTTATTTGGATCTGTGAAAGAATTCTTGTGGTTATTATAGCGAAGTTTAAATTCCGTCGATGTGGAACCGACGTAGTTAAAAGAATTAGAGTCAGTATTAACATTACAATTGTATACTATATTTTTAACTAAGCAGTTGTTATTTAACGGACATTTAGATCTATCTCTACAGTTACATTTGTTAACTTGTATATTATTTATGCTATTATCAGTAGGTTTTAAGTTCCTATTATTTATTCTATTAATATTTTGTGCTAAATTTTTGGTGGATGAGTAGGTTAATTTAATTGTATGCCTATTTAAGATTGAGTGATACCTATGTGTTCTAGGGAAGCGAATATCAAGAGCTTTGAAAAATAATTTAGCGATGTGGGTTTTAATGTTTAGTGAGAAAGGGGGGGCAAACCAAATTATGTTCCTAGTTCTATTTCTTTTTTGTCCTTTGGAATTATTGTAATGCTTTCTATTATAGTTGTTAATGCTGTTGCCGTAATTAAAAAAGTTGTTACTTTGTTTAGTTTGTCTATCATTATCTATGTACACAATCTTATCAGCATACCCTGCCCTAGCTAGTGCATCATTATAGTACTGGGCCTTTTCGTCAAAAATCTTTCTATTCGACGAGATCCTAGAGATACGTTTTTGGACTGAGTTTACTATAGTGTTTTTGACAGATCTGGGGTGGTTAGAGTTAAAGTTGACATAGTTTAAGTTTTCATTCAACTTGTGAAAAGGATAGTGGAGACATGTGTTGAGATTTAATGTTATATCTAGGAAATTGACTATTCTATGGTTGTTCTCAATTTCTATTTTAAGGTTAAAGTAATTTAAAAATTTTGTAATTTGTTTACATTTTCTATTTAGTTCAGGGTTATTATTATTAATAAGTAAAAGCATGTCATCCCTATATAAACCTCCGGTAGTACCAGGTATTTTCCTATGTAGCGAATTGATTAAAAATAAGCCCACAAGGTCAGTTACCTGAGCTGAGTCGGAAGATCCCATAGTTATGTCAAAATTGCTATCTATATCTGCTCTGGTCCATAATTTGTCATTAAATTCTATCAAAGTTTTCCTAGCCGATAATATAATATGCATTTCTTTGCTAGTTAGGTCCGTATGTTTGAATGCGTAATTTAGTGCCTTATTTAGTAGACTAGGGGTAATAGAAGAATAATAGTTAGCTATATCAAGTTGAATAAACCTATTATTATTGTTATATTTAATTTGCCTAAACCACTCAACAACCTCTCCAGTTCCCTTCCACAAGCTCAGGTTAGATACACAATCCAGGGGGTGATACAGCAAATTAAGAACTTGGATTGTGTATCTAACCTGAGCTTGTGGAAGGGAACTGGAGAGGTTGTTGAGTGGTTTAGGCAAATTAAATATAACAATAATAATAGGTTTATTCAACTTGATATAGCTAACTATTATTCTTCTATTACCCCTAGTCTACTAAATAAGGCACTAAATTACGCATTCAAACATACGGACCTAACTAGCAAAGAAATGCATATTATATTATCGGCTAGGAAAACTTTGATAGAATTTAATGACAAATTATGGACCAGAGCAGATATAGATAGCAATTTTGACATAACTATGGGATCTTCCGACTCAGCTCAGGTAACTGACCTTGTGGGCTTATTTTTAATCAATTCGCTACATAGGAAAATACCTGGTACTACCGGAGGTTTATATAGGGATGACATGCTTTTACTTATTAATAATAATAACCCTGAACTAAATAGAAAATGTAAACAAATTACAAAATTTTAAAATTACTTTAACCTTAAAATAGAAATTGAGAACAACCATAGAATAGTCAATTTCCTAGATATAACATTAAATCTCAACACATGTCTCCACTATCCTTTTCACAAGTTGAATGAAAACTTAAACTATGTCAACTTTAACTCTAACCACCCCAGATCTGTCAAAAACACTATAGTAAACTCAGTCCAAAAACGTATCTCTAGGATCTCGTCGAATAGAAAGATTTTTGACGAAAAGGCCCAGTACTATAATGATGCACTAGCTAGGGCAGGGTATGCTGATAAGATTGTGTACATAGATAATGATAGACAAACTAAACAAAGTAACAACTTTTTAATTACGGCAACAGCATTAACAACTATAATAGAAAGCATTACAATAATTCCAAAGGACAAAAAAGAAATAGAACTAGGAACATAATTTGGTTTGCCCCCCCCCCCCCTTTCTCACTAAACATTAAAACCCACATCGCTAAATTATTTTTCAAAGCTCTTGATATTCGCTTCCCTAGAACACATAGGTATCACTCAATCTTCAATAGGCATACAATTAAATTAACCTACTCATCCACCAAAAATTTAGCACAAAATATTAATAGAATAAATAATAGGAACTTAAAACCTACTGATAATAGCATAAATAATATACAAGTTAACAAATGTAACTGTAGAGATAGATCTAAATGTCCGTTAAATAACAACTGCTTAGTTAAAAATATAGTATACAATTGTAATGTTAATACTGACTCTAATTCTTTTAACTACGTCGGTTCCACATCGACGGAATTTAAACTTCGCTATAATAACCACAAGAATTCTTTCACAGATCCAAATAAAAAATCTTCAACGGCACTATCAGGCGTACTCTGGCAACTTAAGCTAGATAACGTTAGATATTCGACGGCTTGGAATATAGTCTCAAGAGGGATTCCTTTTAATTCATCCTCTGAGACATGTGACCTCTGCGCATAGGAGATATTCTTTATACTAAATTCTAAAAATTCCCTTAACCTACGGACAAATTTATTCAGTTGTTGCAAACATAGATTAAACTCAACGTTTAAATATAAATTTAAATTTAAAATGTAGTATATTTAGTTTGATTATATTTATATGAGAACTAGCCGATAAATTTTTTGATTCCTAAATCTTTAATCCCTCTTTTTACTCTTTTTTTATTGTTTATTTTATTTTTTTATTTTTATTTTTATCTAAACATTCCTCATGAAAAATTAAGCTACCCTAAAAGCCGATGCTCCAAATTTTTTGAATTAACCTTACACTAGATAAACTTCTATATTAAATATAGGAACATATGTAGACATAATTGGACATCATAATCCTTTTGAGATGTTCTTTGCTAGATGTGATTTGATAGATAATTTTTGGCTTTGTCTTGTAATGAACTTGGCAATATATTGTCAATTAACTTTGAAGGTTTGTTCTTTGTGGTTTATTTTTATTTTTATTTTTATTTTTATTTTTATTTTTATTTTTATTTTTATTTTTATTTTTATTTTTATTTTTATTTTTATTTTTATTTTTATTTTTATTTTTATTTTTATTTTTATTTTTATTTTTATTTTTATTTTTATTTTTATTTTTATTTTTATTTTTATTTTTATTCTTTTAGTATTGTAGTATACTATAATATTTTTTATTTTTATTTTTATTTTATTTTTTATTTTTAATATTTTTAATATCTTTAATATGTAAATTTTTAATACGTAATATTTTTTAATACGTAGTATTTTTAATATGCAATATTTTTATTATGTAATATTCTTTCCTAATATATTTTTTTAGTTTTCTATTCTATATTTTTACTTATTATTATCATTATTGTTATCTTTTTATTTTTAGTTTTGTTTATAATATAATATATATTTTTGATTGGTATATTGAAATCTGCTCTCTATTTCTGCTTGATAGATAATCTTGTAGAGTAATCGCAAGAATAATAATACGCTCAAATTTTTATACCACATTGAGAATGTTTTCCGGTAACTTAGAGTTTACAGAGTGAATCAGTTGGATTCACATTGATGTTTGTAGCTGTCACATAAACATATGAATTTTTTAAAACTAAACATAAGATAATGAATTTTCACACATTGTGGATACTTGTTTCATTCAGGAATACTGATATTTACAATATAGTGTAAGTTTTATAAATACTAATACATTAAAACATAGGGTTTTCTACGCCTCGAATATGTCTGGCTATTTTTAAATTTTTTTTCTCTCTATATCTATCTATATCTCTCTATATATCTCCTTTACATTAATACCTGAGCTAAATAAATAAATAAATAAATAAATAAATTAATAAATGTATCATTGATACACTTACTCAAAATGACCTCCCACTACCTAATTTTCTATATATATATATGTATCTATCTCTATTTCCTCTCTCTATATATATATATATCTCTTTCTGTTTCTTTACATGAAGCTCTTCGCTTTATCTATTTTTCCATCTCTCTATTTTGTTCCATGCATTCCTTCTTTTTCTTCCTTTTCTTCGTTTTGTCTTTCTTTCTTTCTTTCTTTTTTCTCCCTTTTTTCTCCCTTTTTTTTCTCTCTTCCTTTCTCTCTGTATTTTCACTGCTAGCGTAAACCTCTTCAAATGAAGTCGATGTTTATTACGGTATGTCGAATATATTTATCTATAAAACTGTTTATATTGTATTTTGTCTGATGAAGGCATAGCATATTGTTAATATGATATCCCCGAAATATATATAATGAAATAAATATGGTTTTATAAATATAGTTTTCCATTTATTTAATATTGTATATATATATATATATATTTATTAAAATAACAGATTAAAGTTTAAGCAAAGAATCGCTGCTTTCACCCTTAAATTTATATATATATATATATATATATATATGTGTTATTTTAATAAATATATATATATATATATATATACTCATCTTTATATATATATATATATGTGTTATTTTAATAAATAGTTGCTCTATGGTTCTTATATATTTGATATATATTTATCCTAATCGAACCCTCTATGGATTTTAGTCTTCGCATTTATTTTATTATTACTATTATATATATACTCAATTAATATTTTTTCGGGAATTCTCAACAATATATGAATTTGCACTGCTCTAGCATTAATTTGTAGACAATCCTTATGAAATCTTGCATTACAATGCATTGAAATGAAGTATTTTGAGAAATATATATAAATGTATATATGTATGTATGTTTGTGCGAGACTCTGCCTAAGTAAAGCTGGACTCGAAAGTCATCTTCGCAGTCATAAAGTAAGACCAGTGGTTGACTACCAGGCTGCTGTTGGAGATGCTACTCATCATGCTTGCCAAGTATGTGGTAGAGAATGTAAATCAGCAGGAGGGCTCAAGCGACATGCAAAAGTACATGAACTCCAACCACAGCCGGCTATTCTGAGTGAATGTTTTGGTTGCCGACTCTGTGCAAGACATTTTAGATCATTGGCTGGTCTAAAATGCCACATTCGATCGCAGCGCTGTTAGTTGCTATCGTGTGTGTGTGTATGTATCGATATGTTTATGTGTGTGCGTGTGTGTGTATATATATATGTATATGTATATTATTATTGTTGTTATTATTATTATTATTATTGTTATTAATGTATATGTGTGTGTGTATATATATGTATGTGTATATATATATATATTTTTTTTTTTTTTTTTCTCGTGCAATGGCCATACTCGATAACGAGGGGCAGCCATCATGTATGTATGTATGCATATATATATATATATATATATATATATATACATACAGGGAGAGGGGGGAAAAGAGAGAGGTTGATATTATGAAGAATGTGATACAAAAAGAAATATAAAATAAATTGCTATGTGGCTCCAGAGGAAAAGATTTAATACATAGAACAAGCTAATATTATTGAACAGACTATTACAAATAAAATCACTATTTTACTATTTATCCGATTTCTATCGATCGCTATAAATAACTTGTCTGAAACAATGGCCAATTGTGACAATATCGTTGCAATTAGGAGACTTGATATGCAAATCAGAAAATAACCATTATTAACCAATGTTGTTTGGGCTTCTGAATTATTTATTAGTTGATAGATTCATCAATTTATCTCGTCATTAGTTATTTTTAATAAAGTAAATTATATATGACAATTTCAGATTCTGATTGTATTCATGTAAAAATTCCTATTTTGATTTTCTTTTCAAATATCACATTGGAAGTTATTATCTGTTGTTCTGAAGGGTGGTGGATTTGCAGTATCGGTAGAGAGTCGGACGCCATGCTTTGAAGCATAGAGTTACGTACCTTTACGGCCTGAGTTCAAATCCCGCCGTGGTTTACTTTGCCTTTCATCCTTACGGGGTCGATAAAATAAAGTACCAGTAATGCACTGGGTAATTGCTGGCCTTGTGCCTAAAGTAGAAACAATTATCTGTTGTTCTAAAATTGGAACAGTAGATCAATTAGATTAGAGAAATGAACTGATACTGTTCTGTTCTATTTCGTGTCTTTATCTCTCCATATTTTTGTAATAGTCTCAGAAGCAATGAAACCAAAAATTCATTCGCTATTTCAATTGTGTAATGTTGCACCAATAAAAGAGCGTCACTGATTATAAGTAGGAGTGTTTGATAAAAGCTTCAATGTTAATTATGGAAAATGTAGTTTACCTTGTTTCCTGCTTCTAGCAAAGGAATTAGATTGTGCACATTACGAATTATCATTAGACGATTAGAATACCAAGAGAATTTACAGAGTATTCAACAGAATTGTAAAATAAAACGATTAAAAAATGTTCGTAGAAATTAATAGTATTCGTATTTATGATATGACGGATAATGTGAGCTCCGGAAGAACAGCATGATGAAGAATTTGGTTAAACTATAAAAAGATAGTTTCAGTTTCATTTATCAAGTGTTTCAAATTCAAAACTTTAACTCGTGCTCAATTAGATACAGAAAAGATGTAATGTTTTATACTAGAAATTCTATACATCAATCGGAAGTAATATATCGAAAATGCAGGTTTATATTTATGCTATACAAGCATGCCCGTTTCTTATGAATTGCCATTCTTTTAAATAATTCTAAGGAAATAATTCATGTAATTATTTGAGAAATTATAAGTTTATCACCAAATCAGCAGAAGTGAGCAGAGACAATAACATAAACATGTTTAATATGGAATAGCTTAGTAAAACAATTTTGAACAGATCAATCAAATGTTTCTGTTACCATTTACAATATAAGCAAAACGTTCCGAATGTACTCTGCTATATCTTTGAAAACAAATAATAGTATAAGTAAATGAGACCGCCTAATACTTAATAGGATTTATGACTTGCTATGAAGATGTAAAAATGTGACGAAACTACTTCTGATAATATGTACGTGTGCTGCTGACACCTCGGTATCAGTAAATGAAATTATTTTGTTTCCCACAAACCCCCCAGATTTGTATATTTCAAGATAACTTTGTAGATATGTTGAAAAAGCGACTCATAATAAAATCGAGATTAAATGTCTATCGTTCGTTCTGTCACAAATAAAATGTGGTATGTAGTCACATAAGGCTTCTAGGGACATTACGGTACGTGAACAAAACATAGAATGTATTTTATATACATAGTTTGTCATTGCTTTCTCTGGATTTCTAATACATAACTTCTGTCTCAAATCTCAATCATTGCTATAGAAAATATGCTTTTCCAGGATGCAATGTAGTGATATCGAACCAGGTTTTTGGAAGCAAACTTCCTAATACAGACGACAATGCGAACCTAGTTATCATTTCAAAAAACTTACTCTAATTTCAACAATCTGTAATATGATAATGGAACTATTAAATAATACATCACACCGTACACATAAAAGTTATGTATACATGTGAAATGTACTATTATTTAGAATGGTCGTTTTAAAGCAAGAGAAGTCAAATGCACTAAGTATTTCTTCATCAATCGGAACTCAACCGTTCGGTGAAACGGATCAATTCTTCCATTTCTTCCATCGTTATAATCCGGTGAAGGAAAATATAAACATATTTATATCTTACGCAACAAAGTTGGGCAGAACTAATATAGTGAAGGATTTAAATTCCGCTGAGGTGTCTGTTGTTACTGATATATATCATATAAATATATAACACATATTATAGATATTTTGTCTAAATGAAATGCACTTTATTTGGTAAAAAGATATAAAATACTAGAATATCAGTTTCTAGTAAAGGAATAAATGCGAATAGACTTTTTCATATGTATATATATCTTAAAGCCAAATAGAATAGTGTAAATTCATTCTTTCGTCTCATGTGCATCAACCTACAGTGGAAACTGCATATGTATGCAGAAGGATAACCCAAAAGAATGCAACCAATGTCATATAGCACAACATGGTAAACGTAATGACCCAGAACTTTCTGTTCATGTGTGTAATATGTTATTATCCTGTATTTAATTGGGAATATAAATATTTCCTGTAAGGTTAAGCTATATTGCATGACTATAAACACAAACATAATAGTAGACATCAAAATTAGTCCAAACAAGAGATATTACGGTGAAAGAACCATGCAGCGAAAGAAGTAGCTTGATTCTTCATATCGATCGATATGAAATAATTGATCTTCTCTCTACAACGTTTGGTGGTATATACAAGCTCGCTTATAATGCACCACAAGAAAGCCGACTAAACATCATTAAATGTTCGAAGCACCCCCTCCAAAGAATAATAAATATAACAAAGAAAACAAATGGCAGAGATTTATGAATCTCAGAGTATAATAGAGCACTTTATCCAAAACCAATTCTTCAAAGTTTCTCCATAACATTTTGTCATGTCTGATTTTATATATGTCTCTCTGATTGATGGTATTATAAGTGCGTGATTATCAGGCTGACTTTTCAACAATATTCTATGTTGCATAACAAAAAAAGGTCTTATATTTTCACATGTAATGTCACAGGAAGAACTTGCCTGTTGATATATAAACAGTAAAATAATAAGGAACGTCGCGTGATTTCTGATTTCAGTAAAGGAAAGAAATATTTATGTAGTTTATGCACACGTTGGCAACAGTTACTTGAGATATATTTATTAAATTATGCGCAGCAATGTTCAGAATAGAATACATTAGAACAATCATAACAAAATGTTTTTATTGAACTCTTATAAAAACATAAATATATTAAGCCTACAAGGGATGACTCTATTTGGAGAAGTAAATATGGTTTTGTTTGATTAAATCAGAGATCTAATTTTAGATATGAAATGATAAGATTTAACAGATATATTGACAGTGTAACTAAAGCGAAATAATTTCAAGTAAGTAAGAAATCAATACAAAAGAGTGAAGGAATGGTACATAATTAAAGATTGAGCAGAATAAGAAATATTAAAATAATTATATGCAATGATTGCATATACAACATATGTGTGGACGTACGAAATTGAACTACTGATGTTTTAGAACGATATTAGTCATCTACAGAACGATCTTTACGATTCATAACTTAAATGTACATGCTTGTTTATATAGTTTTAATTAAGATACAACGAAGTAATCACGGCATATGTTGTTAAGAGATTTGGGGAAAACTTTTTAAGATTAACAGAAAATATGTTACACTGATACCTACAGGAAAGGAACTAATGCTGAAAATGTTTTGACATTCAATCCCCTAGAGTAAACTATTAAATTGTTGCAATTCAATGAAGTTTTTAAACGTATATCACGTGGGGCTTCAAACATTCAATCGGCCACCAGAGGAAAAGTAACTTGTATATTTGAGGTAAAGAACACTGATTCGCTGAATCGCTATAAAGCGATGCAATATACAAACTTACTAGAACAATGAAATACGCCGCATGTTCTAATGGTTGATAAGTCTAACACGGTAGCCCAATAGTGTATTTAATAAAATGAACATATGTTTCGGAATGGTTATACCACGATATGTTGGTGCGTATATTCCAAATGCAACGTATGTAGATAGCACACAGAAGGTTTGAGACCATCTAAAACATTTCTAGAAATTGACTTATCAGCTGATACATAGCAATTCGATGTATTCAATACTCCAGCTTCTATTTAGTAATTCACGAACAGGCAACGTTGTAGAACAACGAATGAAAATGAAGGTTAGCTACAGTTCAGTACTTCTTCTGTTGTCTAAACTCACAAGCATAACATATTCAGACAGTATGCACTACCTAAAATCTCCCGAAGTATTCTCCAACCTCTTGTAAAAGACGAAGATGTTATTACCATTGCAAATCTTACAGGAGTACATATCACACACGCGAGACCGATATATATATATATATATAGGAAAATGTTTAACCCCGACGGCAGAGCTCGAGCCGTTTCGACGGCTATTTCTGTCCAGAAATAGCCATCGAAACGGCTTCAGTTCTGCCGTCGGGGTTAAACATTTTCCTATTACCCACTCTACTACTCTAAGTATAGAGTACTCTGGTGCGTTATGATCCATCTGGTTCCTTACCACACCTCCTTTTATATATATATATATATATATATATATGTATATATGTATATATATATGTATATATGTATATATATATATATATATATATATATATATAACTGTTTCTACTTTAGGCACATGGCCAGCAATTACCCAGTACATTACTGGTACTTTATTTTATCGACCCCGTAAGGATGAAAGGCAAAGTTAACCTCGGCGAGATTTGAACTCAGACTGTAAAGGGACGTAACTATGCTAGAAAGCATGGCGTCCAACCCTCTACCGATACTGCCAATTAACGGCGATGAATTAGTTTTGTGAGGTTTTTTATATGAAATCGCGCGTCGAAACAAATATTGTTATACTTGGGGAGGGTCACAGTGAGTGTGTTCTGTTATTAATTATGGCAATATTATTACACAAATATGACCCTCCTCAAGTATATATATATATATATATATATATGTATGTATGTTTGTATATGTTCTTCTGATTTAATAATTTCACAAATGTTTTACCAATAGAGAGAGAGAGTCGGTTTCTAGCATAGACACAAGACTCTCTCATTGGAATTTACACATCAACTAGGTAGATATGTATGGATGCATGCATGTGTAGATATGGATGTTATTGTATGTGTGGATGTGTATATTTTGAGTTGTATGTGTGCATGTGTATATGTTTTGTATCTGTACATGTGTATATGCAGTTATTAGATGCAAAATGTTTGGAATGTTTTACATATTTTTACTGTTCCATTAATGGATTGTACTTGTAGTTTCCTAACTAGTTGTGCTCTTTCTGTTCCTGTCAAGCCTAGCTTCTCAAGATTTGTATTGAGGCAGTTACTAACATATCCCAGTGCCCCAATAATCACAGGCATAAATCTGAAGGTGTAATCAGGGTGGAGTATCTGCAGATTTCTCAACAGTTCTGCATAAATATTCTCCTTTTCACTAATCTTTGATATTATATTGGCATCTGCTGGGCAGCTAATTTCCACTACTGTGCATGTTTTCTTCTCCCTGTCCCATATCATAATATCTGGTCTGTTATGCCTGCATTTTATTGGGGTTTTTACTGGAACATTCCACCAGTACTCTTTTATATTATGTACATGGATGTCTTCCACATTGTTGTAGCTTTTAATGTGTTTATTATCGGAGCTATCGTTTTTACGAACTGCATTGTACAGTGTTTTGTCCACTACATCATGCCTCATAGGTAGATAGTACCGCGATGACATCTTTGGGCAGCTGTCGATGACATGGGTGATATCCTCGATGTTAGTTCTGCAGAGTCTGCACTTGTTATCACATCGAGGTGTTTTGCCTGCATCCCTATCTCTTTTGTGAATCAGGTATTTCGTGCTAATCTCCTGTTCTTGGATTGCAACAGCGTATCCTTCAAAGTGGGAGCCAATATAGCAGTTGTTGGTCCAAGATAGACTTCTTTCCTTATCTATATTACTCTCACTCTGGAGCTTCCTGGCAACATATCCATGCATGATTCTTTGCTGATAGGCATGCAGTTTTTCATCCATGGATTCACTGCGATACTGCTGAGCAACATCCCTGGGTGTGAGTTTTTGATTATCACACAGGGAATATCTCTCAAGGAGTTCCTTCCCAACTCTCATGATCTTATCTGTTTCATGCAGATAGACTTGCTCGAGAAGCGGGCCCCTACGCTTCGAGGTTCGTAGATGTTGTCGGAGAGATATGATGCGACATTCAAACGTTATCTGGACTGATGTTAGGCCTCTGCCTCCCTGCTTACGTTTCAAGTAAAGGCGGTCTATGTCACTGTTGATGTGGAAGTTTTCGGTGTTGTTCAGTATTTTTCGAGTTCCAACATCAACTGCTCGGATTTCGTCTATCGTCCAATTGAGTATTCCAAACGTTGGTGTTAGGACAGGCACAGCAAACACATTGTGAGCCACTGTTTTGTTTTGCGCAAAGAGTTCCGATGACCAGATCTTTCTTAATCGGGTGTAGTATTCCCTGGTTACACGTTCTTTATTACAGATACCATTATAGGATATGTTCTCATCTATCCCCAGGTATCTGTAGCAGTCCTCATCAGATATTGGTGAAAGAGTTAGACCATTGATGACAACGTTGTTAGATTGGGTTGTTGTTTTTCCCCGCTTTACAGTCATGTATGAGCATTTATCTTGGCCAAACTCCATTCCTATATACTTTGAGAACGTTGTAAACAGGTCAAGATTTTTCTTCATCCCATCCATGTTCTTGGCATAGAATTTCAGATAGTCCACAAAGAAGTTATGGGTTAGGTTCGTATTTCTGTCCTCCTGTGAGCCAATGATGTATCCCTCACATTTCTTGAGCAGAAAGGACAATGGGTTTAATGACAAGATGAATAATATCACAGAGAGACTGTCCCCCTGAAATATAACCATGCAATATTTTATTTTATCAGTGAAAATAGAGTCCTCCCTCTCTGTCTTTAACCTTAGGATAGTAGTCCAAGAAGAAGACAGCCTCTCTATGGCTCTGACAATAATGTCTGGGACTTTAGCAAGTTGGAGGGCCTCTATTATCCAAGGATGGGGAACAGAATCCAAAGCTTTCTTGTAGTCCAGCCCGACTCTAGTCATATTCCTCCTAAGTTGTCTCACCTCTGACATCGCAGTTTTGTTGATTAGGAGTTGTTCAGCACATCCCCAAACCCCTTTATTTCCAACTGCTTGTTCATCTGTGATGATGTTATTATTTTCACAATGATCTAGGTTCAGGCAGGCTGTATACATCTTATACATCAGGTTCTGGCATGCGATGGGTCGGTAGTTTTTTGCCAAGTGGGTGTCTTTGTTCTTGGGGACCAGTAACGTTTGTGCTAATGTCAACCATTCTGGTATAAGTGTATCTCCCTGAAGAACTTGTTGGTCGAGGTCAGTAAGATACCTCCGATAGAATATTAGTTTTTTGTACCAGTAGCCGACAATCGTGTCTCTTCCTGGTGTTTTCTTATCTTGGAGTTTTTCTATCACAGTCTCAAGGGTACCCTTACTTATTTCGTATGTTTTTGTTGTAGTGTAGGCGCTATAGTTCTTTCGGATTTCTCTGAGCCACACTGCATCTTGGTTGAAATATGTTTGTATGTATGTATGTATGTATGTATGTATGTATGTATGTATGTATGTATGTATGTATGTATAGGGATCTGTTTACATTCCTGTAAGATTTGAATTCAAATATCATTTCGAAGATAAGAGTCCGGAATATTTTTTTCTCTGAGAGTTCCTAATAATCTGAGGAAAGGAACTTTCAGCTCTGAAATATTAGGACGAAAGAAACAAATAAAATAAAATGAAATAAAATAAAATAAAATAAAAATAAAGATTACCTTGTAACTAACTTTGTCTTCATCTTCTCATCCATTTTTGCTAAATAGAATTCAAAGAATTATCAACGAGGTGCTACATCCTTCTTAAAATGGTTATTAAAATCGTTACGTGGTAATCTTTGTTTTGGTTTTTTGGTGTTGTTCTTTTTTCTGTCTAATATTTCGAGATCTAAAAGTCCATTCTCTGGGGTCTAAGGAACGCTCGGAAGATAATGTTCCTATTTCCACTTTTTGGGATTAAATTGTGGGCTCCTGCAATGCTACCGTGGGCCCCCTCGGGCTCACTGGCCATTGGGAAACTTGGCAAGCTGGCCAGTCGGCCACTGTATATATATATATAGGGACCCACGGTAGCATTGCAGGAGCCCACAGAAGCATTGCAGGATCTACCGTAGTATTTTAGTGGCCCATGCTTGCTTAGCTTTCAAAAAATACCTGAAGTCTAAGAGAAAGAAAGTTTATGGAACACCCAAATGATTTAGAAGTCGACCTTAAGTAGGAGCAATAACATTAAGAAAGACATGAATACACCACATCATTTTGTTTTTAAAATTTTGGAAGTAGGTTTATAAGTATGAATTTTCATAAGATTTTCGTAGTTGTCTCCCTGGCCTATTGTTAGGTACTAGAGACGGTGGCGATCCAGGCATTGCGTTCAATCCTGGTCGAGAGGTACATGTAGTCATTTTCAGTTTTTATTTTACAATCCATAGAAGAAAAAAACAGAAAAGGTTTACCGGGAGCCCTACTACCGTCCAGGATCGAACCTCAGACCAGGATAACCACCGTCTATGATTCTTCGAACTAGGCCAACGAGACAACTACGAAATTGTAATGAAAATTAATAATTATAAACCTACTTTCAAAATCAAAGTTAAAAAGATGTGGTTTCGTTCATGGCTTTCCTAGAGCTAATAGTAATATTTAGGGTCGACTTGTCAATCTTCTGGCTTATTATTCCTATGTGTGTTTAACTGTTGAATTACTTTAATTGAGGTCCCCAACTGTAGTATTTTAGAGGTCAATGCTAGCATTCTATATGTAGGTGGGCCCTCTTCATCTGGCAACCAATATTTTTAGACCCAGTCCACCACTATATATATATATATATATATATATATATAAAAATAAAAGATCGAAGGCCACATTCAGTTGATTCAGGTTTATTTAAAACTCCGTTATACATATTTCACTGAGGACTACCAATTGTGATAGTCTGAGTTCTTCAGGTGGAAAAACCTAAAATAAACATAGAAACCACTAAAATAGAAATAAGAAACCACTAAATTTGGAAAGATCTAATAATTTCCCCGAAAAAATATTTTCTTTTCATAATACAGTGGGCCAGCCGAATGCGTGGTGTTGTTGATTCGATAATCGTCCCCTGTATGAGCAGAAAAGTTTTGGCGGAAGTGCTGGTCAGTTTAGAATATAACGAAAACAGTTGGTAGACCTTCTGCCTCCCCTCTGTATCATTAGCTGTTGTAGTAGTCGTCTCGGCGGCTGCTATAATAGTAATCACAACCAACTCCTTCCAGCCCATATTGTCCACAGGTCTGCAACTATTGTGAATATTATAACTGATACCAAAATTAAATATATAAGAGATAGATTAAAATACAATAAATAAGCTAATCAATTAAGAACAAGAGGAAAGGTTATATTAGAGAGGATATATATGTGGGAAAGAAATGATTATATTTATAATGGAAAAAAATTGCAGAGTGAGATACATGAGGATGAATAAGAGATAAAGTTAAAGATTGATTTAATTAGGGTTAGTGCAGAGTCATTCAGTAGAAGATAGAAGAACAACCTATACAGCAATATACGAGATAAACAGATATAGTGTATACAAAGAAAATGATAAGTACATATAATACAATAATAGAAAAATACGGGGTCCGTACAAGTTTATCCAAAACAGCAATACAGGTGTCCGACTCTAAAATGAGTGTTGGGAAGATAAATAGAGCAACATATGGAAATTAACGTTAAAATAGGGGCTGAGATAGAGTTCAAAGTGTTCCTAGAGAGATTTCAGCTGGTCTGTCAGCTTCTGTGCATTAGGTGGGGAGGGGATAAGGTCTACTCGTAGGTGTTCTTATTCCTTGGATAGCCGCTGGTTAAATTCCATAAAGTTTGTCCGTGGTGAGGGGAAGTTGTTATCCTGAATGTTTCGCTAGTCCATAGGGATGAGGTGGGTCCTCGGGTTAGCTCTGGTAATAAAAATGGAGTGATAGCTGGTTAACATTTAAAACATGTAAATGGATATAGTAATCTCTAAGACTAGTTGAAGTATTAATAACCTGACCCAGTCTGTTATAACAAAACTGTAATGAAATGTGTGTTGAACATGAGTAGAAATAATATACAGATTATACATTTCTCGTAAATTTCCATAAATATGCAGCTACAATACATATATTGTAATGTATCAACGAGGCTCTTAGATACATTTTGATAAAATAAAAATGGAGGGAGATTGATATCTGCCCCAAAAAGACGAGACGAAATGTATCCGAATACAAAAAAAGCACAAAACGAAAAATAATATCTGAAGAAAACAATAGATTTAACGATAGTAAAAATAACCAAACATATTTACAGGTGACATAATAAATATGTTTCCGATTAAGCTACCTGTAACATAACAAACATTTCCAAAATGTGTACACGCAGAAAACAATTAAATGTATAAAATAACAATTAAATATATAAAATAACAATTGAATGCATGACATCAGGAAATCATTTTTTAAGAACATGATAAACACAATGCGCGTAGAACCAATATGATTTTATCCGAATCCGGTAAAACATTGGCTAGACGTTTGTAGCATATATACAAATATAATACAAATACAAAATAGAACAACAAATCTCTTTCTAAAGTTGTTCAGATAAGGATAAATTTTGGTAAACTTATTTTATCTCTGCCCCAAAAGGAGGAACTGGATAAAGTCGACCGGCTCCATATGGAGGGTGTCGTAAGTCACAAAAAACAAAATTGAGTCTTTTTCTTTTTAACCCCAAAATGGGTTTAAACCGGTAAATAGAGACCTACCTTCAGAGCAAGGTTCAAACAAGTGCTGTCGTTTTGAAATCCATAATCATGATTTCTACTATAGGCACAAGGCCAACAATTTCGTAGTGAGGGGAAAGTCGATTAAATCGACCCCAGTGCGTTACTGGTACTTTATGTTATCAACCCCGTAAGGATGAAAGACAAAGTTGATTCATATCTGAATCGGCGGGATTTGAAATTAGAACGTAAAGGGACGTAACCTAATGCCGCGAAGCATGGTGTCTAATCCTCTATTATAATAGTAATAATAATTTCTTTACTAACCACAAAGGTTTTACATTAAGAAAACATGAGGACGACGCAAAATGAAAACAGAATTGTATATCTGTGTGTCTGAGTGTTGGCTTATGGGTTTTGCGTGTATACAGGTATAACAATACTAAAAAGAAAGGTAACAACGAAAATTGTAACAATGGAAAATTCCCTAATAGAGAGAACTTGTTCGAGGGTCACTCATTGAAAAAAAAAACATGAAACCGCTGGTGCCTGATCTCTCGGGTAATGCCCTGTCTACGTTGTCCTCCTCCAATCTAGAGGCGCACACTTAGAGCGGGCCCATTTACTCGGGCAATGCTCAACTCCAACCCATCTCACAAAAAATGTCTGGAAGGCAGCATTTTCCTCTCTAGCCTGATTTTCTTCTTCACGGAAGAGGAATTGCTTGTTTTCAACTCTTTCATCCATCTTCACACTACAAACTGTTTTGCAAATCAGATAAAAATAGTTTGCCCTTTCTGTTTAAATGAAGGCGGTAGAACGATCTTCACAACGGACTCATCATCACCATTATGTTTACATTGTGCTACGATTAAGTGACTATCATACATCTATGTTAGAGCTAACCCATTGTGTTGCTAAACTCCCCATATGAGCCGAGTGTGCCTCAAGTGGATTACACTGAATTGTAAACATTTGAATGAATTCCCTGGTCTGAGGATATATTCTTTTCGTTAAGTCATGAACAAGACGGACACTATTGATTGAAGATTCATGTCTCATGATATATGTGGGCGATGTGACTAAGAAGTTTTATCCATTCGTGATACGACTTTTAAGCTCAGTTGAATAGATATTACATTTTGCCTTAAAGCACATAGCATAATGATG
This sequence comes from Eledone cirrhosa, assembly GCA_964016885.1. Lineage (NCBI taxonomy): Eukaryota > Metazoa > Mollusca > Cephalopoda > Octopoda > Eledonidae > Eledone > Eledone cirrhosa. The sequence goes on from OZ024746.1 coordinate 44,955,898, forward strand.
GTAATAAATATTACAACGAAACAAATACATACGAAATATATAAGCGAGATGTTCGTGAAGCATGCATCTCAATTTTATGAATACAAAGACGTTGGTAACAATATTGAAGTGCTTAGAACAGAAATCGAAAACATCATAACAATTTACAATTGCACAAAGCTTATGCACCTGCTTCTGATTATTTTCTTCTGGGAGTATTTGTTCTACTTTATGACTTAAGCCTTTGACTGCTGCAGTGTGAGATAGCCTCTAGCATTATTATTGCTGTAGGCGTTGTTATTGTAAGTTATACTAATATTAGTATTAGCGTTTCTCTTTTTAATATACAACATTGAATGACTACTTTCAAAGATATTTCTATTGTCTAACATATAAATACAAAGCATGTTTTGTGTTGTCGAATAACACTGCATCCGAATACGGTTTCAGTTATCTGGAATAATTCTACAAAACTGATAGAAGCTGCTTACCATATTTTTATGATATTGTTTTGCTGTAAATGGCAATGGGATGGCTAACACTATGATGGAAGTTTAGCTTCCTTATCTGAGAATGTATCTGGAAAGCAAATTACAAAAGGTTATTGGGTGTTTCCATAGACTGCTTACAATAGCCTGTGTTGATATAATTTATTACATGCTTTCCTTAACAACAACAACAACGAAAACAACAATAATGATAATGGTTTCTGATTTAGATGCAAGGTCAGCAATTTTGTGGGTAGAGGAACGTAAATTAAATCAACCTCAGTTCGTTACTGGTACTTTATTTTATTGTCCATGAAACAATAATAAGGATAATGGTTTCTGATTTAAGCACACGGCCAACAATTTCGGGGTGGGAAAAGATGATTAAATCGACACTAGTGCATTACTGGTACTTTATTCTATCGAACCCATAAGGATGAAAGGAAAATCTAACCCCGACAGGATTATAACTCAGACCGTAAAGGGCCGTAACTCTATGCTAATAGTTTATTTATTATGCTCAATGCTCTTAAATATATACAAATATAATTTCATGCACGAGGATTACAAAAAAATGTAGGAATGGACATGCCAAAGTTAGATTAAGAGTAGGAGAGAATAAGGATGATGTTTCATAATTGACATTAGAATTTTATGAAGCTTAAGCAATACAGAGAGAAAAATACATTAAAAAACTTAGAAATTAAATCAAATACAATTTTAACAGTAAAAACAGAATTCCGGGGCCCAAACCCATATAGTAGTGAAATCACATTAGTTATCTACAGCCCGAAAACGTATGTTAACTCGCTATATTATAGTTTTGTACGCCTATATTTCTGCAAGCATTTGTTACTTTGGATATGCGCAACATTCAAATACGTCTGTGAGTTATGGTTGACGTTCCATGTGATTTTCACGAACATCGGACTTATATCTCTCAGAGAAGCTACTTAAACATCTGGAAGTATATTATGTTCACATATATGAAATATAGTTTGAACAATAGCTATTTCATCTAAAGAAAAACTCGAATGGTGATATAAATGCTTTACTTCTTAACACAGGATTATGTGGCTTCTAAATGGAAGTAAAATATCTCTTTCACCAGAAACCCAAATAACTGTTGTTGGAAATAGCTAAAATATCCATACACTGTGAGTGGTCATAAACCATAGATAATATCCCTAATAAAAGAGTATTAATGCATACTTAGAAGAATGATTATGACGTATCTAATAGTAACGAGAATAATTATTCATTACAGAAGGCACAGGGCCAAAAGTTGTAGAAGCGAAAATGGATAGTGCATAGCATTCAAGATATTTCAATGGTGATATTTTCTTGTAAATTAAAAGGAATTGAATTCATTTGCCAATCAATATTGGCTAGAGAAAAGAAATCATTTCCATACTAATAATAATATTGATGAGAATAAAATATGAAAAAACAAAATACGAATAAATGCTAGAGGACATGTCCAGCGATATACAAATGGTGGGTAATAACCATAACAAAGTTGAATATACTAATATTGGTTGCTGGCTTCAGTATTTGGAGAGAACATTAATAACGATAATTAATGTTGTTAATAAAACATAATAATAATGGTGTCGTAAATATGAAATTTCTTTGGGGAAACCAATGGCTATAATACTTAATGAATAAGTAAATGCTATAACTTTGGGAGATTAATGAAAGTCTATGTCGATAAATTTCAATTTATTGAGGTTAACAAAATAGAATAAGATTGTAGCGGGAGAGAACTCCAAAGAATAAAACAGGTTTGTACTTGCATCAAGAATTAGTTCTACTTTTGTGGAGCGTTTTAATGTTTTATCAACCAATGATTATATTTGCACATTCGTAACTATTTTTAATTTCGTATTGTGGATCACCTGTTATATTCGGGCGAGAATAATTTGCAAATTATAGTCATGTGGTCGATGTCCGTTTGCTTATAAAGTGGATCGTAATTAGTTACTCTACACAAATAATAATTGCACAAATAATCTTTGAGAAACATTTTATTTGAAAATATTCATTCATCATTGAATTCTGAATATTCAAAAGAATATATTTTCATTTTCATTTCAAGACTTTAAACAATGTAATCACTATGGGTAGGAATGAATTTAGCAATAGTTAAATTTTGATTTATTTTCCTGTAGAAAAGTATTTACTGTTTCAAATTTACTACACAATCTACTGCAGAGACTGCCACAGCCTACATTTCGAAAGTATTTCTCAAATGTATAAATTCCTAATTTTCCCCACACAGCTTAAACTTACACTATACACATTCATATAAGAGAACATTTAAAATATATGTCATTTCCAGGAATCACCAATACCATATCAGGTTCTTCAATATCACATTTAAGCTAACCTTTATTCTATAGTAGTGCTCGACATATTCATAATTATCAGAATTTATTCATTATATTTTATAATGAGTATTTGTGATATGTGGATCACATTCTATCTACATGAATATATATCTTTCTTTCAAAAAATTGTTTCTAGAGACACATAATTATTTATGTTCCAATGAAACTAATCTTTATCATCTGCAAACAATTATTAATGATTAATTCTGCAAAATCAATTAATTGATAATGTTCATTTAATTATTAGCTACCATCAATAACTTTTATCTTTGATCACCATGTCCTTTCTTCTTTTGTTATTCATCTACGTTAAGTCAATAGACTTATATTTGGTCATAGCATTATAAATTTATTCTTGATTTGACAAACTTTGATGTCAACGTTTTACATCTAATACCAATTATGTTATATGGGCAACCAATTTATTAAAACATTTACATAGAGATATGACAAGTCTACAGATTACAGGATTTATATATTTCATAGGCCAAAATATTTGAATATTTAAAAAAAAATGTAAGAGACGTTGTTCAACATGTCAGCTTATTACTGGAACATATTATTTGCCATGCTGTGCACGTCAAATGTAAATGTATTTAATTAACAACGACAAAATAAATCTCTTTATAGCTTTCCGAGCCTAACATATCAGCTTATAAATGTAAACAATTTAACTCATTCCTCGAAAATTGGCAAGGAATTCATTAACTCTAATTTCGCTAGAACTCAATTTTTGAGAGTAACGTTAACCTTCCAACGATAATATTGTACTAGCATATTACTTAAGTTGATTTATTGAAAATGGCCTGTTATCACCTTTACAATTTAATCAAAATGAAGCATGTAAGTAGAACAGACGAGAGAATAAAATGCATATTGTATCTAATTTAAACTATTAATTACCATTATTTTGAAAATATATTTTCGGGCATATTTCATTTTAACCAGCTTTTTACAGCAGAATAAACAACAACTCATTAACGAATATCATTTGCAGGTTCTTATTAGTATCAGTTTGACATAATGTTAGGGTCATGTTAGGATAAGCTAAACTATAACAATATTTCATTATTTATATATAAAAGAGTAAAACTTTCTAAATTGCTTCACCTTTTGTGGCAACATAAAAGAAAATATCAGATATTTTAACGAAGAGTTCGTAATCTGATTCTGATACCATGTATCTATTATTCTGACCCACTCTGAAAGTATTAACTTATATACTTTCACCATTCCCTCCATATAAAATATAATATCGCACACTCCTACTGACAAAGCCGACATCAGCCACCCATAAACATTTCATAGGTATAGCAGACAAAATTTGTAAAGGCGATTGTATTGTACGAAATATTAAATCGTCTGATTACCTCAGATAATTTAAAGTAAAGGCTTCAGATTATATTATTAAATGCCAAATACTAAAAGTAAAGGTAATTTTTTCTACTAGTATAATCACATAGATACACAGTATTCAAATTACATATTGTATATAATTATAAAAAATACATCAGAGAATTATAGTCGTGTGTGATGGTACAGCAGAGCTGTTTCATTTTATATTTACTTTAGTAATATTTATTTCAGCCGATGCAGTATATTGTGTTATGTTATGATTTGTGTGTGAATTAAAATGCTAGAGAAATGATATCAGTATTCTTGCGAATATTTGTTATTAGAATTACAGTTTACATGCTGATAACAAAAACATTCGATGGAAACGATTCTCCATTGGAATGAGATAAGATGTTATTTGTAGGTATGTGAAGGAAACATATGGAATGAAATAAAGTTGAACATCACTGTATCAATGGCCAATCCATTTAACTCTCAAATTACATATTACATTGAGATGTTAACAGCTACATATATAAATGTATATTTACACGGCATATGAATTCGTAATTTAAATTTGGTTAAAATAGTGAAACGAATGTTTCCAATATGTCTATTGCAGAGTTTATGCGTCACATCAAACGAATTGCTAAAAAACTATTACCAAGCGTTATCATTTCTTTGTGAGGCTACGAACTATTAATATAACAACTATTATGATATTGAATTCCATAATAATTGTTAGATTTTACAAACTTATGATACGTTTGACATCGGCAAATGAGTTTTTTTAATATTTATGCACAACTAATGAAACTGTTTAGTAAGATGGTTTGTCCAAGATACTGATTTTATGTATGTATGCATTTCCCTGAGCAAGTTATTTTTATTTCCCGCTTCTCTTTCTGCCAGGTTTTGCGACTAGAAAATATTATTGGCAACGGAAAGACCATTGGAATAATTGTTTCCTCGGTCAAGTTTGAGGAGTTTCACCCCACTTGGTAAGTGAATGAGATTTGGAATCTTGTTGAACGTTTTCATATGTATGCATGTATCATTGTATTATTTGTATATATTATATGCCATTAAACAAGCCAATTTTATTTCAATGCAATAACAATATAAAACATCCATATTCCATGGGTTCGACGGATAACACTGTGTCCTATATATAGTCTTAGTAAGTTATAATTCTCAGAAGTGTTACTGGAACACAAAAGGTGCAACATTCACTTGTTAATAATAATAAATGACCAGAACCAGTGCAAAAGTGCGTTACAAAAGAAACACGTTTAATAGTATGCAAACGTGATTATATAATCAATCTCCCTTCTTTCTTTAGACTGATTCTTTCTCCCTCTGACTTGCAAAATAAGGACTAAAAGTTAATTCTCTTTTTTGTTGTTCTTCTTCTGTCTCTAATTTCTCCATACACACAGATACCCCCCCCCCCCCACACACACACACATATATATATATATATATATATATATATATATATTCAGTTATTAGGAGTATTCCAAAGCTTGGTAGAACAAGTTGTGAGGAAAGTACTCAACATACGTTAAGGTGACTCGACAGGTTGGTAGGGATTCTGTAGTGGAAACACGAACAAACGAGGAGTGTAATCAAAGAAGAGAAATAGGACGAAGGTAAACACTTACAAAAGAATTTAATCCACGTATTTACAATTGTTTCATCAGAATTTCAGTCCATTATTGCTACACTATGTTATAATAGGCAATCAAGAAAGATACTGTGGCATCCGAATTTTCAAAATACAAAGTTGGAATGACCTTAGGAAATGAAATAAGGGGTAGTAGTGTAAGATAGAGGAACAGAGAGAGAGAGAGGGGCAAAAGAGAGGGAGAGAGAGAGAGAGAGAGAGAGAAAAGGGATAGAGGAAGGGAGAGAAAGAGAAAGAGATAGTGTGGTGTGAGAGGATTTGTATAGGGAGGGGGAGGAGGGATGCGTGCTAAAAGTTGTGATGAGTAGAGGGAGAGAGAAGGAAGATAGAATTTTAAGAGGCATTTAGAAGTGGACAGGCGAAAGTCTTACCAGAGAACAGATGAAGGAAGAAAGTATTAAATTTCATATATAGTCTATTTTTAGGGGTGTAGAATTGTTATTTAGGGTAGAAAGATAGGTAGTGTTAGGATTTGGTTGAAGGTTTGAAGTGTGAGAATTTCGCTTTCAGTTTATGCTGGCAAAAAATTGACCTTTCAATTTTGTTGTTGAGTAGTTGGTGGCTTGAGCTTAGAATATGGAAGAGCTCATTATTACACAACGGGCACGTTTTCATCCCACTCCGGTATGGAGGAGCATGTGAGAGTTTGGTCCATTTAAGGGTGTATTGTCGGTTACTCCCTTTTAAGTGCCAAATTTTGTCGGCGAGAGTCGTTACGTAACGGTGTTGGTGGTGCTTTATTGCGTAACGATGCGTGTACCAACGAGTTTTGAAAACTCGTTGGTACACGCATCGTTACGCAATAAAGCACCACCAACACCGTTACGTAACGACTCTCGCCGACAAAATTTGGCACTTAAAAGGGAGTAACCGACAATACACCCTTAAATGGACCAAATTCTCACATGCTCCTCCATACTGGAGTGGGATGAAAACGTGCCCGTTGTGTAATAATGAGCTCTTCCATATTCTAAGCTCAAGCCACCAACTACTCAACAACAAAATTGAAAGGTCAATTTTTTGCCAGCATAAACTGAAAGCGAAATTCTCACACTTCAAACCTTCAACCAAATCCTAACACTACCTATCTTTCTACCCTAAATAACAATTCTACACCCCTAAAAATAGACTATATATGAAATTTAATACTTTCTTCCTTCATCTGTTCTCTGGTAAGACTTTCGCCTGTCCACTTCCAAATGCCTCTTAAAATTCTATCTTCCTTCTCTCTCCCTCTACTCATCACAACTTTTAGCACACATCCCCCCTCCCCCTCCCTATACAAATCCTCTCACACCACACTATCTCTTTCTCTTTCTCTCCCTTCCTCTATCCCTTTTCTCTCTCTCTCTCTCTCCCTCTCTTTTGCTCCTCTCTCTCTCTCTGTTCCTCTATCTTACACTACTACCCCTTATTTCATTTCCTAAGGTCATTCCAACTTTGTATTTTGAAAATTCGGATGCCACAGTATCTTTCTTGATTGCCTATTATAACATAGTGTAGCAGTAATGGACTGAAATTCTGATGAAACAATTGTAAATACGTGGATTAAATTCTTTTGTAAGTGTTTACCTTCTTCCTATTTCTCTTCTTTGATATATATATATATATACATATATATATATATACATATATATATATATATATATATATATATATATATAGGTACGATGATTTTGTAATTTTTTTCTGTAGATGTGATGCTTTTAAGCTTCACTATTAGCGAAATGATCGGTATAGTATAGGAGACTAACCAGACTAACATTGTCTGCTTATTAACATATAGATATCTTCAAAGTGATTTCCATGTATATTATTAATTAGTCAAATACTTTTTCATATCATGCATTCATTGTCTTTCAACTGAGACAGTGTGGTTCAGTTGTGTTTTAGTGTCTATATAACATGAATATTCATAAGGATGTACTTTCAATTTTAAATTACTAAATTGTGGACAGAATACAGATATATTTCAATGAATATTTTCGTATAACTTCATAAACGGTGTTCAACTAATTTTGTCACATCAATATTTATTCAACCTAACGGTAGAGTTCTAATATGTTTTATGCATTATGGTAAACATAACTAAAAGTTGTAGAAATTTGGTAGTGCGCGTCAGTAAATAGTAACTTAATAATTCTCTTGAGAAGAAATGAGTTTCAATATGTGCGCATATTCGATGGAAAAATGAACTTGAATGTATTACATTTCGCAATATATCAATCTCTGACTCTGTTGACTACCATCATATCAAACAAGCCTTCGCGTGTATGATATCGTAGGTAAAAAGGCTGTCATAAACCTCCAGGATCATCTTGGATAATTATATTTCCGCAAAAATGTGTCGTCTATAAAATCAAAACCGTTACAAAATATTTGTAATGATTAGGTATTTAGATATATTTTATTATCAAACTTTTATTAACGGTTCAGAGTATTTTGCTGCCATTTGCATAGGATATACATTTTCAAACGTTCCTAGTGGCATTGTATTGTGTAGCTCATTCCTTTAAAGGCCACCAGATGGAATTTGAGGACCTAGTTCTATTATATTTTTCATTTTCTGGATAGAATTGTTATGACTGTATAATCGCTTTTGAAAAGTTACTTTGTTGTTCTAATACAGCGTTTTACAGTGACACATAGGTTAACATTTGTTGATTTATTCTCTGGCAAATATATGATATCCTTTGTAATGCAGGATCCATTTAGCAGGTATAAATATTCTGTCTACATAAGCAGCATGCTTTACTTAGAAAGGATTTTCCAATAAGTGACTTAACGTTTAGCAAGTACGATGTATGGTATTTCAAGGCATTTTCCTTTCAATCCATTTGCGTCTTGGATGCCGTTATATGTTACTTAATTATCGGTGATAGAAGGCATTCCATCTCCTTCAACTTATGTTTCATGAATCCATGCAAGTTTTTCTTTTAGGTTTCTAAAGGTTTTGTATAAAGTTACATTCGGGAAATTAACTGTTGTTAAGTTTCTCCCTATAGTAATGTTCTTGCCGAATGATCTACATGTTTATGTAACTGACCGCGCTAATTTCCTTAAAGTATGCTCGCTGCTGAGATTAGAGATATATTCCGCTATTATGAAGGCGAATATGTTATTGAAATTATCTAATACGTATAACACTATAGGATATCGCATATCTATGTCATCGAACGGCTCGACGCGTACATGAATGATATGATGCAGGTCAGGTCTCTTGATCTAGGCAAAGTCTTGTTAAATAGCTTCTAGCGTGCCTTATAACCTCTATGTTACCATCGTCTTCTACGTTGTAGCAACATTTAGAACCTTCTATAATGGACCTTTAGAGATCGATGTATAAAACTTCTGAATGGATTTATGTATAAATAACTGTATCAAAAGACAATATTCTCTGTCAAGTTGAACACCTTGTTCGGGGTGGCTGATAGCCTATATAAGCGCAATAATAGCATAACTCAAACTATAAGTGAGGAAGCCTTCAATACAACATTAATACATTAATAGGGAATCAATGGATATAGTAATAAATCTTAAAGTTGATGATAAATTAGAAACACTCAGCAAACGTAAAGTACTTATTATGATTAAGGATAATATAAACAACTTTGCTTCTAATACAGGCTAAATATGAGATCGAATAACCAGACTAAATATGAGATCGAATTATTTAATATAAATACATATAACATTAATAATTGTTTCTACTTTTTTAGCACAAGGCCAGCAATTACCCAGTGTATTACTGGTACTTTATTTTATCGACCCCGTAAGGATGAAAGGCAAAGTTAACCTCGGCGGGATTTGAACATTAATAATAACATCGATTAAGCAACTAACTTCATCCAAGAAGCAGTAATATAGTCAATACTTAATATATTAATATTATAATGGTGATGATATACAGTTTACAATATTAAAATACCAGGGAATATTTTATGAATAATAACAGAATTGAATTGGCACATTGCGGCTTATTGGTTGACAAGTGAGGTTAGCGGATCTTTGCCATTCACTCATATATATTTATACAAAAAACATCTGGATGCAGTCCAAAAATAATTTGGTGTATGTTTTCATCCCGTTCATTCAGCACGTTATAATATGTTCTGTTACTAAACAGGATATATAGACATCGGATGTCGACTGCATAAAATGTGTGGTCAAATAATCTAATAAAGTAATTAATGAATTTGATGATTTTAGTAATGTTAATTCATTCGACGTGTATTATGTAAGAATGTTTCCTGGTAAGGTAAGGAAGAATATTTATCACTTCGCTTTTTCGCTCTTTGAAACCTTTCTAAGAGACATGATTATTTGAAACTTCACTATCTCAAACCTCATTCAGCTGCTATGCAATAATAAACTAATTCAATTATATCATTTCTAAAGATTTCTATATAACTATATTTCATAGGGGATTTCTCGCGAGCGTGACAAAAAAAGATAAATATTTACAATGTACTGTTAATGAAATATCATCATAGTAATCTAGCAGTCTGGGAAAGTTTTTTTCGTGACAATTAAGTATTTAAAATATTAATATAGCAAAATCTCGAAAATATTCCTCCAAAAGGAATTAAGACATATATTTAAAACAAAATCCTCAAAGCCGTTTAATGATGATATTTTAATTAAGTAGCAGTTGCATTGATTCAGAAGTTACAAAATAGCAATAACAACCCATTCTCATTGAGATAAAAATTAGAATGAACTACACACGTACGTTGCTTATTAATTAGCTGATGTATTAATGAAAATAAGATATAAATAAAAGTAAAATGGTGTTTGAAACTGAAATTTGAATAAAGATTATTTAATAACAGTGCATGTTTTCAAAATAATGATATATATGATATACTTATATAATCTTGTAATAATTGTTTCTACGTTTGGCACAAGGCCAGCAAATACCTAGTGCATTACTGGTACTTTATTTTATCGACCACGTAAGGATGAAAGGCAAAGTTAACCTCGGCGGGATTTGAACTCACCACGTAAAGCTGTCATAACTCTATGCTGCAAAGCATGGTCTAACGCTCTATCGATACTGCCAATCCACCGCCTAATCTTGCAATAATAAAGTACGAACATAGATCCAATAAGAATATTAAATATTCTAATGCTTAATTAATACAAGAACTGAAAATACAACTTGCCGGCCAAATTTTCTAACGTACATCAATATATAATAAACGCTAGATTATGTTCTTACAATACTTAATTTACAATGCGTGGACTGAAATGATGAAGTGGTAATTTCAATTCCAACCTGTGATACGTAAACATGTTCATAATATATTAAGTGATCCCAATGAATTGAAATAACCTCAAACTGCTGTAAGGCATCGGGAGAAACGTAACTTGAGATCAGAAATCGCTGGAATACTAAGATAACATTAATCCATTAATTGTTTCTACTTTAGGCACAAGGCCAGCAATTACCCAGTGCATTACTGGTACTTTATTTTATCGACCCCGTAAGCAAAGTCAACCTCGGCGGGATTTGAACTCAGATCGTAAAGGGACGTAACTATGCTGGAAAGCATGGCGTCCGACCCTCTACCGATACTGCCAATCTACCGCCCTAACATTAATCCATTAATACTATCGATTTCGTAATGTAAATATGCCCACTTCTTATAAAAGTCTAAATATCAAGAGAAACTTTTAAAATTAAATAAATATCCAAGTTCATCTACCACAATATTAAAGGAATCAGAGTGTGGCTGATTTATTTTGGGGAGGTGTGGTTGGAACTGTATGCCAATATACCGAAGATTGTGCATATCTCTGCTTGTCTGCTTCAGTATTGTTATAGCGCCTTTTCGGATAACTTTTGTCAGAAAGTTCTCTAAAAAGCAAGTTCGACATTCCTCAGAAATTTTCCTGTTGTTATTTATTGAAACCAGGAAAGTTCTCTAACCCAAAATCAACGACCGGGTGATTCCGCTTTCATACACACAGTAACACGTCATTTCGAAAGATATTGAAAGTCTGTTTGAGAAATCTGTTTAGTCCAGTGCTGCTGAAATCGGTGTAGATGGATGTGGATACTGAGTAACATTATGTCATTGAGAGTTTTAATTTATGTTATTCTATTCTGTCAGTGAATATGTAGTATTCTGTATGAGCAGTTGGTGTGCATTGGTTTTTGTGATGTAGATGCTGTAATTTGTACTTGTCTAATTGGTAGATAACTGCTATCAAGACAAAACATTTCAAAGCCTTCAGTAAGGTCTGTAAGCTCGGAAGATACCTCAGCCTTTACAACATTTCGAAAACTGTTATGCTAATTCCGCTGATCTGTTGTTGACTTCACCATCGATGTTAAGAGTTCATGATATTTTACTGTCAAGGTATGTGGACCAGCAAACTGTCAGTAGAGTATGAGTGTTCAAACTAATTTCAGACGCCAAAAATTTCCTGTTAGAGGCCGGGTACTGCATAAACTCAGACTTTGCGTGTCAATAGGCAGGTCTAAGACATCGAAGACAGGAAAAGCTATTCATATACTAGTGCAACTTAGACTTTTCACCTGCGTGGAGAGAACTGCCATTCGTAAATAAGAATCAAGTTACAGTCACTTCGTTTATGGGAAATCGCCTTCGTTTATCTTCAAATTCTCCCAATATTTTGGTTTCAATTCCAGGCAGGTATCACTGCGCAGTTGTATCCTGTCACTAGAGGTACGTTAAGCGATTTTCCACCGTCGTAGCGATCATCTATTAGCATGATGGTAATTTAAATTGGGACGTAGATATTCTATATATATGAATGTTGTTACTCTGGAGTTTGTATTGTTTACATACATGGTTGTAAAGGGAAACCCCAGATAAACAAGACTCAAATTTTACGGTAATAAAATATATATTAATCTCTACTGTGGTAGTGTCCTCTCATTCTGGTAACCGTTGGTACTAAGCACACACACATACACAGACAAACACACACACACATATACACACATACACGCACACACACACACATATATAAATATATATATATATATATATATACGATATTAAATAAATGGAAACTATATTTATAAAACCATATTTATTTCATTATATATATTTCAGGGATATCATATTAACAATATGCTATGCCTTCCTCAGACAAAATACAATATAGACAGTTTTATAGATAAATAGATTTGACATACCGTTCAACATCGACTTGTATTTGAAAAGTTGATTTGGCAGTTGATATATATATATATATATATATATATATATATATATATATATATATATATATATAGTAATAATATATATATATAGTAATAATAATAAATTTGAAGACTAAAATCCAAAGAGGGCTCGATAAGGATAAATATATATCAAATATATAAGAACCGTAGAGCAAATATTTATTAAAATAACAGATTAAAGTTTAAGCAAAGAATCGCTGCTTTCACCCTTAACGGGATCTTCTGAAGATCCCGTTAAGGGTGGAAGCAGCGATTCTTTGCTTAAACTTTAATCTGTTATTTTAATAAATATATATATATATATATATATATATATATATAGGAGTAAGTAAGACCCCGACGGCTGAGCTCAAGCCGTTTCGACGGCTAATTCTGTACCGTCGAAACGGCTTGAGCTCAGCCGTCGGGGTCTTACTTACTCATATTACCCACTCTACTACCCTAAGTATTGAGTACGTTGGTGCGTTATGGTCCACCTGGTTCCTTACCACTTTTCCTTCGCTATATATATATATATATATATATATATATATCGGTAATAAGCGTATATACACACATACATTTATACATGCATACACACATACATTAAAATAACTTGAATATTTAGAAGAAACCAGAGCTATTCTCGAACTCAAACAGACATAGGTGATAAATATACATTCGTCCTAACACATCAGATCCATACCTCACAAGTAAAACTAATCAGATGTGTACGTCTAAACTTTGTTCCAGCACTCTAGATAAACAAACGCTGACCTTCGTACATTCCTTCTATGCAGTAGGTGAATTACATAGTTTCTATAATGATAATCTGCAGCGACTGTGATTTCATTATGTATTTCGCATAGAACTATTTCTCCTGGAATTAACACATAACCAGTACATTTATTCGAATCTACCACCGACTCCTACCCATTAGTATCGAGACATGATGTACAAACACACACCGCCAGTAACCTAACGTTCAGCTACCAGAAGCCGAACTGACTCAAACGAGACCATATAACCAACCATGAGTCTAATCGAATTCCTAACTCAATCATCGAAATACAAAACCTGAGAAGAATGAAGCGAAGCCATATGTCAGCCATGTATAGAGTATCGATAAACTAAGTATAGTTTATCCATAACAGACGACCCCTGGATCTCAACTAATTTGTCGACACATCTGTGTTTGATAGTTAAGAACTGACCTAAAACAATATAATAACTATTTATTACACATGCACACAGCTAAACATTTATGAGGAAAGTATCGGCTGAAAATATTGAGCTCAGTAATTGACTGATACATTAATTACTCAACTTTATTTCACATCGGTATGATTTGAATTTCGATCATAAAAACCGTTAACTAGATAACACAAGGCATTTTGTACGACGCTCAGATGTCACTCAACATCTATCTCGTAACTTATAACATTAATTTTTGAATAACTTAGACATCAAAAAAAAAAAGGGATGGTAATGTTTAGTACGCCGATATAAAGGTTCGACATTCGTCTAGTTTCGTGTCATAGATTTACTAATGATTTGGACTAACCAACAAGAATTTTCTAAAATAATGATTATTTATTTTCGATAACAGATTCTTTTTGTATATATATTTAAATATAAATCGAGTTGTGTATAGATTTTCAGTAAAATCCATATAATCTATATTATAGATGAAATACTTATATATGTGAAATGTTTACGATGATGCGAAGGACATATGACCGTATGTAACATACTCCTATGTGGAGGAATGTTACGTAATTCTAGTGTAAGATACTCTTTCAAAATATCTAAATATCGATAGTCAATAGGAGTGAATCACTTCCAATAGTGGGATTCACCTATTACCATAATAAATCTTATGTATATTTTAAATTGTATGCGTAATTTAATATGGCTTAAATAATATATAAATAAATATATACATTATATACATTAATATACGTATATATACACACACACATAGACTCTCCCCATATATATATATATATATATATAAGGGGTGTATATATATATACACGCATATAGAGAACGGTAACAAATATATTCGAGCAGCATGTAAATTTAATTTTCCGAAGAAAAATATGGGAAGGCCTTCATGATGGATCCTATTGAAGCAACAAACTTATAGATATCGGGCAACTCCAAACGGCAGGAAGAAACTGAAGTTCAAACAACACAAAGGATATGTGAACAAAGAGCAAGAACAGAAGGTTTACGATTTTAAAAGTTTCCCGAGTGGGACTTTGCTTTGTTTAGTTACAAACCACATCAAGAATATGACTCACACCCTTTAATTAGATTTTTCTCAATGAACACATTTTGTCGAAATTGTGGAGCGGAAAAATGGAATAGTGAGTCAACTGGGGTATGCTGCTTAAATGGAAAGATTAAGTTGAAACTATTACCTAAACCACCAGATCGTTTGAGGGGACTGCTGATTGGCAGAGCTAGTGAATGAAGACGCTTTCTTCTAAATATCCAGAAGTACAATAATTCATTCCAAATGACATCATTTGGGGCAAATGTCATCAATGGATGTGGCTGCATGCCCACTTTCAAGATCCAAGGTCATTTCTACCACAGAGTTGGAGAAGAACAAGAACGAAAATATTTACTGTATTTTAAGGTACGAAAAGAATAATGAATCAAAGTATGAAATCCCATTGCTACTACAAAATGTTACATACAAAAAACAACTATATTAGAATTTTCAAATATACACGGGCAACGCCAGATACCTCTGCAAATATATATTAATATATATATATATATATATATATATATATATATATATATATATATATATATATATATATATATATATATATATATATATATGAGAAAAACAACAGACCCTCCATCTCAACTATACTTTTGAAAAGCAGAAGAACTGCGAAACCGGTAAAGGAACCAAATAAATATACATATTTTTTTTAAAATAAGACTCCAGTTGCATTTTCGATTTCATCTTTTTTTCTTTATACTTTCACTCGTGTAGAACACCTCGGTTATTTTAAATTTTGTAAAAAAAAGCCAAAAAACAACCCCTCACTTTCTAATATATATATATATATATCTTACAACAAAGAATATTTAGTCAATGTAGTATTTTATCAATTATTACTTTATCGCACTCTAGAAGACAAGATAGTGACGTGCAAATGTTGTCAAAAAATAGCGTAAAGTTACACATAAATTTAAAGAGAAGCAAGTCTTATGCTTGTATCTTAGGATTTACTAGTATGAAATTGATTACTTGCATAATTGAAAATCTTCCATTAGCTTTATTTTTTTTTTACATTTCATTTGTTGAAACGCGTGCTCGTCGAAAAAAACTGTCTTAATTTATTTTTAGTTTCTTTATTTGTTGTATTCACACACACGCACTCTCTCTAACCCCCCCCCCCCCCACACACACACACATATATATATACGTATGCATGTATAGACGCATGTTTCGAGTACATGTTTCACATGAGGTTTTCTGAATCGGCTGTTAATTTGATGCGACATTCGAGGTGCCGAGATTCACACTACGATTCAAATTACAGGTCTCATATGCAAAACTGCACATGGATCCTACATGAATAATATTAAAACAAAAAGAAAAAAAAACATTTATTACAGCGATATTACCTATGCTTCAATGCATCTAACCTTCTTCCTACAAAAATGAAATGCATGAAAACGAATGCATAGCTATTTTAAATATTACAACATGATATTTTTGACAAAACCTCCATTCCGCAAATTAATTAAAGAAAAGTTTTCATATTCTAATTCTTGTATCTAGCCATTACTTCACACTATATTGTGTACATAAACAGTAACTCCTTCGTGTGTATCCATTTAAACACTCCAGCCACGATATTTTATTTTCTCGTTCATGAAGTGTAACCAATATGATAAAGACCCTCCCTCTCTGTCCAAACACTATCACCTAAATATTTTCACCTTCATAGTCACATTTGGGAATTCCATGTAATTTTCTCTGCAGCATTATACTTTTCATTCATTCTATGCACTCTAAAGTCACAAAATATCAGCCACATGTAAAAGCAAATAATGTCACAAGAAACATAAATGAATTACGAATGGTTTATGTAAACGTGACGGATCATTATATTAAGTGACCAAAATATATCGTAATTACTGAAAGTACCCATTCATTGATAGAATAATTATAGTGGACTATCAGTATTTAAAATAGCGATGCAAACGTGTTTTATGATTTCTGAAAGAAAATGTGTTTTGAAAGACACATCAAAACATAATAGTGGACACAAGTTATTGCTCACAATAACGTTGTCTGTGTCACAGACATACACACAAATATGAGTTACCAATATGGTACAACACTTCGCAAACCATAGTCGGTTCAAGTATAAGAACACTGATTTATCTATCCATTGGAGCTCTGGGCCCTCCCCTCTACTTACCTTAGATAGGTCCTCCAACTCCTCATAAATTCTCGATATCCACCTCTAATCTTCACCGATTTTCTTAACTCTTTTTCTTTCTATCCATTCTTCCTTTACTTCCCTCCATCTGCCTATATACTTCTGTGTATGGGGAACCACATACGCATAAGACTTGCGTATGCACATACGTCTGTCAGCGTGTGTGCACTTGCCCGTGATGTATAGATGACATTACTTCTACATACTACTGATATTTGACTGTGCGCACATGAACAAAATTCCGTCAATGTGAACCCACTATCCCAGGTCTGAATTGCACACACGCATCTAGCAACACTCATGCTTTAATCCAAAACACACAGCCTCATTTTTCTATACAACAGCATAGATAGGGACACTGTGCACTGACTTAACGACCTTTACCGCCAGCAGAATCAAACTGATAAAGAGATTAAATAGATTAATGAACAGTTTTATAACACTTCAGGAACCAGAACGGTTGACCATAAACTGAAAAGCCTGAATAATTTTAAGAAACTGACCCATTTATACCATCTACTAATGCTACCGCATTTATAATTCCCTCCTTTAGGAACACCACATTGATGTACAGCTCGCCAGGTCGCCAGATAGGTTTTATTCGTTGATTCTGCTGAGGAGGTCTTTCGTGCTGTCACATATCTGGGGGTCATTTCATGTAGAGAAAGATGGAGAATCTTTAGTTGTTGGCAATGTTGGCTCCACAGACTGACAGTGTTGGTGGTCCTGTGATGGATCACTATTTGTTTTATAGTATTTGCGAAGTTAATAGAGCATCGGTATGTCATTGTTCCCGGTCTGGATCTTGTTAGCTAATTAGGATTCATGAATTAGCCCATATCATCATGTGAGCGTTGAGCGTCTTTTCTCTTTCATCGTGCTGTTTTCCGTGTGTTGATAATGCAAGTCGGCCTGTAGCACAGTAGAAAGGAGAAAAGAACACTGGCAAGAACTCCAAGATTGGAAACACCTATCAATACTACACCAACATGCCAGAATGGAACATGGGAACATACTAAAGAACATTGCGATGAAAATTATATCCACACACAGAAAAGACGCAATGCTCCGATAGTTTACAGAAACGACAAACATAAACGATCTCCAACCAAAATTAACAGAAATCGAGTGGAGTAGCAAACACATCACATCGTAGTAACTAAAGAAAAGTCAAAGACGTGTAGAGACATAAAGAAGGAAACAAATAAAACAAACCAAACACACACACACAGAGCAGCTAACCAACCAGTGAATAGTAAAAATGTATAAATATATAAATGAATAAAGAAAGAAAGAAATATAACAAAAAATGTAAACACACCACAAACCCGAATATAACGCATGCGCAGCCAACGTGCACAATTCACAAAAACAAGTTGGTGTATGATAGAAAAAAGAAGAGACACAAAATATCAACAAATGTAGTCACTGGGGAGGTCACAGAATGTATGGCGAAACAGCTTTGATGACAATCAATAACTGAACAACCACTCGGTTATTAAACTAACCGACTGGGAAACTATCATAATAAATTGAAGTGAAAGCCTACAGGTTCGTGTTATTTTTTTTATTGGCAGCATGATTCTTCGAAAGTAAAAGAATATATATAATGTGTCTTATCATTAATATATCTTTCAAATTACCCACAATACACTGAATGGTTCTTTTTTAGCTTTCGCTGTAGGCACTCTGATATGCTATAATTAGCTGTTATATAAAAAGTAATTTTGGTTTACATCTTGTAATGGAAACATATCAATATTTTCAATGAGCTATACATTCTTATAGTGCTGTTAAGAATAAATGTATAGTTATCCCAAATTTACAATCTGCTATATAGAACTAGTGTAAAGATTTACAGTTTCTTGCAATCCAAATGCTTCCCCTGCTATATTGGTGGAGTCACTTCTGGCTTTATCGATTTTAGCGTGCAGAGATTTTTGTTAGAGTATCATTACGTTATGGAAAACGGTTTTTTTCTTTCATGAGACTTCCAGTCTTTATATGAAAACAATATGCCGTAATTACCAATAAACTTACATCCTGAAAACAAGTTAATACTGAACTATTGAATGTAACTCAGACATAGACGCACCACTACTCTTACGATATATCAAGCAACAAGACAACTACCTATGAACCTGGCACCAACCTCATACGCTAAATGGAGCATCCATAAAATACCCCATCTGTCTTCTAACCAGACACATCACAGAACGTAAACTACAACCAATCATCATATTGAAAAAACACAAATATACCACATACATTCCAGACAAAAATACTATGTATTATCTACATCTCCTCAATTTTCCATAGCACACATGAAATAAATTCTCAATGTAACACTGCAGGTAGACGCTGTAACACTAGTTTTGTATTCAATCTGCAGTAAGTAATTGTGTATGTTTGCATGTGTGTATCTCGGGGAGACTGTGAGTGTTTGTATTCTAAATATATCTGTGCACGTGTATATTAAGCATATGCTTGATTATGGCACTATATAGATGTGTGCATATATGTTAGAGTGTTTCTATATATATGTAAATGTGTATATATACATATATATATATATATATATATATATATATATATATATATATATATATGTATATATATATATATATATATGTATATATATATATATATATATATATATATATATATATATATGTATATATAAATGTATGTATTTATATATATATATATAAATGTGTATAAATGTAAATGTATATATATATATGTGTCTGCGTGTGTGTTTGTGTGTGTGTATGTGTACATATTCATATGTGCACGTGTGTGTGGGGGAGTATGCATGTATGTATGTATCTCTATATATACTATAAAAGCTTCACGGCACAGGCATTGCTTTATATCTGGAGATCTCTCTGCACTTGTCGTCACATGGTACCATGGGCCCAGCACTATGTGTCAATAATTGTCACAAGACTAGCGTTTGTACCAGAGTTTTCAAGTCGCTGGCTGGACTAAAAAGTCACACTCGTTCAGCGCATCAGTAGGGGTTCTCCTACATGGGTATAAAGTAGTGGCCGTACTCGAAAACGAATTGGCAGCCACCATATACTGTATATAGTATTATATGTGATCAATCCGGAGGGCATCTATCATACTCAGACACTCAGATGCTCAGACAGTGTCCGTCTTACCGAACTCTGCCATGGACATCTAGTGTCAAGCAAGGAAATCATACACCGGATAAACAAATAGTTTCTTCAGACTACTGTCTCCATTGTCGATATGTAGATTACTGGTATCTATCAACGTGATGTTATAGTATTTAGATTATAGAGCGTACCTAGTATCCTACTGCGCAAATGTATCTCATATAATTCATATAGAACACACACACGCACACACACACATATATATATACACATATATATGTATATACACACACATATATATATACATATATATATATATATATATATATATATATATATATATATATATATATATATATATATATATATATATATATATATATATTATATATATAACTTTAACTTTGATAACTTTGATAGGTTTCGGCAAGTATTGGCCAAGCCATGTCTAACTTAATACCACCTCCTGGCAAAGTCTTACAAATCAGTGTTTGGGCACCATGGCCCACTCGAGCAGAGAGTTATTGTTTACGGAGGCATATCTGGGTGTAGGAGGCTTATCCGGGATTTTTTAAAGGAATTATCCGAAGAATTTATCCAAATACTTCTTGAACTTGATGGGGTCTGTCTCTGCTTTGATGTGTCTTGGTGTAATGTTAAAGAGTGCAGGGCCAATTGAGGTGAAATAATTGTGCCGTATTGTTGTTATGTGATGCGAGTGAGATTTTTGTCGTGGGCGGATAGTACGGGGCCCAAGCCTCGGGTGTACACTAAAGGTGATGCCAACATCATTTGCCAGCATGATATATATATATATACACATACATATATACATATATATTAAGAGAGAGAGAGAGGGAGAGAGAGAGAGAGAGAGAGAAAGGGAGAGAGAGGGAGAGAGAGAGAGAGAGAGAGAGAGAGAGAGAGAGAGAGAGAGAGAGAGAGATGTATATGTGTGGGATTGTGTATTTGCGTGTGTATGTGTGTGCCAGTGAAAGACACAGTGTAAACGAATTTATATATTTCTATGTATTACATCTGCGCTTGTCGACTGAAGTGTAGTGTTTTCGTACTTGTTAGTTTGTACGTTGATTTTTGTTTATAACATATTATAGTATGAAATTTCATATATTCGCCTCTATAATTTATAACAATAAATCTTCACATTTCGCTGTAAAGATACATTAACAAATTCTTTGTTAATGTATCTTTGCAAAAATTGGGAAGATTTGCATTTACCTAATAGCAATACTCCGCTTATATCGTAACAGGCAAAGATCTTCATGAATATAATACTGCAAATTTTGTTAAGCATTATTCTAAACTGTAATGCTGCATAAAATAAAATACGAGGATTTGAAAGTACATATGTGCAATATATATATATATATATAAATTGGAAACATCTTACACGCGCGCTCATGCTCGTCCTACCCACTTAAATACTTACATATCTGCATACAAACATACATACATACACACATACATAAATATTCCGTTAAGAATTTAAAAGGTTTTTGCATTCCAAACCTTTTGATTCATGAAACAATATGTGAAAGTTAGAAACATGTGGACTTGTGCTGGAAGAACATATAGTGTTATGTATTCTATTATAACAAGAGAGGGCATCGCGGTGGCTGATTTTTATAGTTTCTCCTGTAAGCAGTGTTTTGCAGTTGTTTTTGGTTCAAGGTGATTGACATTTTAGCATTGCTACTGCTTGGGTGAATTTCGGTTTAGTTGAATTAGAGACGTACATGCTGCGTATATGCTGGGTTCTTTCGGTATACGAGGTCAATAATGCGGGCTGTCTGCTCTGCACATGCAAGTCACAGATGACATAACATTTTTGTAATTTCTCGCAATGCATTGATTATCCACTTATAGATATATTAATATCGGAAAACATAAAGCGACTACGTCCATTAACATCTGATTCTTGCTTGATGCCTACGGGCTAATATATTGTGTAATGTCGTTATTAAATAACAATATATATATATATATATATGCACACACACCCACATGGACACATATATGGACGTGTGTGAATATATGTATGTATGTAAAATAAAATAAATAAGTCAAATATTTAAAATTTGGCTTCGTTTATTACTGCTATATATATTTCGGTGACAGCCATCTTTGGCTGTGATCTCTTCAGGCAGTCCGAATTGGTGTGGTAGAGACGGGTACACATGATGTTGAGGTGTTTAACTCCGTCAATACTCCGATATGCCCAGTTCCTGATTGGGTTGTTACTTCTCTGAGGAATTGGAATCATATGAATTCGAACAAACGAATTTCAGCGTCAAAGGACACCCTCTCCTCTCATTGGTCAGTTGTGAGAACATTCCTCAGTCAAAGTCTATAGAAATTATTTCTGAGGCGAGGCAACCTGTAGTGGTTGGTTTTGTTAAGTACAGCTGACATCCTCCCTTATGTTCGTAGTGGTGTTGGTGTTGGGGTCAGCTTAAGTCCGGCTGCTGCTATTTTTAGAAGGATTTGTGTGTGTTGGTATCTATCCTGCCACCATTTCTCGTGGTGGTGGGGGGGGGGTTGTACCAAGCAGATGAAGAAATAAGATAAAGTAAAATGGGGAAAAAAAAGAATATAAGGCAATAAAATGAAGAAAATAAAAAATAAAAAAATTATGAGAAAAATAAAATGAAATGGTAAAAAAAATATGTATGTATATATATATTCTAGGGCGGGTAAAATTCCCGAGATCCATGGACGAGTTCTCTCCAGCGGTCTCTGTCCCTCATTATCGCTGCCATGTCCCGTGTCTCCAACAGACCAGTGTCTGTCCTTAGGGCATCAACGTACGTTAACCTTGGTCTTCCACTTCCAGTGTCTCCATGTATGGGCTCCCACAGGAGCACTGAGTGCAATGTCAACTCTGGATGTCAGTGAGCATGTCCAGCTAACCTCAGTCTCCTCTGTGTCACGTTTGTTTAACCTGTTTAGCTTGCTTCGTATTTTTGGCTCCGGTGGTTGATAGCCTCATCACCGCTGTTTTTAGTTTGTATGGCCTCTATAACGTATGTTAATTGCTTTGGTCTTCTTTTAGTCCATTCAACGCTTGCCGCATATCTCGAAAATTGCGTTTTATTTTGCTTTTGACCACAGCCGAAATACGATCTCGATGAAATTATATTTGTATTAATCTCCCGGGCCTAGCAATTCATTAGTTAATTCTATTAGACAATTCTATTGACTAATTAATTGCTTAAATGTATTTAAAAACAACCCGGTCGAGAGCTTAATTTGATTTGTGCAGTTTTTTGCAATACTTGCAATAATTTTACACATTCTGAATCCATCCGCCAAAACCGGTGTTACCTCCCTAGCAGGGTAAACACGAGGGGTAATCACTCTAACACTACTATTGCATCGAAACCCGCTCGCCGGCTGAGAACAAAATACCTGTTGACGAAATGGCAGCCTTGTTCGATCGTTATACCAAAAGCTTACAATGAAAGCAGGCAATATAATTGATTTAGAAGTCACAGAAACCTCCTACTGGATTATACCATCAATTTCCAGGAGGTCCTGGTAAATTCTTTTGTTTAACCTGTTTAGCTGGTTTCGTTTGTTTGGCTGCGGTGGCTGATAGCCTCATGACCGCCGTTTTCAGTTCGTATGACCTCTATAAGGTATGTTAATTTCTATAATCTTCTTTTAGTCCATTGGGCGCTTGCCGCATATCTCGATAATTGCGTGTCGCTTTGTTTTTGAATACAGCCGAAATACGATCTCGCTGAAATTATATTTATATATATATATATATATATATATATATATATAACGCATGTTCTGGTTTTATAATTTCACAAATGTTTGCCAATAGAGA
>OZ024746.1:44987936-45002936 GCA_964016885.1 Eledone cirrhosa
CGAATATATATATATATACATACACACACACATACACACTCACACATATATATATGTGTGTATGTATATATATATATATATATATATATATGCACACTCATACACGTATACAATAGAGTTATACAAACATTCAGTTCAATAAATTTATTAGTGATTATGACTTTCCCAGATGGTGTGTAACATGCTTAACATTTGACATTATATTTGTGGGCATGGGTTTGTGCAAGCGCACGCAGACGCTTGTGCAATCAGTATCCTCAAAAACATTAAATAAAAATCATTAAATAATAATAATAATAATAATAATAATAATAATAATAATAATAATAATAACAACAATAATAATGATAATCATAATCATTAATAATAATAATAATAATAATAATAATAATAATGATAATAATAATAATAAATATAATAAATACAATAAATATAATAAATAATAACATACTAAAAATAATATGATTATAAAATATATACATGAATAGTAAGGGAGAATGAGAGAGAGAGAGAAGGGATGAGAGAGAGAAAGAGAGAGAGAGAGAGATAGAGTGAGAGAGAGAGAGAGATAGAGAGAGAGAGAGAGAGAGAGAGGGAGAGAGAGAGAGAGAGAGAGAGAGAGAGATGGATATAAAGATATAAAGATTCATAAATTATCTCTATGCAATTTATTGCCAAAATATATATCTTGTATATTGGTTAATATACATCCAACAGTCGCTTCATTTCTTCAGATATACTTCTTTTTTTGTGCCAATATATTTCTTAATACTATAGAGTATGTACATTTATATGATATATGTAAATGTCATATCTGATGCCACATGTAAAACTGTTCAAATATATATGTGACTGTATGTGCATTATATAAATTCATATTAAGGATTCTCGTCTTAATATTCACTACTGTCACGCATAGTGACTTACGTATGTACATATATTGCTTGTGTTAATGCATGTATATATATATATATATGTGTGTGTGTGTGTGTGTGTGTGTGTGTGTGTGGATCCCGGGTTCAATCGTGACTAACCACAGTAAGTAAGGTACTCAATACATAGTAGAGTATAAGAGTATTTACAAGATTCAATATAGAAAGGGTTTCTACAGGACTAGAACTGTCTCATTCGAAGGAACTCATCGGAAAGTCATTTCTATATTAAATCTTATATATATATATATATATATATATATATATATATATATATATATATATATATATATATATATATATATATATATATATATATATATATATATATATATATATATATAAAATATTTAAAAAATAATGAATAAACAAAGAAACAGTTCCTTATATTAGAAAAATTCATTATTTTACGATCGTTTCTAGGATATATATGTGTTAGAGTTGGTATGCATATTCTATAGATCGATGTACAATACTTATACAAACTATCAGAGGGAATATACATACCTTCACATATATATGCTGTCTTCAGAAATGGTATGTATATTCCCTCTGATAGTTTGTATAAGTATTGTACATAGATCTATAGAATATGCATACCAACTCTAACACATATATATCCTAGAAACGATCGTAGAATAATGAATTTTTCTAATATAAGGAACTGTTTCTTTGTTTATTCATTATTTTTTTTATATTTTATCTTGACTCTGTTTTTCGTTTATTTTTCACCGAAAGTAGTTTTTGAATGCATCTTCTCTTTTCATGATATCCGGATTACATTGAGTTCTTCATACGGATTGGACACTACCGTAAACTTTTGGTAGATTTATCTACATATATATATATATATATATATATATATATATATATAAATTTTAGTACAGCATTGACGAAGCTTTAGAATACGGCCAAGCTAGCGTATATGCATAATCGATCTGTAGCTTGAGCACTCACATGAGGAAAGACCCGAGAGTAATAACATTACGTTCAGTCAGCTTAGCAAATCAGATATAGCAGTTGGCAGTCCAGCTGCATCACTAGAGCAACGAAAATACAGGACCCAGGAAAAGAGTTTATACTGACCCGGACATAGCGGTGAGGCTGAGTGCAAAATATATAACTTACATCGTATATCAACAATATACATCACATATAGCATCCAACATCAGCGCTAAGTTACTGCAAATCCACGATTGACAAATTATATATATATATATATATATATATATATATATATATATATATATATATATATATATATATATATATATATATATATATATATATATATATATATATATATATATATATATATATATATCGCTGCTTTCACCCTTAACGGGATATTTGCTCTACGGTTCTTATATATTTGATATATATTTATCCTTATCGAGCCGTCTTTGGATTTTAGTCTTCAAATTTATTATTACTATATATATATATATATATAAAAGATTTAATATAGAAATGGCTTTCCGATGAGTTCCTTCGAATGAGATACAACCGGTACTGGCATCGATAAATATGCTGGGTCCGTCAACTCCTTATTATATATATATATATATATATATATATATATACCAGCATTGATTAGTTCATGTGTATATTGAGGCATATACGATATGCTTATTCAGAATAAACATATAAAAAATGTCGCTATGACATTAGCCTTGGATTAATGCTAGGCTTAATATTGGTGCTACTCTTAATTAATCCCAATCAATAATTCATTTGCAAGGCAAATACACCTCGTGAGTATATTGACAATATCCTCACTGGTTATGTTTCCTTGCAAATAGAGCACATTTTGAAATAGAAATGTTACATAACAACACTGTTACATAAGATGCTCTCTGGTGAAGCCGTGTCGGTGGTTGGATGTAATTCGATTACGGCAGATTCCGAATAAAATGAGTTGTGAATTTCTACATCTGTCCCTCGCAATTATCATTATTGCATGTATACTCAATCATGGATTACTAAATGTCATTCCGAAGGATACATATGTCGTTGAGTCCTTGATTCTATTTGCATCATTATTTACTGATTACAGTATGGTATTATAGCCCGCATGGTCAACATCTGATAGAAAATCACATATATTATTAGAAACAATTACGGTGGTAGATTGGCAGTATCGGTAGAGGGTCTGACGCCTTAGTTTGCAGCATGAGTCACGGCCCTTCATTGTCTGAGTTCAAATCCCGCCTCTCATCCTTACGGGGTCGATAAAATAAGGTACCAGTAATACACTGGATAATTGGTGGTCTTGTGCCAAAAGTAGAAACAATTATTAGAAACAATTATTATCATGGTTATTTGATGTACCTGTGAGTATACAGGTAAAAGAACTCATCATTTAGCCATAATTATAATAATTTATTTCTACATCCGTATTGATTATTTAATCTCCCACGTCAAATAGTTTTATATATATACATCTCTCTTCTCTCTCTCTCTCTCTCTCTCTATATATATATATATATATATATAACGGAGGAGTTGTGGTAAGGAACCAGATGGACCATAACGCAATAGAGTACCAACAATACTTAGGGTAGTAGAGTGGGTAATAGGAGAAAGTATGACACCGACGGCAGAGCTCAAGCCGTCGAAATGGCTTGAGCTCTGCCGTCGGGGTCATACGTTCTCCTATATATATATATATATATATTTATATTCCTGAAAATCCATATAATTTTGGCCTGTAAGATTTATTTATGTAGACTTAAATCTACCGTCTCCGTTTCACGTCAGTAATTGTTGCTGCCTTTCTATGCTTTCCTTACGGAAAGTAATTTTGCAACTTCTCAGTAGGTATTCATACAGTGGTGATGGAATATAATTTCATATTTTCCGAGGAAACATATATTGCAGGCTAAAGGAAAACAAAAGAAAACCTCATTGAGTAAGAGAAAGTGAAAGAGAGAACTCGGTAATATAGGATAGACTGAATGATATAAAGAATGAGTAATGTATGTACATATAAATATAAACAACACACTGACATACATTTATATGTATGCAGGTGTGAGTGTTTATAGACGGTGAACGTGAAAATATACGGAAAGCGGAAATAAAAAGACCGGTAAAAATAATTTGTGTTTGTGATAAATGGTGTAATGTATATCTCGCTAATTGGAACGTTAGGTTTTCTATCAAGACTGATTAAACTCTATTATAGGAGAATTATTTTCCAGCATGATCTTGTTTGTTTTACTCAGTGGCGAGGAGACACCTTTCACATTCAATTTAGATTTGCCTAGCCTGAAATATAATGACAACATGCTGAGGTCAGTTTAATTCACTTTCAGTTATTGAGGACTAGGTGTTCAGGGTAATGCGTTTCATATACTGAGAAACATTGTTTCACGAACTTAATTCATTGCTGAAGGCTGTTAATCACCTAAAATATTTTTAAACCCATACGAAATGTTGAGAGAGAAATACAGCTAAAGAGAGACTGTGTTTGAAAGAAATATAGACATTCCCATTGTAAATAACTACACAGCAAGTGATGCTTTCCCGCTGATACTGCAACCATCGTTGTTGGATTGCCTGTTCGTTATTCGAAACACCGCACGTTAACTGAGACGTTTCATTTTGGGGAAAATTATTCGTGAACCGATTTGTTCTTGATGAGAGGCGTTCACGAACTGAGGTTCTACTGCACTTACATTGCGAATTGTCTGTAGAGATGAGATACAGTAATATTTGCAGCAGACGAACAAGTATATCGAGTAGGCTTGGTAAGTACATGTAAGTAAATATCACTGCAGCATTGCTATGAGAGGAAAGTGAATAGTATTTCACAGTTTTTCCATCTATATTGAGATGATCATATTGATGTAACAATAATTAGAAAATTGATAAAGATAAGAAAAGTCAATCGATGAATCCAAACTTTCAATCCTTATCGATATTCAATAAATAAGAGATATTCCTGAAATTCTAAACAGAAAATTTAGTAATTACTTTATATTTTACGTTATCATAGAAACAGTTTGTTATTTATATAGTACTCTTGTGAAAAGTCGTGAATCCCTTAAACCTATATGCCAGCGCCATTCTATATTGCATCAGTTGAAAAAAATAATGAGAAGAAATAAATTTTGAGATAATTATATATTTTACAATTTTGATGAAATGCTACAGCATAATTAAGAAACTAATTATTTTGAACGTAATTCCTGGAGTGATAATTTAATATTTATATTGTCTTGCATTCAACAATTTCCCAGAAATACACACCACACTTATAATTACTGGAGAATATTCAAGATGGAGGGAGTCAACAGTTCATTATATGAGAGAAAAGAATTCGATTTTCACAACATACACTTATTGTACCTGAATTCAGTATACGGTAATTGTTTGATACAGAATATTGAATACTGAATTAATTATTATTTGTAGAGTCTGCAGATAGGCAAAATGAAAGCGTGTTTGGTGCTAAAAAAGAATTATTTTCGTGGTGTAGTTTGGAGTAGGTAGATCAGATATATAATGAAAAAATGTGGACTAAACCCATCACTTTCAAAGAAGACGACGTCCTTAATTTATTCTGTTTCATTGTTTTGAGTAAATAGAACATATATTTCGCATTACAGCACACCCATAACGTTGTGAGTGCTGAATAGCTTATGCAATATGTGACTAGTTAGACAGGACATGTCTACTTAAGGAGAGGAAGCTCTTTGATATATTCGTAGATACAGTTAGATTGTTAGATTGACTGAAACTACAGACGTCACCGCACAGACATTTGTTTAGCGGAGTGAATGAAACTAGTACACGAATAAAACTATATATATAACAAAGTTATCTCGAAAATCGAGTTTCAAATGCGTCTGTATTAGAATTCATAGAATAATGGGAAGAAATCAACGCAAGGAAGTTGTTAAAACAGCAAAATGCCGTTAATTACAGGACGGGTAAAATTTACCTCAAAAAAGGAACGATCGACTTTCGTCAAATCGGACCGAGGGAACAATGTTTCCGTTGGTCTTTCCAATTGCTAATGCTATCTATCGGTCGCAACTCCAGGTAGAAGGAGCAACGTGAAATAAAGTGTCTTGCTCAAGGACATAACGCATCGCCTGGTCCAGGAATCGAACACACAACCTTACGATTGCGAATCCAATTCTCTAACCACTCACCCACACGCCTTCACTTTACCTCAAAAGATAGAAATCAGCGGCTAAAAGTGTGTTGGCCTGCAGCAGTCATACGAAGAAGAAGAAATGGAAAGAAATGGACGAGAGAAAATCACACAAACATTTAAATACACTCGTCAGCATTTAGACCACCTGTGGTTTCGACAATTTAAAGAAATGTATCACGTAAAATAGACGACTAGAGGATTGTAAATAAGGCGAATAAATCAGACAAAGTTGGAATTCCTTTTATTAATATATATATAAATACAATATCGGAGAAAGCTTTTTAGCGATACTCCGGCCAAATTCCAACTCACTCAACAAACATTACGAAATAAGTGATTAAATTACCAATTATGCGTTCGGGGTGCTAACTAAATGTATTGCGTGGAAAATTGGCTGTATTATTTCATATGAGACATATCTAATATATCTCTTCCCAGACGGACGTCTCGTTTCATTATAGGATTCCTACAATTTGGGTGAAATTATACCAATTTATGTAGGAGCTTGTATACCATCAATAGATATATATTCAAGTGGGCTCCTATAATTCATCAGTGGGTGCCCCAATATATATATATATACGTACATACACACATATAAATATATATATATATAAATATATATACACACATACAGACACATACATACACATATATACACACACATATATATATATATGTATATATATGTGTGTATATATATGTATATATATATGTCTGTATATATATGTATATGTGTATATATATGTATATATATATTGTTATACTTTATGAGGGTCATGTTGCCAATAAGAAACACACGCACCAGTTGTTTTCACTTCAATTTATTATAAACTAAATTTAGAAATTTAGAAATTTATAAATTTCCGGTTGGTTGGTTGGTTCCACAACCAGACGATTGTTCATATATTGTCAAAGTTATTTCGTCACATATTCTGTGACCTCTTCAGTGACTGGGTATGCTTTTCTTTGTTTTTGTGCCTCCCCTTTGTTCTGTCCTACGCCATCTTGTTTTTGTGTGTGTTGTGTGCTTAGTTTGCGCATGTGTTACACCCGGGTGTCTGTGTGTGTTTATGTGTGTTTATTTATTTGTTTATTTACATGTTACTGGTTGGTTGTTTGTTCTATGTGTGTGTGTTTTCATTTTGTCCTTAATTGTAAGTTGTGATGTTGCTGTTCCATTCATATATATGTATATATGTATATTTGTGTGTATATATATATGTATATTTGTGTGTATATATATATATATATATGTATATATATATGTGTATATATATATGTGTGTATTTGTATGTATATGTGTATATGTATAAATGTGTGTATATGTGTATATATGTGTGTGTGTGTATGTATATATATGTGTGTGTTTATATATATATATATATATATTTATATATATGTATATATATATATATATATATATATATATGTATATACGTATATGTATTGTGTGTGTGTATGCGTGTGCATGTGTAGTATTCTTTCTGCCTTTTTTAATATAAATTATAGCTTTAAAGAATTAGCTTTTAATGAACTCCCTTTTCTTTAAATCCATCAACCAATGACCTCCACCCATCCCAATCCTCACCCACTCCTACCTATATATATATATATATATATATATAAACATAAATTATCGAGATTCGCATTTCGGCCCACGAAATAACGAAAAACAACCTCCGATATGTGAGGCAAGTGCTCAATGGTTCAGATGAACCAGAGTTATAACAAACATTAAACGCCAAACACACTGAGACGATGCTTAAACAATCATTCGCATAGCCAAAAAAAAACGATCAAGTAATTCGTGTATTGAAAATTTACCCGGACCCCTGGAAGGTTGGTAAAGTCCAGTATTTGGGTTTCTGCGGCTCCTAAATCAAGTACCGTCCGCTTACATAAATAATTGTTTCTACTTTAGACACAAGGCCAGCAATTTTCCCAGTGCATTACTGGTACTTTATTTTATCGATCCCGTAAGGATGAAAGGCAAAGTTAACCTCGGCGGGATTTGAACTCAGATCATAAATAATGCCAGGCTTCTGGTAAGATGATTGATCAAGGAAGCCACTTTCTCAACAGGTTTTAGTTCAATGTTAATACAAGGACTGACTATTGCTGACTCCACGTGGGGATCGACAAGGGAGGCAGCCCCTATATCAGGCGAATAAATTCAGTTGTGTATATTTTTGCAAGAATGCAAAAACATCACAAATCGAATAGAGTATATATATATATATATATATATATATATATCCTTTCGACATCCAGAAAAAAGATTTACAACAGCTCTGGCTAGCAGAATTTGGGATTTGAAAGACCAAGGCATCCAATATAAATTAGATTGGTCAATTTTGAACCAATCTAAAGAATATGCAAGAGGAACAAGAAAATGCACGCTCTGCATAAATGAAAAAATATTGGATATTGCAAAATCTTAAATCACCAAAGAACTGCCTGAACACAAAGACGGAAATTTTCCCCAGTTGCCAACACATGAAATCACACCTGCTTTCCAGCTCATATAAACTTAACACACTTTCAGATACTTATCCTCCATAAACTCTTATTCTCTTTATAATTACCCTTTCTGATTTACTTTCATTTTTATCCTTATCATTAATTTCTTTTATTTTTATATATATATTTTTTTATTTTTACTTCACATCCACCAATACCCCCCCCCCCACACACACACCCTTTATTCTCTGATTCACTTACCTAATATCTTCACTTTCCATTTTTTACTTCCCTATTTCCTTCCCTAACTGATTACACATGTCAATTG
Source organism: Eledone cirrhosa (assembly GCA_964016885.1). Lineage (NCBI taxonomy): Eukaryota > Metazoa > Mollusca > Cephalopoda > Octopoda > Eledonidae > Eledone > Eledone cirrhosa. The sequence goes on from OZ024746.1 coordinate 44,996,827, forward strand.
CGTTTTCCACTCCAGATATATTTTTTATTTTTATTTTTATTTTTATTTTTATTTTTATTTTTATTTTTATTTTTATTTTTATTTTCTTATTTTTGCGCAGCTAATCTTACAATTTTATAATTTTATATTTGTACTTATCCACAAGTTTTTTACACCCTGTATCAATGTGGCTGAACGCCTTAATGTGTGCATACTTTCTATATATGTACATGAGCGACTACGTATGTGCGCGCGCGTGCGTGTATATATATATATATATAAATGTATGCGTATGTGTATGTGTCTTTATATCCGTGTTTTTACATTTAGGTTTTATGTTTTGTTCCTTTTTTCTTCTCCCCCTTTTTTTACATCCTCATTTTTATGCGTGTGCATGCAAACAGGTCAATATGCGTGAGTGTAAGTATGTGTGTGTTGTTTTGTGTGTGTACGTATCGAACGTATGGATGTGTAAGTGTGCGTGTGTATATAAGCATGTATATTTTTGCGTTTCTTTTGTGAGATATATGTATGTACCATGTTTGTCTTCTTTTCTTTAATTTTTTCTTTCTGAATTATTGTTCCATTTTTATAAATATATCGAGATTGATACTTTCCTTTAATTATTACACTCCCTTACCTCTTTTACTTCCGCATCTAAGTGTACGTGTGTGTAGGTGTGTTTATCCGCGTGCCTTCATATTCTTATGATGTATCTATTCTCTCTGTAGATTACAGACATACAGATACATTTGCCCTAAATTATATATTTACGCACACTTTTTCACTATACGTATACATATGTGCATACACATATATGCACATCTGTGAGCGTATATACATACATATACACAAACCTAACTATATTTCTTGAAAGATTATTATATATTTCATATTCTAATTCATTTGTCTATATCTTTTTTGTTTTTTTGTTTTTTTTTTGCTTTTCTTGATGAGACTTTCCAAGTATTTACCCATGTTTTATATTGCCTCGTCTGACGAACGAATGAAGACGTTTCTTTCGTATTCGCTTCATTCGGGAAACCTCTGGTAATGAGGTAATTATATTGTATTGATTTTTATACATTAAATTTTGCTCTGATACTTACATAGAGCACTCTTCACTTCTATGACCTTTTCTGTTTTCAATGGAAATTTCAATACATATATATATATATATACATATATATATATATTTATATGAAACGCGTAGATTACTTCCCTTGCTTTTATCGAGAATCTAATTGTAATACGTGACGTATTCTATTCTATAGCGATTAGGTCTTCAAAATGTTTATTATAAACATACAGAATATTTTCGAATATTCTATGTCTATATTCACATATATATCGCTATTTCAGAGCATTTATTCCAATTTCTAATTTCTGCCGGACCGGCAACCGCTCTTTCAAACCAGTTCCTGTACACAGCTAAGTATTCTATAAGTCTCTAGCTGTGTCATTCTCGATAAAAGCACTGGATATGTAGTCCTGATGATTTCTAACAAGAATGAAACGCGTAGATTACTTCCCTTGCTTTTATCGAGAATCTAATTGTAATACGTGACGTATTCTATTCTATAGCGATTAGGTCTTCAAAATGTTTATTATAAACATACAGAATATTTTCGAATATTCTATGTCTATATTCACATATATATATATATATATATATATATATATAGATATGTGTGTGTGTATGTCTGTAGAAGTGTGTGGGTATGTACGTATGTATGTGTGTATGTTTGTGTGTGTGTATGCTCCTTTAATTTAAATGGTTCTGTTATCCTAATGCTATCTGCAATTTTGTGTTCTCATATATATATATATATATATATTTATATATATATTTATATAATTATTCATTTAATGAAATGCCATATTTATGCACATGATATGTGATTATATATTTATGTGAAAGGATTATATTATGATAGGTATTCGTTTAAATGCATAAATAGCCTTCGTGTTCTGTTCAGGATTCACATTTTAATCTGTTTATGGCCGTAGGTATGAATATACTTCTTAGTAAAGAAGCTTATTTTGACGGCGTATTGCGCTACCAAGTATCCACTGCATTACACTTGTTTAGGCAATGTGCGTCCGTAGTCAGCTTCACTGACAAAGATATTTCTATATATATTATATTTATGCAAATGGGTATATGTGACGTTCTTATTAAGTGTAAATGCATTAAAACACATACACACAATCAGATACATACGGTCACCCTAATGCATTTCACATATATATATACACATTCATACATACACACACATATACATGTGTTTGTGTGAGTGCCTGTATGAATATCTATGTACACACACACATACATATATACATACGCATATATATATATATATATATATATATATATATACACCCACCCACACATATATATATATGTGTGTGTGTGTGTGTAAGTATGCACACGTACAGATATATAAGTATACACACACACACACACACACACACACACATATATATATATATATATATATATATATACATACACACATGTATATACATATATATTATGTATATATGTGTGTAGGTGTGTCTAATTGCATAATTACATTTATGTATCAGCTGTGCTAAGGTGAGAAATAAAATTCTAATTTTATGTATATACACACACACACATATATATATATATATATATATATATATATATATATATATATATATATATATATATATATATGTGTGTGTGTGCGTGTGTGTGTGTGTGTGTGTACATACATAAAATTAGAATTTTATTTCTCACCTTAGCACAGCTGATACATAAATGTAATTATGCAATTAGGCACACCTACACACATATATACATAATATATATATATATACGTGTGTGTATGTATATATATATATATATATGTGTGCGTGTGTGTGTGTATATTTATATATCTGTACGTGTGCATACTTACACACACACACACACACATATATATATATATATGTGTGGGTGGGTGTATATATATATATATATATATATTCGTCCTCTGTAGTTATTTCCAGACAATTGTATTTCATTTGTTGGTAATATCTGTTTGATAAACGATAGACTTAATCATATTACATCAGTATCTGAGATTTTAAATAACATTTATATGGGATATCTTTGTTCTATTATATTCTTTATAGTTTTGCAATTATTCGTTGGTCACCGTCATTAATTTTCCTTGCGTATGGTAGTTACCTATGGGATTGTTTATCAGGTTAAGGATAAATTGATGAGAAATTATCTTTACCTTCTTTACTACGTGACACACCTAGTATTTAACTTCATATTTGATGTGTTATTATTTCTATATTAAACTAAATGTAATATATACTTAAGTGATACTTTAACATCAATAACATTTAATTATTAGAGAATTATCACATGTAATTTAAACTTACTCACACAGTGAAAAGAATTACCACAAAGATTTAATATGTAGCCCAAGTTACATAACCCTATTGGCGAATATTGTGTGGATGTTAGTTAACTTATTGTAAAGTATGATGAAACATGCAGACATGTTTTCTGTGTTGTTGATTTCCTCATCAATTCATTGAATACACCAGATCATATATCACTTCAGAGAATAACGAAGATTTGATTTTGACATAACATTCCATGACTTAGGAATCAAAATATAAACTGGGACGTTTTGAGATTATTTCGGTATAAACTGAGATTATTTCGGTATAAATGCAAATAGTTACTTGAGGGATAACTAATATAATATGTGTAAAAACGTTTTCATTGGTTAAAAGTATTTACATTATTCGAACCTCTGAGTATTTCTATATCTACATGAACAAAATGGTAGATTAGGAGATACGTTGTCAACATACGATTTTGAGTCCATGGGACAACATATACTAGGTCTGACGCTGATTACATCAGGTTACTGCTGGGGTAAACTTAGGCTCCATTTCGCACAGCGACTACGTACCGGCTCCGCTCCTATCGCTTTCCCGTTCGAAAAATATGGCTTTTAGTTCCAAATTCTTTACTTAATTCGACGCGGATGGAGAAGGAGACCCCTGAGTTAAATTGATTCTTTCAACTCCTCTTTTTCTCTCTGACCAATCTTAGAAGAAAGTTGCAATACAACCATACTGTATTAGTGTCATTTGATAGAATGCTTATTTTTAAAGATTATTTCCATTACATGGATATATTATTTATAAAGAAGCCATTTGTTAAATATAATGTAAATATATTCAACGCTCTGGAGATATAATGCAGTACTTACATCAAGTTTAACGGCGTTAGGTGCATGAGGTTTACTTCTTCTCCGGCTTTCATAGGATACCAGATCAATGTGGAAATTTATTCAGAAAATCTAATACAGATTTCCGTTAGTGAGAACCGAGGTGTGTAGAATTATATGTTACTGCTAAACACCAAACAAGATGAGTACGGTCTGTTTTTTATATGCACATATTAATCCAAAATATTATCTACGCATCCAGTCTCTCCAATATTTCTTCGTCGATTAGCATTAATATCATGGGTTATTAAATAATTGTTTCTACTATTAGCACAAGGCCAGCAATTACCCAGTACATTACTGGTACTTTATTTTATCGACCCCGTGAGGATGAAAGGCAAAGTTAACCTCGGCGGGATTTGAACTCAGAATGGCAAGGGCCGAAACTATGCGTCAAAGCATGGCGTCCGACCCTCTACCGATACTGCCTATTCACCGATTAAATAATGACGCACACATATACACACACACACACACACATATATATGCATATGTGAGTGTCTGAGTCTGTGTGTGTCTGTCTGTCTGTGTGTGTATGAAATGAAACAAAATAAACGGAAGCAGTACGGCCAATAATCAAACAGACAACAAGAATATGGAGTTCCTGACACATACCTGCCCCTCTTCACATTGAAGTTTCGTCTGATGTTTCACCATGATGCGATGTGCAGTGCTAAATTGTACAGAAAAATAGACGAACATATAACAATAACAGGACGAAAACCATAAATGATATATATCAAATTTAGGTAAATGGCAGTATAATTAACATAAACACAGACACACACACATACATGTATATGTTAGTGTGAGTGTATGTATTTATATATATATATATACATATATATATATATATATATATATATATATAGTAATAATAATAAATTTGAAGACTAAAATCCAAAGAGGGCTCAATAAGGATAGATATATATCACATATATAAGAACCGATACTTACCTATATATATATATATATATATATATATATATATGAAGACAGTATATATGTACACCCCTCCCCCATATATATATATAAATTAAAGTATAGAAATTGTTGTGAGCCAACAGTATTTCATAATATATATATATATATGGGGAGTGTACATATATACTGTCTTTGAAATCAGAATGACATGTTTTAGTAAATTTACGAATTGAAATATTGTAGCAAAGAAATTCCTATAAAATGTTTACTATAATCCTAGTTTTTCTTTGTCCTGTAATTTCCCACAACTTGTTTTTTAATCTACGAACCGGTGACTCTGATATCACAGTGAACGTATTTTAGCACGTAATAGTATGAAAGGCAATGAGCTGTTAATAATAAGTTATTAGTGTATATGTAACAAAGACGGTCGTTATTCTACTGATGTAGTCACTTTAACCGAAAGCTAACAAATACAAATATATTATTACTAAAAGCATCAAGAAGTCTAGTCTGATCTTTCAAGCACAATGCGTTCAGAAAATCAACATGTATATCAAAGTAGACAGATCAGAAAACAAAATAAAAACCACTACAATCCTGTTATTGCCATATAAAATGTCAAAACCTCAGTGTCGCTTGATAAAACGCTCTTTGTAATCAGAATATAAAGATGCACCGTTTCATAGACTAAGCAGAGAAAAGGCTTTACTGTAACAAACAGTAATATCGGATTTCCCTTATGCAGTCAACCAAGAGAAATATTATTTGCTATTGAGAAATGATTGGCAGTTATATAGGATGTTCTATATTCGCAGTACGCAATTTATAGGAAATATTGCTTTAGAGGAAACCAAATGTGTGAATATTGGCCAGGGGTACATGAAATCAGAGAGAAGACATAAGTAAATTAAGGGATAATAAAATGTTTATAAAAACATA
>OZ024746.1:45007936-45022936 GCA_964016885.1 Eledone cirrhosa
TCCCTGTGATCTCTATTGTGAATTGCAGTACTAGGATATATCCTATATTCCTACAGACAAAACTTTTGTATGAACTGAATGACAGATCATAAAGCTGCTGTTTAAATCAGCATTTTAACTGAATAAAATAAAGTGTTGACGCATATATGTCAATAAATAGGTGGTCGATCACTCGTGTCAACTGTTATGTCCGTGTCTCTCTTTGTATTTCTCTTTCTGTCATTATTTCCTTCTTCTCTCTCTAGTATTCATGTGTTTATAGACGTATGCAGAATAATATAAATTAAATTCCAATATTACTACAGTGTCTTTGAATTTCTGCAAACTGTTCTTCTATATATTAATTATGAAATCAAATTTGTTACCATGGCATCGCGTATATAAAAACCAGAGACAAAGATGCATACATTATTCATCGGATTCTTAACTTCAAACCTGTGAGAAGCTATATTGAAGGTCCGGCTGGATATATTTACTGAGTAATTAAAATACAGCAGATGGAAACAAACTAATTATCTAAATCAATATGGCAGAAAATGAAGCCAATACAATATACGATGATAGGTCACGGGTGAGCATTTATTACAGAACCAATTGACACTAATTTTCTGCTTTAGTAGTTATAACCTACATGCTGCGTACGTCATCAGAGTTCGGGTCACATGAGAACTTTGATATGCATTTTTTGGTTCACTGTCACTGAAAAATATGTGATAATTATCACAGAATTAGTTTAGCATCCCTCTACCCAATTAGGTTAGAATCATGCTTGTTCATGTTTTAATTTACAAACATGATTCATGATTTACGTTAGAATCATACTTGATCATGCTAAGTAATCCCTTAGTAATTATTTGACAAATATTCGACCTTAAACCTAATCATTCTGTACTGATTGAGTAGACGTATGGACACCCTACATTATTAGAGACTGCATTATTCAGCTTGGTCTTGGATACAGCTTTAATTCACTGGTGCGATACAAACCAAAGAATGTAGATTGGCGAATATATATGTTCAATACGTACCAGTTCCAACTACATTGAATAGCTACGTAATTTTAATCCTTTATACTTTATCAAGATTGGAATTTTGTGGAACAGTCAGTTTGTAAAAGGTTTATTTATCTGTTAATCACCTGATTATCCTCGATGGAGGACAACTATGATCAAGGTTATCTCAGCCGTGAACAACCAATCTTTTTGTTCATTTATACTGAAGGCTATTCAATACTACAGTATGCAATGGCTCATTTCATTTAATAACACACATATTTGAAATAAGGGGATCTAGAATTCCATTATGTCGAATGACCACATGCACTCTTACTTCGTGGCTTGACTTAATAAAAGCAAATCTCTTTCTTGCATTACAGGCAGTGTAGCAGGCGTAAACGAACATTTTCACCATCAGTAGTCTTCTTAGCCTATGCCATACTGTGTTGCATATTGCATTCGACTCATACTAAATAATCCATCATATCAGTCGCACAATTATTAAATCCTTTCTCTCCCCCATTTAAACTAAAAATAACAAAATCTATGCAAATCGAGATTAATTTGAAATTCAAAAAATAACTGCCTTTCATTTCTACGCATGTGCAATATATCTTATTTCATAACCTCCTCCACATTCACCATCATCTTGTAGAATATGTTCCCATTCTATCACCCGCATTTTCTCGTTTCGATTCAATTGAAAAATGCGTGTGTAGCAAAATTCCTTAGAGGTGATTATTAAAAAGCGAATTTTCTCACGCTAACAAATAAAAAAAAAATCTTTTACACTCCTTGCTCTGTAGACATCTTAGTAATTGGTTCGTATCGTTCAGTGTATTATTAAGTAGTTAATCAAGTCAGTTATTATATTAATCTTTATTATTATATTTTTTACTTCCCATTTGGCCAAATCTGATCACAATAATTATTTTTCTTTAATTTGACTCTAGGAAATGAAATAATTTATTGTTAGTTATGACTTGATAAAATTATTTTTGTCAAATAAATAGGGATTTTAATTCTGTATTAATTTATATTTTTATTATTTTAATTCTTTCCTTTCTGATTGCTAAGGCTTTCCCGCCTCTATAACTGAAATATTTTACACGAGAAATTTCCATAAACCCTGTGAAGATACTGAATATCTAATTACTACTACTACTACTACTACTACTACTACTACTACTACTACTACTACTAATGCTGCCGCTACTGTTGCTGCTTTTTCTTCTGCAGCTGCTTCTACTGCTGCAACTACTACTACTGCTGCAACTACTACTACTACTACTACTACTACTACTACTACTACTACTACTACTACTACTAATAATAATAATAATAATAATAATAATAATAATAATAATAATAATACTGCAGCGGCTATGTTACGACTACTGCTGCAGTTGTCATTGCTCCTGTTACATAAGACAATGTACAACTTGAGAAAAAACGTGTAAAATTAAAATGCCAAAAGCAAACCAAGTGAAAATGCCAATAAAGAATAAAGTCCTCATCCACCTCGAGCCAAACAAAGATTTCCATAAGAAAGATACCGAACCTTATTTATGATTAATCTCTTTCTATGATATCTTGCATCTATTATTTGTGCGTCCGAGGGCGGTGGATTGGCAGTATCGGTTGAGGATCGGACGCCATGCCTAGAGTTACGGTCCTTTACGGTCTGAGTTCAAATCCCGCCGAGGTTAACTTTACCTTTCATCCTTACGAGGTCGATAAAATAAAGCACCAGTAACGTACTGGGGTCGATTTAATCGACTTTCCCCTCCCCCAAATTGCTGGATAATATAAGAAACCATTATTTGTGCGTCATCTTCATTAAATTTGGATTGACATCACATTTGTCTGGTACAACTTTAGTCAATTCCAGCAATACGGAATTCTTCAAACTTTACTTTTCTAATGTTTGTACATAACAAATTCAAAGTAATCATTCCGTTTTTAAAATTGTGCTGAATGATACCATTTGTTTCTCATTTCTTTGTGTAGGGATAGTGAATTTGTCAGATGGTAATTTGACTTGTGCTCCGTTAGTTTGTTTACACGTGATGTCTGATCACTGGTCAGCATGATTTGTAATATATTATTTATGTGTAGTAAAGGCAATAACATTTCACTTATAAATTAATGTATTACGATGGTGTCCTTCAACAACTTTGTCAGTTTGGGCGGATTTAATTCATTGTTATGTAATCACTGTTAATGGATATTTTATGAACAGTCGAGAATTGTTCTCTTCTGCCAAACTTCCATCGGCGTTTTCTCTGATTTGATTTGCGCTTCATTAATTTGTTTACACATGATAGCTGAACAACGATCAATATGAACATTTGAAATACATTACTTATATGTATTAAAAAGCAATAAAATTTCACTTATAAATGAATGTATTACATTAATTTGTTATTTAATCGATGGTAATGGATATGTTTTTTGGGTTAAAATTCTAGAAACTTCCTCCGGTTCCTCCGTTGTATATCCTTTTCTTTGTGATGATGACTTTGTTGTGGCTGTTGTTATTATTGTTGTTGTTGTTCGTCGGCATAGTCTTCTTCTTCACCCCCCCTCCTCATCCTCCTACTGCTACTACTGCTGCTGCTGCTGCTACTACTACTACTGCTGCTGCTGCTTTTGTTGTTGTTGTTAATTTGTGTTGCCCTAACTAGATTACACAAACCGTACACGTTGTCAGTCCGTAAGTTCATATTAGTTCTTTTTTTATTTTTTCCAATGGGATTTTGAAATTAAGATAATGTGTATTCAACACCTTGTACAAAACATGATGAAGTTTGGAGTGACAAAATCCTGCTTACAAAAAATATAATTTACGAACGAGATGCATCCCTACTTAGAATCACACATCACTCTTTTATACACGAAGGAGACGTATAATTCCTGGATAGGATAATGTAACTCGGAATAGGTTATACTTCAGATAAGGAGGTGATGATAATAAATTGAATGTCTCTGATCAATTTTGGTACACAGTGAAGGTAGGATTTAGTTTAAAACACCAAACCAATGATAGAAATTACAAGAATAAAGTGAGCAGAGAAAGAAATAGTATATTTGAATGAAATATTACGTAAGGAAAATATCAATATAGAACAAAAAACAAATAACAAATATGAAACCAACAAAAAATAATATATCGAATAATATAAACTATATGCTCTGTGAACAGAAACCATCTATATGGATTTTGAGCAAGTATAACGAACAAAAACATGGAGAATACAACAAAACAAAACCTGAGAATACCTCCAACGTCGAAATAAAATTAAATCAAAAACACACAGGCATAATGGAAAGTTCAAAGAACTGAATGTTCTAAATCTGAAAATTCCGACACATTAAAGTGAAAAATTATTAAATCCGATAGACATGTTTTCTATGACACAACAAAATTCTCACCTAAAGATAAAACTTGATAAAGGAAAAACAATAAAAGTTCTCAAATATATCTTCTTCTTCTTCTTCTTCTTCTTCTTCTTCTTCTTCTTCTTCTTCTTCTTCTTCTTCTTCTCTTTCTTGTCCAATTATTCCTAGGAGAGTCATGGAGGGGGAGTCCTCAAGAACACCTTCTAGCGGGTCTTGTTACAAGCAACCGTCTCCAATTGATCCGAGTTCATTGATGTTATCCAAACGACTTGTTTGGCGTCTCCCCATGGGTCTCCCCTCGGTCGGCTTTGCCTGTAAAATCTGTCCAGCAATTCTTTCCTGAGACATTCTAACCACATATCCATAATATCGGAGACAGTGTCTCTCAATTCAGAGAAGTAGTGATTCAATCTGGTAAAACTCTCTGATCTCCTATGAGCTATGTCCTCTATCTATTTTTTCGGTTATTATCCAAGAGTAGGTACGAATACCGAATTGAAGATAGTGATAGTGAGTTTGGATTTTACACCTACATCCTTTCGTCTGATGAGCGAATGATGAAGCTGGTGCATTACTGCACCATCTCCTGCAATTATTGCACTTAATTCAACCCCTTGCCTTCCATTACTCTTGAACACGTTTCCGAGATACATGAACCAAAAATAACTTTATTTGATATTATAATTGATTCATGATTTTCAAATTAATGACCCTCCTTTATTGGTCAAATGTTTTATATGTACCAAAATATATTGCTACTTTGGGCATTGCCGGGTACTTCTGCTAGTGTTTAACTCAAGAAATTGAAACACAAAAGTGAAAGAAGGATTGAAAAAAGAGACCGTAGACAAATAAGATTAATATTTAAATTGAAATATTCCATTGTGTATATTGGTTATAAATATTATATTTTAGTGTTATGCGTCTGTTATGATGCACTCACCTGGAACTTAAATGAAGTATCAAGTCTAACAACAGTTAAAATTAAACAAGAATAAAGAACAAAATGTGAATAATAAAACACCAACAATGACACAATAATTACATATTTTATTACCATGAGGAAGGAGACATAGTGGTGTTCTTCGAAAGGTAAGTGAGAGAACGACTATGCAGTAGATATGGATAAATAAAGAGTGGAATTATATGAGTTCATAGGCTTGAAGTGTACAGTGCTTCCAGTAAAGATATGATGATGTGGGTTTGAAGATATATCTGAAGTGTTTTACCTGGCTTGTATTGAATTACTAGCAGAGCTGTCATTCAGAAACTGAAGTGGAAAGCAGTGAAATCATCATCAAGGTTATCGCACAGTATGTAAGAAGACCATAGCTAAAATTATTCGAACAATTTACTTGTTATATGATTGGCCCACTTATAGTGACATTTAGTTTCATAGAAAAAAGCCTAATGAAAAATTACCAAAAACAAAGCGGATCGGTAATATTGGATGGACCATCACTATTGGAAAGAGCCAATGTCGTAATTCTATCCAGTCCAATGTTGATGCAGCGTATAAGCTACCATGCAAGCTCTATGTAAATTATACAAAATAACTAATCCAAGGAAAAGAACACAAATACATACAGATATGTTGTTCAGTGAGAGACATAAACACAGGACAGAGATTGAAGTATTAAATTACGGAAGGAATAAATAGTAATAGTAAATATTTAAGAAAAGTAAAGTTGAACGTTAAATACATGTTAATAGTTTAGTCAAAATAACTAATAGATGACCAGTACAAGAGAGACTTGGGCAAATCAGAAATAGAACTATATAGTTCCATTACAATATACAACTCAAAACTAAGATCTAAGATCTAACGGATATTTTTCTAACGCTGATCAAGACAAATGCATTTCCCCGAAATATAAGGACGCAGTATATAACGAAAGGTCATATCAGAATATATGGAGGTAGCAAAGAAATAATTCTATCGCATCATTTATGGTCGTTTTATCTAAGCCAATATGTTATGCATAAATGGACATGATCGTATGGTAAGTTTCATGAACTAGAAATTATGTCAGTATTATAAAATATGAAGACAGAGGAGAGATAGTGCAACCGATATTACAATAATATCAGAGAATGACAAGTAGAATATGCTCTGGGATATGTTGATCCAGAAGGATGGAGGGGAGAAGGAAAATCATTTCTTCAAAATTTTCAAATACAACTTGGTAAATAAATGTTTAGTAGAAGACGAATCAATTCCAACGAACAACATTGTGTACAGGAGACAGAGAGCTCGTTTCCCTATAGAGGCAGCTGACCACTTTTTTCTGACTGTGCGGATCTTTTACCCAATTCTCTAAATATATTAGTATCTGTAGCGATTCTGTATTTGGGTTTCAACTTTTCAAATTTTTATATATATATATATTAGAGTGTGCCATAAAAAGAAAGGTCACAATACTAACGCTCCCTGGGTATTTTCCCATTACAAATGCCCCAATTGGTAAAATAAAACATATTTTGTATAAAATAAATGATTTTGAGTCTTGCCTATATCATGGTTATTATAGTCGAAAGTGTGATTATGTTGTATGAAATTATGAAAATATGATCATACAATAATTGTTTATTTTATTAATCCATTATATTTAGTAAACCAGATTTGAATATAAAGGCGTACAAGGAAGAAATAAATTCAGTTAAGTTAACTCCAGTCATATTTTTTTCAGAGTTTCTTTTTTGAAATCCGGGACCTTGCGACGATGAGCTTCGACTACTTGAAGAACACACTGCTTCTCCTCCTCATTCTTGGTGATGGCAACAAAATCAGTTATCAACTTGACTGCTCTCTTCGCAAGATCGTTGACTACCTTGATATTGTGAACAACAGCACAGGCGTTTTGATATGACGCTTGTGATAACCAAGTTGCAGGTGACAGCTCAAGCCAAGTATCGCCGAGACCAAGGAGATCGAACAAAAGCCTTGATTTCTTCCCAACTAGATGAGGCAGCTTCGTGGACGACTTCAACTCGGGAACTACTGGAGCACCACGGTCAAGAGGCCCAGACGTTTTCGTTTTGATAAGACGTTGGGCTATTTGTTTCTTCTCGGACTCTTGGACCCGACTTGAAAACAGCGCTAGCGGAATGGCTTCCTCCGTCAGGTACCAAAGATGCCTGCTCAGAGCAGTAGTGGCCGTCTGCGGGAGATCTCTGTCAACCTTACTGTACTGTGTCAACTCCACATAGAATTGAAGGTCATTGGATGGTGCATCAGCAAACGTAACTGTTGTCAGCCAGTATCGCACGTAGAACAGAGCATTGAACATACAGATCCAGCGCAACTTTTCCATTTTAGCTTGATCATAATTGAGTCGCTCACCAAATGCATACATCTTTACACTATAGATGATTGTGGACATCCACCGAGCGTTCTGATGTGCACCAGGCAGCATCCAATAAATTCCACGAGGAGGGGTGAGACCAAGCATGATCAACATCAACTCGGCACATTCTCAGTAGTCGTCCCGTGGAAGAGAACTCATTTTCTCATCGTCGGATGTCAGCAAATCCTGGAGGAACTTGATGTTCTCAGAACACAGACGCTTGAGTCTCCGGTCGCCAATGTTCAATGTTTAAAGTTGGTCTTGTCCGTGAGTGACACCCAATCTTTTTTGAACTCCTTGAACTCTAGGGTGTCTGCTCCGAATAGTTGTTGCCACACTGCACACAAGAAACGCTCCATGACATGGTGCCGACAAGCAAAATAAAACACCTTTTTGTTGAGCATCTCTTCTAGTTTCACGCAGGCACCATTTTTCCATCCAGAATTCGAAGCAGTTGTGTCGAAGACCAAGCCTCCACAGATAAATCAACATTCCAATCTTTAACAAGATCAAATGATGCTTTGGCTTGGGTGGTTCCAGTGCCATCAGGAATTATGGGAACACCGAGGAGTTTACCTTCTCTGAAGTCCGGAGTTCCAGCAACTAGCACACCTAGCCTCTCGTGGTCACCAGGAATTATTTTGCCATCCCAATGCAAGGTAACAAAGTCTGGTACTGAAAATTGTTCCTTCGTGTGTTCAGCCACCACAGTTCTGATCTTCTTAGCTGCACGTCTGCTATAATTCTTGGAGAGAGTTGTGGCGTCTATGTCATTCCCATCCTCAGAAATAATAGATGCCATAAATGCTGTTCTCTGGCCCAGTGTCAGGTTTAAACGAACAGCCATTAGAGAAATTTTTGGACTTTTAAATGGATTCTTTGGGAGTTCCAGCTGAATTGTTCGTTTCTTGTCTGACTTTCAGCTGTCTCTGGGTGGGTTTGAGGCCTGAAATTCAGGATCCTGTTCATCTTCAGTTCCATCATTGGTTGAACTTGAATCACTCAGTTCATTACGTGGAAGTTGTGCTGCTGTAGATCCTGACAAACACTTTCTATGGTTCTCTGACTCTCGACGAGCCACAGAAACCTGATCACGCTTAAACTTTGAAGATACTTTTTTCTGGTAATCCTTGTCTTCAGCACCCAGAGATACCTTTTTCTGGCAATGCAGGGCTTCGATAAATGTAGCATCTTCAATTTTCTCTTCATTATTACGAAGACTGTCTTTCAAAATGTTCTTTTCAACATCAATATATGCAATGTAGAAATACGAATCCAATTCAGAAATAAATAGTGCTTCCTTTTCTTTGTTTAACTTAGAACTTTTGTTTTATTTGTAAATTTCTGTATTCACTGTACATGTTCATAATTTTCAGTTTCACTTTGTCTTTTCGTTGAGTCACCACACCAGCCACTGACTAACTACTTCCATCACAAGCCTATCCGCAATAGGAGTAGCTGACAGACAGACATTTTCTGTTTTAGATATATAGACTAGCAGAAAACCACCCGGTGGGCGGTTTTCTGCTAGCAAATCTAGTGTATATACTGATATTGTTGAGATTTGGATGAGAAATGTTTTCGGCACCACATGTTCACAGTCTCTCGGTGTGTCTTTTATGCATGTATACATATATATGTTATCTATACGGTGAAATCTTTGAAATGTTAAAACGAAAAAGGAGAAAATAAATAACTCGCGGTTAGAAAAAAATATTCCTATGAAATTTTAATCATACCATTAGGTGTGAATAAGGAATATTTTTTTGTTGTCAAAACAAATGTTCAAAAGTTAAACTTCAATTTTTTTAATTATTTCCAATTTTTTCATGAAATTGAACACTGGACATTGGCTGCTGGAAATGGAAATTAAATCGTATTTAATCGTATTTAAATTTCTAACTTTATTTTATTATTTATATTTTTTCAATAAGTAATAAAAAAAAACAACAAAAAAAATTGAACAAAAAAATTGAACAAATCAAACGTAGGTTATGGAACTGCACAATCTGATTAATAAATTACCTCATCAGCAGCAACCTTCTTCAAATGGTCCTTATTATCAGCAGCAACAACCACAAATTCAATGGCAACATTCTTCAAATGTTCCTTATTATCAGCAGCAACAACCACAAATTCAATGGCAACCTTCTTCGCATGGTGTCAAGTCAGAACCGCCTCGAACTGGTTACTTCTGGCTTGTGCAAGGTGTCTCTATAGCAACCAGCGATTCCCTCGGCCTCAGTGACCAAAGTCAATGGAGAGGGGAAGGTAATATTTCTGTAGCACGTGTTTTAGCGTCTATTCACTCTCTCTCTCTCCCTCTCTCCCTCCTGCTATCCCCCTCTCGTAGTCTGTCTCTTTCTTTCACTCTCACTCTCTCTCTACGTACGTGTTTCCACTGTCGGACAGACAGACAGAGAAATTGCTGGTTATATATATAAGTAGATTAATTAATTAATTTATTATTGTCTCTGTCTCTGCGCATGCGTTTGCGTGTGTGTATAATGTTTGGTGTGCGTGTTCCCTTTTTGATTTTTTATTCTATCTTTGTTCACTAGTGTGTGTTTATGTGTTTGTTATTATTGTACTTGTGCACATATTTATTTATTTATATTTATATTAAGTCAGTATTGTTTGTTTGAGTATGGTTGTTGTTGTTATTTCATTCGTTCCTTCTGTTCAACTTCGGTCTTCTTGGTTCTATCTCAGCTGCTTCCCTGATTTGCCTACCTGTTGAGTCATTTCTATGCTCATTTCTATGCTTAGATATTATTTTAATTTCTATGTTGTCTATATTACCGCCATGTCTTTGTCTGACGTGTTCGTATAGTACTGAACCGTTTTTTTTCCTTTTAGTTGTTCCCCCCAGTGTTGGTATATTCTTTTTCCTATGCTTCGAGCTGTCTCACCTATGTTATGCGTTGTCATGTTTCTGAAAGTACCCTCTGTACATCTTATGCTATAGACTACATTTCTAGTTTTACAATTTATCTGGGGGTTCATTTTACATATATCACATTTCTTATTTGCACAGTGGGTTTTCTTAAGGGGCATATCTTGCTGATCAGGGATTTTATGGTAGTTCCTAGCTTTTCTACCACTTTAATCTTTAAATGGGTCTTTCTTAGGGCCTTTCTATATTGGTTAGCTTGAACACCCATAATAATATCTAAGCATAGAAATGTCTCAACAGATAGGCAAATCAGAGAAGCAACTGCGATAGAACTAAGAAGACCGAAGTTGAACAGAAAGAACGAATGGAATAACAACAACAACCATACCCAAACAAACAATACTGACTTAAGGGAAATATAAATAAATAAATAAATATGTACACAAATACATATAAACAACAATCACATAAACAACAAACACACTAATGAACAAAGATAGAATAAAAAAACAAAAACACATATACACAAACGTGAACACACACGCAAATGCATGCGCAGAGACAGAGCCAAGAAGAAATAAATAAATTTAAAAAAAAAATGATACAGAAGCGAAAACCAACCCAAACCAAAGTGTGTTCTGTTATTATTTCTGGCAATATGTGCATACACTTACCAGATTTCCTTCGTTATATATATATATATATATATATATATATATATATATGATAGTTGCCCCCTCGTCATCGAGTATGGCCATCGCACGATATACCATTATTAATAATTATTAATTAATTCTATTGTGCAATGCCTGTGCGTGAAGATATTTTTTAAAGTGAGGAAAGACTGTGCACTGAACCAATCCCACTCTCTGAGCAACAGTAGCTATACCCCGAAAAGAAAAAAAATCAACATCATCGGTAACTACTGAGCCGCAGGTTTTATATCGGAGTTGTCCCAGTTTCTTGAGTTGCCTTCTCCTAGAAGAAAGCCCTGACAAATCCTAGGGGTCCTTTCCTCCCAGTGGTTTAACCGCGCGATCGGGTGTCCAGCCATATTATTTCTATGTCCCCGCGTATATACATACACATGCACCCATGTATATACACATATATATATACATATGTACATGTGCATATACATATTTACACATTTTCGGATGGCCGTTGACTCTAATGAGTTCTTCCGCCCTTTGTCAGGTTTTGTTTATATATATATATATATATATATATATATATATATATATATATATATATACAAGGAAAGAGAGACGAGAAAGTTATAGATGCTAAATAGATTTGTAAGCTATAGAGAACATATCTAAGTTTAAATACCTGAAAACGTAAATATCTTCAATGCAAGATTAAAAAGAGAAGTAAATCCCATACTAATAGCTGCCTTGGGAAAGATGAAAATGGAATAAAAATGAATATATAAACAAAACACCAGAACTTACTAACATACACATTGTATGGAAAAATGACTATTAGGTAAATATATTACGTTCTTCAAAACGAAAACACAAAACAGAACAACACTCTTATCAAACGCAAGGCTAAAATAATAAAATAAGATTAATTGAAATGATAAACATTATAATTTCTGACTACAAACGATTTCCGGTACGATTTACCACTAATAAATTAGGACTTTGGTTATAAATATTTGATTTGTGGGAAATGGACAATGATTGACTACGTTGGTCACTATACTTGATGGTATTTTTGTTATCCGCCTGTAGGGAGAAAAAGCGAGTAAAATAGTAGCAGTATGTACAATCACAAACATAAAGGACGCAATTAAATACTCCAAAGTATTTTGTCTACCGATTTTCGTATTCAATGCCGTTCCTAAAAGTAACGAATGTTTTTCGACTTTGGCTTAAGGACACTGATTTTGGAAGATGACATTAATCGATTGAATGAATTCATTCATTAATAGCGAGGGGGGGGGGGGTGAAGCGCAATATAGATATTGTTGTGTTTGAAATCAGAATGGAAATTCAAATACATCAAGCACTGTTCTAATTTCGTTATCAACCGCACTAGATAATAGTAATTATAATAATACTTATTTGACACGAGAGCCGACATATAGGGAACAATACAAAAACATGGAGAGTATGGCTTTATAAAAATTCAAGTAAAGAGACTACAATACTTTACATAACAATGAAATTCTCCGATATAGGGATTATCACCCAGGGTTGACTCAGGAATGCCACAATCCTTAACCACCCTGCTTGCAAATACCTCTCATCGCCAAACTACCCAGCCTACAAGCGCATGGTCAGAGTAGGCCCATTAAAATGGCCCATTATCTCTACATTCATCCATTTTAAGACAAATGTCTTGGAGACATCACTTCCCTCTTCACCCTCACCCTCTTCCCTTAACGGAACTTGAAAACGTTGATTGGCTGAAGAAGAAAGTGTCTTGTCTTCAGTTCTTTCAGCAGCATCTACCACACAACCTATTTCGCTACAGCCACTAGGCAGGGGAAAATGATCATTTCTGATTGGGGACAGCTTATGCATTCCCTGTCAGCTCGTCTAATAAAATGCCAATCTTGATATAATCTAGATGACCTTGTGCGATTACTATATATCCATATTTGGTATTTGAGAAATCTTGTCGGTACCTGACAAATAGATAAAACAATCTGATCAGTTATTTTGTCAACACCTTTTTATCAGCTATTCCAACACAGTCGTTTCCTGCGCCCAAGATTCCGTTCTCATTCCTCCACTAACAGCAAAGTTTGATACGATCCAAAAAAGGTTTCCAGAAACCTGAATAAATCTGGCCGTTCTGCCCCATCGGGGTATAGATGGTCATCAGTCTGAAAGCACAACCTCTCTTGTTCATGTCCTTGATCACCAGTCCTGGCCTTTCCGAAACTAAACTCCGATTCTGCCTCAAAGTCGAGGACGACTAGATGATGCACAGATCTCATTCGCAAAATATAGGCTCTTGTCTAGTGCACATGTATCGGAAAATTAATGTCATTTTGAAAGAAATCGTTGATAAAACAATAAACATATTCTCAAATAGAAAAGCTTCCTTTTAAGACCACACATTTAAGGATGTTTTTTTCGTAAACAACAACAACAATAATAATTGGTGTTATCCCTAACATTATACGATGGAAAATGAGAATGATAACCTTACCAGAGATGAGGAAAATCTTTAATCTAATATTTTAAATTTAAACAATATTAAACGATATATATTGCACATAAAATGAAAATAAATGATCTGGCATATATCTTATGTGGAAGATTATAAACTATATGCAATAAATAATGTTCACTTGAAATAAGGTTGTTCAAGTATGTAACAGAGAACTGTGAGTTTAGGAAATGTCAAGATAAGATTAAACGGAGGATCTTCGGTGAAACATGCGACTTAATGCGAGATAAGCAAAACGAGGTGGATCTTAACTTTGCTTATACGTTATAAATTAATCTTCCCAAGAGAAAATGTTTTTTATATTCAATAGAAGAGTAATAAATCGGCCCTTTTATATATAATACAGATTATTGTGTAAAGGGTAGTGGCAAAAACTCTTGAATATTTATAATATGTGATTATAAACATCCTGGTTTGAAAAGAGCCAAGAAAAGCAATATTATAAATGAATTACATCCCAGTCAGACAAAATTAAGTGATTACAAGAGTGATATGCAATAATATATTAACTGTGACAGTAATGCGTTATCTTAAAAGGAATCCATTGGTAGTTTAAACTAATTTATAGTATTGGTTAGTGAGAAAGCAAGTTGCTGACAAAATCTAGATAGGAAATATTGTTTATCAATATCGAAACAAATATTTATTATAACAGGATAAAGAGAAACGAGAATTCTACAAATTTTAATAGTAATATGAAATAATTATATTAACTAGTATGAAAATGTATATCGCGAAGCAATGTTTATTCGTTTTCATACTAGTTAATATAATTATTTCATATTACTATTAAAATTTGTAGAATTCTCGTTTCTCTTTATCCTGTTATAATAAATATTTGTTTCGATATTTATAAACAATATATATACATATGCGTGTATATACATATGGTGGATGGATGCTACACGAGAATGCTGAGGAAGACTCTGAACATTAATCAGTATACACTGAGGATGAAGAACTCAGAGCTGTATGGGAGTCTCCAAAAAGTCAGTTCGAGAGTGGCACAGAGGAGATTGAGGTTAGCTTGACATCCTCACTGACATCCAGAGTTGATACTGCACTGAGTGCTCCTGTGGGATCCCCTGCATGGACACACTGGTCCTAAGGGCAGACACTGATTTCTTGGAGATGCAGAACATGACAACGATAATGAGGGACAGGGACCGCT
>OZ024746.1:45025436-45035436 GCA_964016885.1 Eledone cirrhosa
TTGGAGTAACGTAACACGGTAGGGCGTGTAGATCCGAAATCAAGGAGTTGCTCCAGGTAGAAACTCATTTTTTCTGTATCATCTTTAGATCTCAGCTTCAGTACTACGAGTATGGGATTAAAGTGTCTAAGGAAAGACTCGTTGAAGAGATATTACTGGCAACACCAATTGATAGAAGATTCAAAGCTAGATCCCGAGCAAGATAATTGGATAATATCCATAGGTTCGATTGCCCTCATTTGTACATTCAAAAGGATCATTTGTAGACATTTGTTTTTGCTAGGTCTCTCTGGAAGGCGTGTCGCACGATGCTGCCCATAGGACCTCTTCAGGAATAAACGAGCGAAGACAAAGAAGAACAGGGTTTATATAGTTAAATAGTTTGGTTATTTTCGCATGAAAGAAAGGCTAGAGACAATATTTGAGCAGTAAACAAGAGACCATCTGAATGTAGCGTAGAATTTACATAATGGAAGTAGCAACAAGCAGAATATCCAGAATTGACTCTGAAAGAAATAAGTTACATAATATAGATGTGATAAATAGAACCAGGTAATAGGTTATTACGTGATTACTTATAGTTTGAATGAATATGAAGACATTCAATCATTATTGAAATATAATGTGTTTAGAAATATTTTGTAGTTTAATGTAAAGTATTTTCATACGCATAATTGAAGATATATTTCGTAATGCGTATGTCATTCCAACGAATTTCATGGAGTTGGCAAACTCTTAATGCGAACATGGAATTTCATGAGATATATTCGTACACCATTTTATGTGAGATTGTGCTTACAACCTGGACTGTTTTTCCAATAATCATGACGTTTTTGTATTTAGATCATATAATTCATACTTAAGGTGACTACGTATATGATATTTCATAAAATTTCATTATCTAATGAATGTATTTGATTTCAGTAACATATATAGAATTTCATTTCACTCTAGTTGTTGCCGTTGATGGTGTGATGGTTATTGGCCATGTTTACATTATGGCTACGGTTATTATTGTAACTATTGATATTGTATGAATAGGAGTAAATTTGTGATGTTTATCTGTGAATAATCTAATATGATTATTGATTAGACTCGTATAATTGGTTAATAGAGTTTGCAGTTTTTCATTTTAAGCAGACATGCAGTCACTCACACACTCTGTGTGTGTTAGCAGAAAGAGATGGACGAGTTGGTGGGATGAAAGATACAAAGAATCATATACATATTGAAATACTAGTGTACATAAAAGTTGATGTAGATACGGGTATTAGCAAAAAGAAGGCATAATTTGTAAATAGTTGACTTACGATTGAATCGTGGACATCAGTTTTATTAGAACTGCCATTTACGTTGATCTGTACGATCTGACGATAGTTAAAATTGAGTAGCTTACATCCTTTTATATTCTCTTCATAAAACATATAATATTGAGTTAAATTGCATATGAAAATTCGTTAAGATAAAATGAAATTAAGGAAATAATTTATATGCAATCTGAACGTTACATGAAAACTAACGAAAGTTTCTAACTCAATTTTAATCGTTTTGAGTTGAGTGCTCAGCATTTAGACAGATTAATATCATAGGAACATTGTAAATCTAACTTGACAAATGTGTATAGATTTTGTGCTTAAGCAACGCATTTAACGTATTAATGATAAGTAATATTTTCGCTGTACGTTAATCTAACAATTTATCGCACTTTCTACTAAGGCATACATACAAGCCCGCATACACATACACACCCTTACACACATTCACACACACGTTTGTATATACTTATATGCACAGGCATGACTGTATGGTTAAGGAGTGATTTCATGTTCAATCCCACCGCCTGGCACCCCTTGCAAGAAATAAATTCAGCAATCGTTTGTATTAAAAATGCGATATGAGAACAATTTGGTAGTAAGGTCGTATTTTGGAAGGCACTCACAACACTGCTGGCCGATGAAAAGTCCTTGTTCGGAAATTGCTGGTTATATATGTATTATTAATCGGTGTCGAGTCGATTCTCGACGGAATGTGAAACAGTACAGTACCAGCTTAGATATGGAGTTTTGTAGAGCGGCGGATTCTGGTCTGCTGCACTAGGAGGATACTGGCTGTTCTAATTAGCGAAATTGTGAGTACTTTAACGCTTGTGTGTGTGTGTATTTGTGCGTGTGTGTGTGCGAGCGCACACGCTCGTGTGTGCGTGTGTGTGTGTGGGTGTGTGTGTGTATAATACAATGTCAGGAATGTCACGTCTCCATTTAAACTATTTCTTTTTCACAGATGTATTGCAACGCGCGTGATTTACCGTATAGCATTGAACGTTCATACTGAATCCTCTTTCCAGCTATGTTACAAAATATGAAGCATGATCAAATCGAGATGGAAATGTTATTCTGATTAAATTTGTATATGTTTCTAAAATAAGTATAACAGCTCTTTAGTTTACATCTCTAAATACCTGTTTAATAACATAATACACACTCGCACCACACATGACCCCATACTATCATGCATATATATATATATATATATATATAGAGAGAGAGAGAGAGAGAGAGAGAGAGAGAGAGAGAGTGTGTGTGTGTGTGTCAGACAAAGAGAGAGGGAGAGAGAGAGATGGGGAGATAGATTTACATATATGTTTGTAGGAGGCGTATGTGCGTTAACATGCATGCATGTGTGAATATGTGCTTAAGGTGTGCTGTGGCTAATCCTTTCCGGACTCTTGTTAGAATCATTTTCATCTTAGAGTAATATGTTTTACTTTACTTAAATCTATAATTTGAGTAATTTAACATAAAATATTGAAACAAAATCAACATAGCTGACATCATAGACATTACTTTTAGTGAAATAGAATATTACAATTAACTGACGATTATTTGATACCAATAAAATGATTCATAGTTTAAGTATGCTTTTACGTAGTTATTTTACGTTAAAGAGTGCTATTACTATCACTGTTTGTTATCACCTTTCATTAGTATCGAAGTAATACGAGCATTGTTTTGAAGTAGTAAAATCTCAATCGGAATTGTAATTATATGCAATAGTAGAACCCGTGGAAAATACACGCTTTATAAATTTCTTAACTTATATTTCGATGTATAGTTTCATAATGTTAATGGTTATTTCTTGAATTTCATTTCACAGTAAGGTGTTTGTCAAGCTTAAATATCTAACGCATTTTATTATGTTAAATATTTCGATTATATCTTAATTCATTCCGTAATTAAGATTGTTTAAAGAATGACGTTTAATACTGAATATTATTTGACTTTGCCTTTCATCCTTACGGGGTCGATAAAATAAAGTACCAGTAATGCACTGGGTAATTGCTGGCCTTGTGCCTAAAGTAGAAACAATTATTACCGCTTTGTCCTTATCGAGACCACTATGAAATATCGTTATTTAATTACCCGGATAAAATTCAATTCACCGATACTGCAAATATTATTTAAAGTGAAACAGGTATAAGAATTGTTACAGCGTAATATAGAAAGATGAATATTATATATCTTTTTACGGTGAGATTTCAAATTTCATTTAAAACTAATTTGCATATCATTGTCCTGAGATCGATGAAATAATTTTAAACGAGATAGATTACATTGTTGGTACACGCCGCACACATTCCTAGAAACATAGAAAGAAATAATAATGAAAATGTAAGTGGCATCACATATTTACAAAACATATTTATTGTAAATGGATGTTGATTGCAAATCCACGTTTATATTTACTTTAACTAAAATATATTATAAGATATTGAAAATACCATTGACAAATGTAAGATAAGTATTGCCCAAAACTTATGATGAGTGGGAATGAGAAAACAAAACTAAAATCTGAAGAAATGTTGAGTGAATATTGAGCCAGTTATTCTGTTCATATACAAATATATATGTGCATATTCCCACCAAGAAAAAAAAGAGATGTGCAGGTAAAGAGACCTCTGCGATCATGAGCTTGATATATATATGTGTCCCATAATACTCTGAGCTTAAACAAAATTCGAATATGTAATTGAAACAAATTTCACTCGAAAGTTTAATCAGCATCATAAGATTATTCTATATGGAAAGCGAAAATCATATTTTTCACTATAACATTTCGCTTCAGCCACGGAACCTGATGATAAACTATCATCAGTAAATAACCAAAGTGATTACAATGTCTCTTAGTATTCCAATCACTTTCCTAGATTCAGGAATTAAACCAAAATGTATTCCAAAGCTATTAATGGGCTCAAGAAATTCTTTTGATTAGCAATATGAAGCTGTAAAAGCATTATTGGGTCAAACGAAAGCCATTTAACATCTAATCAGCTTTGGGGAATTAAAACGTTTGCTGCCTAATGATTTCTAGTGTGCTCCTGTAATATTAATCTATTTCCAAATATTACTCAAAATCAAACAAAGGCGGTAAATGCATAATCAGACCTCACTCGAATAATAACCTATGTACCGTAGATTCAAATATTTACATACCACCATAACCAAATACATTTTACTAAAGGATTATCTAAAGTGAAAAATTACGAACTTTTGTTTTCATAAGAATAACTCGGAAAAAAAAATCCAGCTATTTCGTGAGAAAATAAAATCATGAACCACTGTGCGTGATCCGTTTCATTCTAGCCTGTAAGTTATGAACCGAAGAGTAAAAGAAACGTATCAAAAATGAAAAAAATTAGTACTTCTCAATATATAAAATCATCTTTTTTAGGAATGAAAAATTCAAGCATTTGATTTTGTTTTCATTGAATACGATCAGTAGTGAATACTATACCAATACTGAATGTAGAACATGCAATATTAACGCCGACGGTTTTGCTATATTACGTCACCATTATACAAGAAAGTAGTGCGAGGTATATATGTTCAAGAAGAAAATATAGATATCAAAATCGATAACCCGAACTCACATGCTGTGCATCGAATAAATATAAAAACACCAAAGTGACTGAAATCTAAAGAAGACTCCATGCAGGGAAGATATATAATGCATGAGAATTAACATAAGTAAAAAAAATGTTTACCTTATTTCATAAATCTGAACAAAAGTGAAATCCTGTATTTATAGGTAAATTTAAAATATACCGACTCCTAGCTTGTATATAGAAATAATTATCTGTAGTCAACATCTACCGATTATAGCCATCCATTCTAAGTCAATGACGTCGTATAAAAGTGCTAAATATTTTTACTTTGTTGATATTGTTATAATACAATTCGAATCTACATGTTGATGTATCATTACTGATGGTTTAATAGGTTTTAGTGGAACGTCGTTATCAATTGCTAGACTTAACAAATTTAACTTAACCATACACAAACACACACATATATATATATATATATATATATATATTTATATATGAGTGTGTGTGTGTGGAGGGGGGGGGGGGGTGCTTGTGTGTTTATGTGTGTGTGTGAAAAGGTAAAATGTCTGGCTGTCTGATCATATTATCTCATCTACCATTTATGTACATATCCGTATCCTACAGAGGCCACACAATATTCTGTTTTCTCCGATGGCATCCATTTTTTTCCAGTATTTATATCTGGTGGCGCGGAGCGGATGGTTTGATCATTCGAATGGTGATCTTTTAAACTATTGATGGGATAAAAAATTCTGTCGGAATTTCAGTATTTTACAGAGCTACACGTGAAAAAGTTCGAGGCAAACCTAACCAATTTGCAATAGAGCTATTGCATTTCCGCTTAAGTCTCAAACTGTGTTAGTGTGACATGCTACCACATCTGTTCCCACTGCACTGTAGGGTACACATTTGAATTCCCTCACTTCTATCATTAAGTGACCCGTAAAGCAGCATCTGCTATCGTGGCATTATCTCTCCTCTAACCACTGTATAGTGGATGAGTCGTTTCAAAACTGACCTCTCCACTGTTTATTAAAACCAAATTTAGTGGGCTAACGTTTCATGTTTCGTCATCTTGATCTGGCACCCGATGGATGACAGGCCAATTATGAGTCGATTTCTCCACTATACAGTGGTGGCCATAACTTGATCCCGAACCATAAGGTCTCGTATACAGGTTAGGTATATGTAATTTTAACTATACTATATTTATATATATAAATATAGGTTCTTGCTAGAGTGGTATGCGTACTCCCTGAGTATATTCATGTGACTTTCAGTGGGTATTATACATGTGGATGAGTGTGAAGTAGTTGTCTACCCACACATCTTTGCTAAGGTTTAAACTGTGGATGCAGTGGAGTGTGTACGTCTCCAGCTATGTGTTCTCGCAGATGTGGTAGGTTGTGTGCGTTGTGTATATATGAGCGGATCAGCACGTGTCCGCATGAGTGTATATTAAATAGTTACTCGTCATACCCTCCAGGGACGTAAAAACTAGTCCCGTATCAAACACTGTCTGCCACCCCTGTCACCTCTCATGGTATAGCTGAACTAGTTTGTCATAACTTGGCACTGTGTTTACTTTTCTTATTATATATAATTTGTCGAAATGACAGCTGCTGTTCAACTATTTTAATCGCCATCACATTCCATTATGTCCCTACTTCTACATCTTTTTCTATAGAAATTGTAGCCTCGGCAGGTTTCCCAACTTGCTTGAAACAAACTAATTACGCCGCTGTGAATAGCAGCGAATCTCTCAGAAATTCCATGTTACACTTTTCAAATATTAGATAATGTGATTTTATATCTTAAAAGGTAAAAGTGATATAGTTATAAATGCAGTGCCAATGACCGCAGATCCGTTTGATCAAAGCTAGTTTGGGGCTAATTAATAATAGCAAACTCAACTCACTTTGCCCTACTTTATTCCATTAATATGTTCTGCAAATGTGCATAAATATTAAATGGACGTGAATGCTTCCCGTTGCTTCACATTAGAATGATTTTCTGTAATAATATTGGGTAACATCTAGAATCATGGGACACTATTGAACTTGCCTCATTACTTCTAAAACATTTTACGAAAATGTGATATTGAAAAGTATTATATAAGACAATATATTTGATTCTTTCGACTAATTCTAGGACATATGTTACCCATATGGTAAAGAATTTCAGCAATCTCATCAAACATATAAACATATAAATCTTTATATTATTGATCCTGAGAAATATAAACTAAGACAACTTGAGTACAATTGGACACAAAGTGAGGGGAAACAAATTAATGCTTAGAATCTACCGAACCTGTTAACCGATCACCATTACATATTCACCAAAATCAAGCCCTCACTCTGTCACAAGATTATATAATGGTAGGGATAAAGGCCTGAATCAAATCCACTGTAGAATACCCCCAAGTCAACCCAATGAATATTTGAACTCATAAGAAAATTATACGTAACCCAATACCGAAAGACATTTTAATTCATCACTCTTGTATTTTTACGTTTTTACTGCGCAGTAAAATATATATCAGAAAAAGACGACGTTGGGCGTAATGTTTGTGCAATTAAATTCATAAAATTAAAATATATAAATAGAAAATTCATATTGTCTGTATTGTAGTAACGGCCAACAGTAATTGAGTCAAATTTTTACTGTCCCGCCTACTTGCATTTGTAACCCGACATCTTCCCAACAGCTGATTGTTGCCTGTGTTAATCAGTCACTTTCCTGTTTAAAGTGTTGCAAGCGAAGTCTGAACAAGTTGGGGCTATCAACTGACGTAAGTTATACATATTTTCTTTCAGTATTGACGGTTATAAATTTCTATATACTAGATTCTATATTACAAATTGTAATTGTATTTAGATGATACTCTCGACCACTATAAAACACATCAATCTCTAATTATTACCAAAGTGCCTTTCTTTTATTATGTTCCCGGAACTCTTAAAAGAACTAAACTTCGGTCAGTTTATCGCAAAATGAAACATGAAAATACAGGGAACTTAATCATAATGATGTACTTGTAAGTCCGATTCGGCTTGCGATACAACCATTTGACATGTACCTAGAGGAGAGATTATTATGTGAACAAATATCAGTATCGACATAATTCTTATGAATATGTATTTCTAGATTCGTCACAAATCTATCAACTGTAGAGAAAGCTCAAAGTTCATTAAATGTAATCCAGTACTTGATTGGTACATTGTTCTATCGACCCGGAAGGGTGGATATTATAAATTTAATAATCGATTATAAAAACTGATTAGGCTTTAGGTAATAACGTAAGATACGTAAGAGCACGAGAGAAAATACGTTCTGGCATATGTTCAGAGTCAGTGTAACCTTCATCGTTTCGAGCTAAATAATGTACCAGTCAAGGGTGATGGATTGGCGGAATTGTTAATGCACAAGATTGAATGCCTTGTTATATATGTTTCTGCTCTCTGCATTCTGAGTTCAAATTCTGGTTTGGCTTATTTGGTGTTAGACTTAATACTTGATTCAGTTTTATATCACATTCATGTTTTCATGCAATTTGTGGAATTCACTACTCTGTTGTGAGGATTCAGATCAAGTGTCCAATTGCACTCATCTCGGAGATTCTGAAAAGTGTCACGAGCCCGTTTCCCTCTAACTATGCAATATGAAAGCACTTCATATTTGATGATACCACTTGCAATAATTTTAATTACTCATTGAGAAAACATTTAATTTCTAAATAGTATTATCTTTAGACATTAATATATGCATAAGGCTATTTTTATATCCACTTGTATTAACCTTTACTATAGAAACCATATATTGGCATTTGAATAAATTGTCTATGTTTAAATTATTGTGTCTCGAACATAAGATATACGAATTGTTTGAATGGTAATCATTTAGTAAATTTCCCAGAGAAGCAGTGTTTTGTCAATGTATGTGTATCTTTATTTTCGGATTACCTTTCAACATTTACCGTAACATTTGGTAACTGATAATCGTCCCAATCAATATAAACGTGCGGTTCCAGAAATCAAGATGTTATCGCGGATCATCTCACTGGGAGAGGGTTTCATTTTCTATATCATATATTTTTTAAAATATCCTTTGCCGCGATTGATCTGGATATGTCGCTTAGATAAGAAAAACTGCCACAGCTTTGATTTATCGAAATAATGAATTTTCCCACCATATATATATGTGTGTGTGTGTTTGTGTGTGTGTGTGTGTGTGTATAATTACATATATACATATATATGTGTGTATATATGAAATAAACGTTACCTAATCATATTTATTTATGTGATACTAGCATATGGCTGTTATGCAATTTTTTCAACACCAACCGGCACCGGTGTGACCTCATTAGATGTTAACCCATTTATATGAGTGCGTGGATAAGTTGTTTGCTAACGCTACCAGGTTTGCGAGAGTCCAGAGAACATATGTATAAATATATATATATATATATATATGTAAGTATGTATTTATGTATACGTACATACATATATGTATACAGAAGTACAGTAGTATGTATATATATACATACATGCACATATATATATATATATATGCACGTATCGGTTTACCGAACATTTATTATAATGCTCGGTTTGTTTGTTTGTAAACAAACAAACAGCCCGAATTACGCCGTACGGTGTTTAGGCAACCACGTCAACTTTTTGTTCAATATGATGCTGACGATAGCTAATAAGCTTGAAACTAGTACATATTTCCTGTGTCAGTGACATATATGTATGTATGTATACATACATACTTACATTTAAGTAAGTGCCGTAAGAAGAGTGAGAAATGAAATTTCGTTTCATTCTATTCCATTTGGCGTTTTCGGTGTGCCCGGCCGATGAACTCACTCGATATGCAAATTAGGCTGCTCAGTCGTTAATATGCATAAGGAAAGTATATACTTTCAGACGTTCAACCATCTGGCAGGAAGGTATCCGATGCTGACGATAGCTAATAAGTTTGAAACTAGTACATCGTTCCTGTGTCAATGTTGAACAAAAAGGTGACGTGGTTGCCTAAACACTGTACGGCGTAATTCGGGCTGTTTGTTTGTTTACAAACAAACAAATCGAGCATTATAATAAA
>OZ024746.1:45037936-45072936 GCA_964016885.1 Eledone cirrhosa
AGACAGGAGAACAACAAGAGTATGGCTAACCAGGGGAAAGAAACAAGCTTCAAAAATTATTCTGTTTAGCATAAGCTAGGTGAATATATGAGCGCTTTTAGAACAGACCCGACACGAGCGAAGGCTATGAGCGGTGAGAGAAAAATAGCTTTCGTGGTGTACAGGATGAAATGAAGAGAAGAGAGAGAAACAGTGAGTGAGTGAATATATATATATATATATATATATATATATATATATATATATATGTGTGTGTGTGTATATATATGGAATAGAATGAAACGAAATTGCCTTTCTCACTCTTAGTACGGCACTTACTTCAGCCATCTGGCAGGAAGGTATACGATGCTAACGATAGCTAATAAGCTTGAAACTAGTACATCGTTCCTGTGTCAGTGTTGAACAAAAAGGTGACGTAGTTGCCTAAACACTGTACGACGTAATTCGGGCTGTTTGTTTGTGTACAAACAAACAAACCGATCATTATAATAAATGTTCGGTAAACCGATACGTGCATATATATATATGTGTGCATTGGATTGGCAGTATCGGTGGAGGGTCGGACGCCATGCTTTCCAGCATAGTTACGTCCCTTTACGATCTGAGTTCAAATCCTGCCAAGGTTGACTTTGCCTTTCATCCTTACGGGGTCGATAAAATAAAGTACCAGTAATGTACTGAGTAATTGCTGGCCTTGTGCCAAAAGTAGAAACAATTATATGTATATATACACATACTACTGTACGTATGTATACATATATGTATGTACGTATACATACATACATACTTATATATATATATATATATATATATATATATATATATATATTAAAATAACAGATTAAAGTTTAAGCAAAGAATCGCTGCTTCGTAGGGCCTACAGAGGGTTAACCGCCAATAGTTTCAAGCAGCGTCTTTACATGCATACCCATTCTTTTCGTTACCCTCCAAGAAGGAATATGACGTCACTTTCAGCTTATATCTGGAGTCTAAAAGACAACTACACCCAATATAAGTTACACTGGGAGATCCTAGCTAGGGCTAGATCGTATAACGGAAATAAAAGACCATGTGACCTTTGCGCCGCTGGGGCCCTGGAAATACTCTACGCCACAGACCACATCTTAAACAAAAAATCTGAGGTAATTTCGGCTTGTAAACATAAATTGCACAAAACATTGCTGTATTACAGCCCCACGTTATACCCTAACGGATAGCACGATCTATACGTGGATATTTTACGTCTTGATGTGGGAGCTAATTATATGTTTTGTTTATTCCTTTACTTATTTGCATAGGTAAGTATATATTACCCGTATGTTTTGTGAAGGTGTGTATACCTTCTCGTACGTATATTTGACTGTTATGGCGTATAATTTTGACATATTCTGGTATTTAGGGTTTGGCTATGTGTATACGGGAGTTTTGCGTCTGCGTGAGTATGCAGGTTCGTACGTATGGTGGGTGTGTGTATATGTGTACTTCTTGTTTTAGTTGACTTACGTCTCCGAACATTCGTGTATTTATTTGTAGGTATGTGTGTGCGCTTGTTATATACGTATTTATTTACTTATATACGTTTATATATTTATTTATTTATTTGTACACAAGCATACACACACACACATTTATATGTGCGTGGTTTTGTAAACCTATGGTAAGTTTTTGCGTATGCTTGTGTATGTACGTATCTGTTTGCGTGTATGTATTTATTTGTTTCTATTACTTCTGTATTGTATTTATTTACTTTGTTCTTAACTCTGTAGCGGAGATTCATTTGGTCTCCTAGTCAGAATTTTAGTCTACAACTTCTGCTATACCATTTACGTGGTTTTGTCTTTGCGTGCTATTGTTCTCCACGCTCCACATATGACTTATTATCTTCGTTTTTTCGTTCATTGCCAGAGAACGTCTCTATGCACCACCTAAGAGAACATTAGTCTACGACCTCTTTTATACCATAAACGTGGTTCTGTCTTTGCGCGTAATTGTTTTTCACCGCTCCTATTAATGACGTATTATTCGTTTTTTCCCGTTCTTTGCCAGCGAACGTTACCACGAACCAAAGTATCGTCTTCCTGTCTTCCTCCGGTTGCAACGTTTTTTGAAATATCCAGTTCTGCGTTTACAGATTGACTTTGTTAGTTTCAGAAGATCAGGGTAAGGGTGAAAGCAGCGATTCTTTGCTTAAACTTTAATCTGTTATTTTAATAAATATTTGCTCTACGGTTCTTATATATTTGATATATATTTTCCTTATCGAGCCCTCTTTGGATTTTAGTCTTCAATTTTATTATTATTACTATATATATATATATATATATATATATATATATATATATATATATATATATATATATATATATATTGGTAAAAGGAAAAGAAAATTCTGACAAATTGTTCCCAGTGAAAAATAGTTTAATTAGGAATAAGTAAAAATTAGTAATATTATTGGTTAGAATTCAGTTTTGGTTTTAAGTTTTACCGGTTGCGCATTTCTAATGCTTTTCAAAAATAATTTTGAGATAGAGCGCCCGTGATGTTTGCTCTAATCTAATTAGTTTTGGAAATTCTACCTGTTTTATGTAACAAAAGTGGCTCCAGATGTATGAAAAAATTATTGTGGTCAAAACAATTTTGATTGGTCGGTAGAGGTCATGTGAATGTTAAAAATTGATTTTGCGCCAAATGTAGGTTTGTCTCTGCTGATTGAGAAG
This sequence comes from Eledone cirrhosa, assembly GCA_964016885.1. Taxonomy (NCBI): domain Eukaryota; kingdom Metazoa; phylum Mollusca; class Cephalopoda; order Octopoda; family Eledonidae; genus Eledone; species Eledone cirrhosa. The sequence goes on from OZ024746.1 coordinate 45,040,654, forward strand.
TCACTGAAAAATAAGTCTTTTAAGACAAATATGTGTGTGTGTGTGTGTGTAGTAGTAGTAGTAAAGAGGTTCGTTGTTGTGATAATGGTCAGCAGGGATGTGTGTGCGAACCGCAGCCTGCTGATAGGTCAACAGTGCAGATGCCTATTAAGACAAGTGTGTGTGTGTGTGTGTAGCAGAGTAATTCGTCGTAGAGGGATCGGTCAGTAGGAATGTGTCTGTAAGTGTGTGGGGGATATTTTAACATGTTAAAATATATTTTTCAGCTCTTGTCTTATATGGAGAAGTGTGTGTGTGTGTTTGTGTGTGTGTGTGTGTGTGTGTGTCTCTTTGTATGTTAGTGTACGCGTGTGTATGTGTGTGTATATATATATATATGTGTGTGGGTGTGAATGTGTGTGTGTGTGAGGGTGGACCAATATGTTTGTGATACTGGTAAAAATGGTGTACATTATTCGATATTTTCAGTAAAAACGATTCTCTTAATAGAACATCAAAAACCTTAATAATAAAAGGTGTGAAATTATATATAGTATTGGCATAAGACCAAGGTGTGTGTCCAGATTGAACGTACTGCAAGGGGAATTCATTAGGCCTTGCCGTATTGGAATACTTGTGTACAAATATGTATGTGCCCATCAGTGTGCAATGCATGTGTGCGTATATGTATGTGTGTGTGTCGGCACGAAAACATCCCACTTATGCCAACCTAGTCATGGGGTACCTGGAAATCACCCTCTACACTAAAGTACTAAACAAATTTGGAAACACTCTCCACTTACACATAGAAAGGAACTGGAAGCGATATCTAGATGATTTCTTCATCCTTTGGCACGAAAACATCGAGAAACTTAAAGAATTTCACACCCTTTTAAATGGGCTCAACACGAATATTAACTTCACGATGGAATACAGCCATCAACAACTCCTCTTCCTCGACATCCTCATTAAGATTCATAACAAAAAAATAGAAACAGACATATACTACAAGCCCACAGACTCCAAGCAATATCTTCCTCTCAACTCGTGCAACCCTAGTCACATTAAAATTAATATTCCCTACAACTTAGCCAAGAGAATATGTACTATAGTCTCCAATAAAAACACCTGTTATTACGGCTACAAGAACTAAAGGACACACTCATAGGCAGGGACTACCCTGCATCACTAATTGACAATGGAATCCAACGTGCCCTAAAACTCAGTACCCAGGTCCTTAGACACCCTAAAGTAAATCAACCGAAACTAAAAGATCTTCCATACATCTCCACACACAACCCCCTCAACAATGAGGCCTTTGACACCATTCTCCAGAACATACCTGTGTTAAAAAAGGACCATAGATTGAACCAAATCCTACGAACACACGATATCATAAAGAGCAAAAGACAATCTAAGTCAATGAAAAACATCCTAACACATGCCAAAGTACTGCCAACAACAACAACGAAACCCACAGTAAAAAAATCCGATAGACCCAACTGTGGCATATGCATCAACCTAATAGAGGGTTCGGAATTCTATTTCAAAGAAGGACAACGTTTTATAGTAAAACACAATTTCACATGCGCATCAGAAAATCTAATATATGTATTAACTTGCTCAGGTTGTCGAGAACAATACATAGGCCACACCAAGAACAGCCTCCGCCAACGGATGACTGTCCATAGATCCCAAATTAAAATACGGGAATACAGGAAAATACCACTGAGTGAACACATTGATACCTGTGCCGCCCAAAATCATCCCAACTTCAGAATATTTCCCCTCTACAAATTTAAAGATAATGCCACCCACACCCAGCGCATCAGCAAGGAATCTTACTTTATTAACAAATACGGACCCGTCTAAACACTTCTCCCTAAGACGAACCCACAACATACACACGTCAACATACATACCTACATCAGCATACATCCTACATACATCTCTATCCACATATAAACACAATGACAAACGTAAACACACATGCTCTATGGTGCAACACAAATATACACAAATTTGCATACTTTTTGATGTCTATAGATATAAACGTGCCGACACACACACTTACATATACGCACACATGCATTGCACACTGATGGGCACATACATATTTGTACACAAGTATTCCAATACGGCAAGGCCTAATGGATTCCCCTTGCAGTACGTACAATCTTTTATTAAGGTTTTTGATGTTCTATTGAGAGAATCGATTTTGCTGAAAATATCGAATAATGTACACCATTTTTACTAGTATCACAAATTACTGGTACACCCACCCACACACACACACACATTCACACACACACATACACACACGCATATATACACACACACATACGCACGCGTACACTAACATACACAGAGACATACACACACACACACACACACACACACACACACACACACACACTTCTCCGTATAAGACAAGAGCTGAAAAATATCTTTTAACATGTTAAAATATCCCCCACACACTTACAGACACATTCCTACTGACCGATCCCTCTACGACGAATTACTCTGCTATACACACACACACACACACACACACACTTGTCTTAATAGGCATCTGAACTGTTGACCTATCAGCAGGCTGCGGTTCGCACACACATCCCTGCTGACCATTATCACAACAACGAACCTCTTTACTACTACACACACACACACATATTTGTCTTAAAAGACTTATTTTTCAGTGACTTCTCAATCAGCAGAGACAAACCTACATTTGGCGCAAAATCAATTTTTAACATTCACATGACCTCTACCGACCAATCAAAATTGTTTTGACCACAATAATTTTTTCATACATCTGGAGCCAATTTTGTCACATAAAAGAGGTACAATTTCCAAAACTAATCAGATTAGAGCAAACATCACGGGCGCTCTATCTCAAAATTATTTTTGAAAAGCATTAGAAATGCGCAACCGGTGAAACTTAAAACCAAAACTGAATTCTAACCAATACTTATTACTAATTTTTGCTTATTCCTAATTAAACTATTTTTCACTGGGAACAATTTGTCAGCATTTTCTTTTGCTTTTACCAATATATCATAACTCGTGTGTTACACCTCTATTATTTTAAATATATATAATATATATATATATATATGTATATATATGTATATATATATATATATATATATATATATATATATATATATATATATATGTATATATATGTATATATATGTATATATATGTATATATATATATATATATATATGTATATAAATGTATATATGTATATATATATATATATATATATATATGTATATATATATGTATATATATATATATATATATATATGTATATATATATGTATATATATATGTATATGTATATATATATGTATATGTATATATATGTATATATATATATATATATATATGTATATATATATGTATATGTATATATATATGTATATGTATATATATGTATATATATATATATGTATATGTATATATATGTATATATATATATATATATATGTATATATATATATATGTATATGTATATATATGTATATGTATATATATGTATATATATGTATATATATATATGTATATATATATATGTATATATATGTATATATATATATGTATATATATGTATGTATATATATGTATATATGTATATATATGTATATATATGTATATATATATATGTATATATATATATATATAAGTATGTATGTATGTATCCGTACATACATATATGTATACATATATGTATATATATATATATGTATGTATTCGTACATACATATATGTATACATATATGTATATATATATATATATATATATATATATATATATATATATATATATATATAAGTATGTATGTATGTTTCCGTACATACATATATGTATACATATATGTATATATATATATATATATATATAAGTATGTATGTATGTTTCCGTACATACATATATGTATACATATATGTATATATATATATATATATATATATATAAGTATGTATGTATGTATCCGTACATACATATATGTATATATATATATATATATATATATTTGTGTGTGTGTATGTTCTGTCGCGTGTATGTGTATGTGTGCGTGTGTGTGATTGTTTGTGGAGCTTATATTATGATATAAAAACAGAGACACAATGTATTTCTTCTACACATCCCTCCAAGTTTATGCTCACTATTTCCTCCATCATAAGTTCTATTGGATAATTATGATTATGATATAATATGACACTTGGCCCTGACGCAAGTTCACTTCCTCAGGTATCAACAGCGTAGTGATATTTACCTTACTGCACTCCAACAACCTTGAATGTTAAGTTAACCTGTCCGGAATTTGAGCTCAGAGCCCAAAATGTCAGCAGGAACACAAATAACATAATTCTGCCGCGCTTTCAAAAGTGCCAATTTATATTTTCATTTGTCTATGGATGTAAGACTAAATATGATACATTTAGTAAAGAAACACTTTACAGTCACAGAGAGTCACATTTGTGATGCAGTTACAAAATGTGCTTTCGTTTTTCGGTATACGTGTATGCAGTTTACTTGGTGTGACAATTACCACAATAATATATCTGTCGCATTAGTCGAAATATGGCATAAGCACATATTAATACTTTAGAAACAATAAACATTTATTTATTATTTATATATTTACTTTAATATGTTTATTTCTGCGAATTCTATTACCCACCTGCAGTGAAAAATAATTATATAATTTTCTAATGCGGTGGTAATCATAATATTGTTTGATATTAGGAGGTATGTGTGATTATTATTGATTATATAAAATTGAGTAACTTTAAACTGATCCTATCCTACTACACCTTGTGTTACACTGGTCATTGTTTTATATCTAAACAATAGAAGAATATATCAAATGGAAATTTGTGCAGAAAAATACTAACACGTAATAAACGCAACCATATGTGTATGCAAAAAGTATTCTATTTCTTATTAAGTCGTAAAACAGTTTTTTAAAGAATTTAAAAGAAGATGTGTGTGAAAGCAAAGTTTTATTTGATGAAGTACCAGTCAGTCAATAGACAGCATCTCAGGGGGTGTCTAGCTGAAGGTTAGGGAAATAGTTGGTGACATCGAGGATAATTGAAGAGTATTGAGAAATGTTCACATAAGATCATAAAATATTAGCAGAAACGAACCGAGAGGAAGATTTGTTCCACATAATGTTTTCTTTTAACAGTAATGAGAGTGAACAGCGAAGTGGTAGTATCAGCAGTACCAGCTGCATTTTCAACAGTAGTAGTAGTTGTAGTAGTAGTAGTAGTGATGGTTGTGAGGGTGGTAGTAATGGCCGTGGTGCAATTATTAATAGTGGTTGTGGTGGCAGTGCTGCATCGCTGCAATGCACAGCGGCATCTGCTCGGTGGTCAAAGTTAATGGCCATCTTTCAGAACCGTTTCAGATCTCCCGATCGGTCTGTAAGCGGTGCCTTCTCTCCTCACTTCTGTACGTATTGACCCTTAAGCCTTTACTGTGGAAGAAGCAGCTGTTCCATGCTGTGTCGACATAAGCGGACGATAACACCATGATAACACCAAATCGAGGTGGTCGACAACGTCTTAGAGAAATAGGAAAGGTTGACAGGAGCAAAACTAAAATCGGAAAATTCGGTTGATAGCTATGCACCTGGAGAGGCAAATCCATGCCGCTCAACAGCGTCGTTAGGCGCTGCACAGACGGACTGGTAAAGCAGCTCGGGGTATGGCTCGGACCAGACCTCCAGAATTGGGGCCACGTTAAGAACAGGGTAGCCACTCTCATCCAGAAATGGGCCGAGAGAAAGCTGTCCCTGAAAGATCAGGCTTACGTGGTAAACGCCTACACCCCGCCCGTCATCTACTACCGTCTGACCGTCGTGCCTTTTCGCAGCTCATCTCTTTGACTGAGCTGCAGTCCTAGATCAAGAAGAGACCGAGACTGGGCGCCTGGCGCCCCGGAATGTTGCCAGGTGCCCACTGCCCTCTACCAGCTGGACACTAGTAATGGTGGAACATCCACCTCGGCGTTCTATAGAGGACTAGTGGAGAAGAAGTGCGACGACGTTCTCGGGGAGACCCTGTGCGTCGAAGACAATCAGCTGTTCGCTCTCTTTGGGAAAACTAACAGCTGGGGCCTATGGAAAACTTCCAGAAACCCCTGGCCTGGCAGTGCTACCGGGGAGCATTGCCGGTTCGAGATAAGTTCTACAGGCATGGAAGTGCCGTCAGCCGATCCTGTACGAGATGCGTGCAGGGTGACGAAACCATCGCGCACGCACTCGTTGAGTGCCCGAACAGTTGCTGTCGTTTGTAGAACGGATCCGGTTATCGACTGAGTCCATTGTGCAGATAGGCCCGCCGTCCTCCTTTGAGGAGGAAGGGCAGGCAGTTTTCATCTTCCTGGTAGCCAGGGCGAAAGAGATTGTGTGGTGGTCAAGGTTGAAAGTATTGAAGACGTACACTTTCCTGTTCGGTGAATCCCTGATTAACTTTTTCAAATTTCACTTGAAGAGGAAAATCTGGTTGGAGAGGCAAGTGCTGTCTTCTAGTAGGTTTGTTGAAAGGTGGCGGTGATGGTAATTTTGCAATACATGGTGAATCAAAAGATTTAAACAATAATATATATTCCTACAAATTATGTTTTAGTATCATAGTCATTGCTTACTTGCTGATTCCTCTCATTTTGCTGGTTTATGAAAATAATTGTTTCTACTTTTGGCACAAGGCCAGCAATTAACCAGTGCATTACTGGTACTTTATTTTATCGACCCCGTAAGGATGAAAGGCAAAGTTAATCTCGGCTTATGAAAATAATTGTTTCTACTTTAGGCACAAGGCCAGCAATTACCCAGTGCATTACTGGTACTTTATTTTATCGACCCCGTAAGGATGAAAGGCAAAGTCAACCTCGGCGGGATTTGAACTCAGATCGTAAAGGGACAATGATAATCAATTAGATTAGTTTCTTTATTTAGATGGATTCGATAAAACTGATTAACTAACTTGAAGAATTTCAAGTGAAATCTTTTCAGGTGAAATTTCGCAGTAAATGTTTGTTTCAAAAATCACTACATGTTGGATCAGTTATACATGTTATATCGATTTAAATGCAGACAACTTAGCTTTAAATTTGATGTTTATTTCTAATACGTTGTGTGTTCAATATTTGCAGACCTTGAAAAAAAATACAAGTATTATTTGAAAACAGGCGAATTAGATTAAAATAGAACGTGAACTGCTAGTATGAACCCGAGCGGTGGATTGGCAGTATCCGTAGAGGGTCGGACGCCATGCTTTCCAGCATAGTTACGTCCCTTTACGATCTGAGTTCAAATCCCGCCGAGGTTGACTTTGCCTTTCATCCTTACGGGTTCGATAAAATAAAAGTACCAGTAATGCACTGGGTAATTGCTGGCCTTGTGCCTAAAGTAGAAACAAATAATTATTTTATGTATAAGAATAAATTATGATGTGCTCATCCTATTTTATAAGCTATCTTTATGGCATCTGTATACTTCTTCCGATATCACTTCGGAAGAAGGATAAGAATGGAGAGAGAGGTGCTTGGCCACAGGCAGTTTTATGAAAGGTGGGTGATAGTGGCGAGAATGGCTCGTGTAAATGGGCCTTCTCTGTATACCATCCTGTAGGTAAAGAAGTAAAGGAGAGGGGAGCACCTTCTCCATGTGCTCCCCGGGCAAAGGATTGCACACTTTTTCGGGGGTGTGTGCAACCCCCATCACGTCCCCTCCCTTTTGAGGTTATTTTCGATTATTTTCATGTTACACCCTTTTTACTCGATTATATGTAAACTCCCCCTTTGTATTTGTCCCTTCTTTTTATGCCTTTATGGTAAATAAAGAAATATATCTTTATGGCATCTGTGCGCTTGAGCATATCATCCTATATATATATATATATATATATATATATATATATATATATATATATATATATATATATATATATATATATATATATATATATATATATATATATATATATATATATATATATATGTAACAAAGAGCGTGTGGTAAGATACCAAGTGGAGTATAGCACACCATAGTACTCAATACGTAGTGTAGTAGAGTGGGTAATAGGAAAAGAGTCAGGACCCCGACGGCTGACCTCCGGCCGTTTCGACAGCTAGATCCAAACTAGGATCCAAACTAATTCGGATCTAGCTGTCGAAACGGCCGGACCTCAGCGGTCGGGGTCCTGACTCTTTTCCTATATGTATGCATGTATATATATATTGTAAGCTCTTAAAAGTCGAGAATTCGGCATTGTTCGTTGTTTGTTTACGAAATTATTGCTATTGTTTCTTTGCTTGGTTTTTTGTAAATATGTTTGTTTCAAATACAGATTATAGTATGGCGTTCATCCAGAAATACTGGAAGACATCTCTATTGATGATTGCAGTAATTGTAACTTCCTACGGTCAACTGTTTCCGGTGTACAACTCAAATATAACGATAAAGGGAAAAGAATTTCTAGATATAAGTTCCTACGGTGCATCTTCAACGAATCAAACTGAAAACAGTAAGCTGCTTTGATATGTCTTTTTCCCTCTATGCGTTTTATTTTGCAACTTTTGTAACAACAGTTTCACATATACGATTACAACCAAATATAATGTACTCATATAGAAAAGACATTTGATTGATGTTTATTCAAAGAATATTTTTAATTATAAGGGACCGTTAGGATTTTATGAACATCGTGTTCCATTATTAGCAGTAGTCCTATTTTCCCCGTCCCCAAAATTGCTGGCCTTGTGCCTATATATTCCTCGGCGCCTGCTGTTGGGGTTTGCAGGAGTATGGGATCGATGTTCAAGCCCTTGCTACCCTGATGTATTTATACTAATGCCCACGTATTTGTGTTCGGATAAATGGTGCTAAATCGAATCCATTCAATACGGGTGTCGGACTCTGCCAAGGGTGCATACTACTTACTTCTATTCAGAGATTATTACTAATAATGGTTTCTTATATAGGCACAAGGCCAGTCATTTTGGGGGTGGGGAAAGTCGATTAAATCGACCCCAGTGCGTGACTGGTACTTTATTTTATCAACCCCGTAAGGATGAAAGGCAAAGTTAACCTCGGTGGGATTTGAACTGAGATCATAAAGAGCCGTAACTCTATGTTGCAAGCATGTCGTTTGACCCTCTACCGATACTGCCAATCCACCGCCTTAGGACTATTGCTAATAATTGTTTCTACTTTTGGCACAAGGCCAGCAATAACCCAGTACATTACTGGTACTTTAAGAAACCATTATTAGCAAAAGGGCGGTGGATTGCCAGTATCGGTAGAGCGTCGGACGCCTTGCTTTGACGCAAAGAGTTACGGCCCTTTCCATTCTGAGTTCAAATCTCGCTGAGGTTAACTTTGCCTTTCATCCTTATAGGGTCGATAAAATAAAGTACCAGTCACGCATCGAGGTCGATTTAATCGACTTTCCCCACCCTCAAAATTACTGGCTTTGTGCCTATATAAGAAACCATTATTAGTAATAATCTCTGAATAGAAGTAAGTAGTATGCACCCTTGGCAGAGTCCGACACCCGTATTGAATGGATTCGATTTAGCACCATTTCTCCTAACACAAATACTTGGGCATTAGTATAAATACATCAGGGTAGCAAGGGCTTGAACATCGATCCCATACTCCTGCAAACCCCAACAGCAGGCCCAGAGGAATGAGGTTATATGGCTTTTCAAAGTGAACTAAACAAGAATATACCTCTTGGCAATACTGCCACGATTTCTGGAAGACCTGTCACATTGTGAATATATGCGAAAACTATACTGTTCATCAACTTACAGGACACTCCTCTATTTCCATATATCCTGGATTTGGTTAGGGCGTTCCATTGAATGGAGAATTTCACGTCTGCATGCATGGGTGACCGCTCATGGCTGGCCAGCTTCGTTTATGATCGCTTATCAAAGTGTCTAAATGTCGTCTGACGGTTAATGAAGCTTTCTTTAAACTGACTCTCCGACATACCTACACATGGCTGGAACTCCTGTTGTTGATTCAGTCGAGTGGTTGTAACTACATCCTTATAGACGGCTGATGTGTTACATTGTTGTTGAAGAGGGCATAAAATTGAAATTCCATGAATAATAATAGCCATATATATATATATATATATATATAGTTATGTAATAAACAACATAAGGCAATTATTCCATTTACCAGTGGTTTCTTAAAAGCAAAAGATTTTGCTTTCAATCCTGGTCTGTTTATTGAATTTGGATTTTAAAATCCAAATTCAATAAACAGACCAGGATTTTTTTCATTCTGAGGATTGAAAGCAAAATCTTTTGCTTTTAAGAAACCACTGGTAAATGGAACAATTGCTTATGTTGTTTATTACATAACTATTAAGCTCTGTTACCTACATAGAGCACTCTTTTTTCCTGGATTTTTCCGACGGAATTACTTCATTTACACACATATATATATATAACGGCGATGAATTAATTTTGCGAGATTTTTGATATGAAATCGTGTGTCGAAACAAATATATTAAACAATTATACTTGGGGAGGGTCATATTTGTGTAATATTGCCAGAATTAATAACAGAACACACTCACTGTTTGGTTGGTTTTCGCTTTTCGCTTCTGTGTCTTTTATATCGGTAATCTAATTTATTCGGTCCTCAATGTTGCCATTGACTGACCAACGGTCAACAATAATACAGATACAATATAGACACAAACACATATATATAGTTTATCATAAATCTTTCGTTGCACATCTGCAACATCGTCAGTGGTGCTATTGTTTCCTCCCGTTACATTGTATTTTCTACGCCATCTTTATTTAGTCTGTTTATATATTTATTTATGCGTTTGTTTATTTTATTTTGTCTTCTTTGCGCATGCGTTTGCGTGTGTGTATAGTGTTTTGTTTGATGTGTGTTCGTGATAGGGTGGCTGTGTATTGGTAAATGTATTCTATCTTTACTAGTGTGTGTTTATATGTGCTTGTTGTTATTGTGCTTGTGTATGTATTTATTTATTTATTTATCTATTTATTTATTTATTTATACTTCTCTTAGGTCAGTGTGGTTTGTTTGGGTGTTGTTGTTATTCCATTCATTCCTTCTGTTTAGCCTTGGCCTTCTAAGTTCTATTTCACTGGCCTCTCTGATTTGCCTATCTGCTGGGTCATTTCTATGTTTAGATATTATTCTAATTTCTATGTTGTCTATGTTACCGTCGTGTTGTTGTATGACATGTTCGTATAGTACTGACCCGTTTTTTCGTCCTTTTAGTTCCCCCCCCAGTGTTGGTCTATCATTTCAAATATGCTACGAGCTGTCTCGCCTATGTATGTTGTTGTCATGTTTCTGCAAGTACCCTCTGTACATCTTATGCTATAGACTACGTTTCTAGTTTTACAGTTTATCCGGGGGTTTACCTTACATATGATACATGTCCTATTAGTACAGTGGGTTTTCTTAAAAGGGTAGGTTTTGCTGCTCAGGGATTTTATGGTGGTTCCTGGCTTTTCTACCACCTTAATCTTTAAGTGGGTCTTTCTCAGGGCCTTTCTACACTGGTTAGCTAATTTCCCTCCAGGGTTAGCGTCCACAAACATGACACTCTGGTATCTCTGGTTGTCGTACCATGAGGTGGCTTTCCCTAACTTATGTCTAGCCCTATCTAAGCTATTCCATGATTTTCTCCTGTATAATGGGAAAATTAATTTCATGTCCAGTTCTATGAGGGTCTTATACTTCTCCATGGCTCCTTCGTATACTCTGACTCTGTCTCTTTGGTTGTAGCCGGAGAACTGCATGCAGTTGATGAAGTGTTGGATGTGTCTTTCCATTTCTGTTGGGTCGCACATGCGGGACACATTCGACATCACTCGTACCAAATCTGCGATCAGAATATTAAACTTAGCACTACTGGACATTGCTGAGTTTTTGAGTATCAGGTATTTGGAGGCCATGGATTTAGCATAGTGTGAGTGGAGAATTTGGGCTCTCTCGTCTATAGTGTTAATCCAGAGTGCCGTGTCTAATACAGGTAGTCTATTGTTAGGGTGTTTGGAAGGGTAGTCGATAATTACAGTTATACTCTCGTGTATGGAATTAGCTATCTGCTGGATGCTTTTCAATGTGCTACGTTCTAAATCAAACTTGTTAGTGCTCTCTAGTTGGGATGTTCGTATAACTATATTGATATCGTCTACGTAACGAGAGTACATGATGAGGTCTATGGAGCTCTCATTAAAGAGATCTTTAAGTCTCCTTTCCCACCATACCATAAAAAGGTTGGCAACATCACCAGCTATGCTGACGCCAATGGCTGCTCCCTCATTTTGGGTGTAGATCTTCTCGTTGAACTTGAATATGTGGCCCTTTAGGGTAGTTTTGATACTAGCATCTATTGCATGTGCGACCTTTTTGCTTACCTGATCATTGTTTTGGGGGGTCCTTATAGCTTAGTCCACCCAATCCACCTTCCCATGGAAGTCTTTTTAGCCATTGAGGTTATGGTGGGGAGTCTACCTCTTATGGGTCTACTAGGGCAGAAACGTCTAAGGTCGTGGCTGTCTAGGTAGTCAGTGTCGTAGGTAAGTCTAAGTAGGAGGCCCAGTTCGTCTGTCTCGACGTCGCAGAACTCCACCTCACTCTCAATGATCATCTCCACACATTTTTCCACAGCAAAATCAATGTTAATGGATGGGTAGAGTGATACCACATCCATGCTGCCTATTATGCAGTTGGATAGGTTCCTGTTTTTGTTGCACTCACTGATTCTGCTGAGGAGGTCCTCTGTACTGTCACATACATCTGGGGACATCTTGATTATGGGGCGTATAACCATTGAGAGGAAGGAGGAGATCCTGTAGTTGCTAGCTATATTTGCTCCGCATACGGGTCTTGTTGGTGGTCCTGTTGTCGGGTCGTCGACTGTCTTGTGGTCTTTGCGGAGCCCATACAAGGGTGGTATGCCATTGTTAGACGCCTGAAAGTTGTTGGCAGTGCGTCTGCTTGGCTTTAGGATGTCGGTCCACATCATCATGTGAGCGTTGAGGATTTTCTCTCTCCCATCATGTGTTTGCTGTGCAATTTCGCTCGTGTTGGTGATGTGGGGTTGCATAGCCTTGATGTAGTTCGGCATGCTATCTATTGAAATCCTACCAGACTTATCCGTGGGTAGACATACTACCTCACCATCCCTTGTGCGCTGCTTGAAGCTAACCAAGCCTTCTACAGGTTTCCTCCCAAGTTGTTGGGCCTCTGGTCTGCTCTGTCTCTTAGTATACCGGTCTACTATTTGTCTAATCTTATTTCTAGCTATGGTGAACTGTGCCTCTGTCTCGTCATCTATTTGTTGTGGTATGCAAACTCTTTTATTAAAGGTTAACCTCGTAGGATAGATATTACCCATCTTATATGTTTTGTCAGCTGGGTTGAAAAATAGTTTCTCTAAGGGGTTGTCATTATATCTATCGTCATAGTTGTGTGTGTTGCTATTATTGTTATTATGGTGGTTGTTGTTGTTCCTATCATTAGCATTATTATTATTGTTATGATTGCTAGATGTATTGTTGCTGTGATTGTTAGATGTTTTGTTGTTATGATTGCTAGGTGTGTTGTTGCTGTGATTGTTAGATGTATTGTTGTTATGATTGCTAGATGTATTGTTGCTGTGATTGTTGTTTACTTCACCGTTATTGTTGTTGTTACTGTTATTTCTACCATTGTGGTTGTTACTTTTATTATGTTCCTTGTTTTTGTTGTGTCTATCATTAATATTGCTACATGTATCATTTCCATTATTACCACTGTGGTTGTTATTGTTGTTCCTATTGTTACCGTTATTACTAGTGTGGTCGCTCCTGCTGTGTCTGTAGTTAATCTTTCTATTATTATTATTATTGTGGTTGTTGTTGTTGTTCTGTCTATCGTTAGTATTATTACCATTATTACTATTTCTCACTCTCCTGCTATTGTTATTGTTATGGCTATTACTATTATAGCTGTTATTTCTATACTCAGAGTTATTGTTTATATTACTACTACCGTTATTATTGTTGTTGTTGTTTACTTTTGCATTCCAACGTATTTTTGTGAAACACTTTTCCAGCTCCGTTTTGCACTCACTAGGGTTAATCTTTTTGTAGATGGCAAATGTTGGTGGTAGCTGCAGGATTTGTTGTTCTTGTTCACTGATTAAAGTGTTCCCATAAATATTTACTGTGTGGTCATTGGTAAATTCTTCCAGTAGTTTTACATCAGTCATACGGATATTGTTGATGTTATCTGGGTATTTTTGAGAATATTCTATTTTCCTTTCTTGTAGTTTTTTTTATTCATCCATTCTAATTTCTTATTGAAATGCCTATTGCATTCGTTTCGGGCGTATTTCGTTTCACGTCGGATGACGCTCATGAAGTCATCCCTTTCATTTGGTGTGGTGAGATTTTGGACTTCCTTACCATTAATGCGTTTCTGTCTGTAAAGTTCGTTGACTTTTGTGTATGTTGTTCTTTTCATATTAACTGTTATTGTTTTTTTAGTCGTTCAGCTTGTGTTTTGTTCAATAATAAATTATTTACTTGTTTTGATATGTTTGTTGTGTATATTTTGGAGGAAACACAGTGTTTTAAGAAGCGGATTTGTTCTGTTGTTATTGTAGTTTTTATATAACAGAAAACAGTGTATTTCGATAACCTTTCAGCTTGGCACAAGCTAATGCCATAACGGCGATGAATTAGTTTTGCGAGGTTTTTGATATGAAATCGTGTGTCGAAACAAATATTGTTATACTTGGGGAGGGTCATATTTGTGTATATTGCCAGAATTAATAACAGAACACACTCACTGTTTGGTTGGTTTTCGCTTTTCGCTTCTGTGTCTTTTATATCGGTAATCTAATTTATTCGCTCCTCAATGTTGCCATTGACTGACCAACGGTCAAAAATAATACAGATACAATATAGACACAAACACATATATATAGTTTATCATAAATCTTTCATTGCACATCTGCAACATCGTCAGTGGTGCTATTGTTTCCTCCCGTTACATTGTATTTTCTACGCCATCTTTATTTAGTCTGTTTATATATTTATTTATTTGTTTGTTTATTTTATTTTGTCTTCTTTGCGCATGCGTTTGCGTGTGTGTATAGTGTTTTGTTTGATGTGTGTTCGTGATCGGGTGGCTGTGTATTGGTAAATGTATTCTATCTTTACTAGTGTGTGTTTATATGTGTTTGTTGTTATTGTGCTTGTGTATGTATTTATTTATTTATTTATCTATTTATTTATTTATTTATACTTCACAGAAGCGAAAAGCGAAAACCAACCAAACAGTGAGTGTGTTCTGCTATTAATTCTGGCAATATTACACAAATATGACCCTCCCCAAGTATAACAATATATATATATATATATATATATATATATATATATATATATATATATATATATGGTTATTATTAGCTGCAGCTTTTTTATATATCGATGTAATTGGTATATATCGACAACACAGACATCGTTTCTAGTTTTGGGTAATTTATCTATATCCCTGGTCATGCCTAGAGGGGTAATGTTTAACCTCATTATAAAATGTCTCCTTGTTACCTATATACAATATGTTATAGATTGTATAAATAATCTTTTTCTATTTTTTATATTTGTGGTATAGTTTACCCTTTACATTTTAAGTGAATTTATTTTCGCATTATTTTATAATACAAGTAGATTAAACACTGTCTCATTTCTTGATTATACTCATCAATTT
Organism: Eledone cirrhosa; assembly: GCA_964016885.1. Taxonomy (NCBI): domain Eukaryota; kingdom Metazoa; phylum Mollusca; class Cephalopoda; order Octopoda; family Eledonidae; genus Eledone; species Eledone cirrhosa. Next base: position 45,056,427 of record OZ024746.1, read on the forward strand.
TAGAAAATCTGAATGCTTCACTATTCCGTCATCGTCACTGTATTTACTCCCTAGTGTTCCATTATAAGTCAAAACCATCAAGCAGAAAATAGCATACAAAAGCTTCAGATAAATCTATTGAAACTTGCAGAGTATCATTTACACTTCGTGTTTGAAAGATCTCTCCTGCCATAAAATTGATACTGGTTCAAATTTGAATGTTTCAAGTTTGAATGTATTCTGTTTCATATTAGACAGTGATAGAAATTTAACTAAAGATGGGGGAATGTTCGGAATCCGACAAAATAGTTGTGAGTCTTTGTTGGAGTTTACAATTTAACGGAAAGTTCATAGAACGTCGAGAGGTCTAAGTGTCGTGATATTACATGAACTTTACTAACTCGAAATATGCTACGTGTGTTTATATTTAAATGCAAAAGATGTGTACAATATCATTCATAGCTATAAAAAATAGACATACATGTGTTATCTATTGAGGAAAATGAGATGATCTTAAGAGTTGTTAAGGAAGTAAATTCCTTAGCAAATGTGAAATGATGTATCTGAAGAATTAAGCAGATACATGTAAACAAGAACAATTCTATTTTATACCTCACCTTTGACAGGATCATATCTACACGCACACACACACATACGTGCTCATACACAGATAGACAGACACACACACAAACACACACATATATGAGGAGCATTTCTTTCAGTAAACGGGGATTTACATGCATCTACAACTATGAATTACTACCTCTTTTGTATTTTTCCTAGTCATGGGTACACATGCAATGTGGAGTATAGACCGCAGAAGCAGTAATATTTCTTGGGTGTCCCGTGTGATTGCAGTCCCCTTGTTACGGATGCTAGTGTCTAGATTGTAGAGTCTTGTATTATTAATGAGGTATACGTTAACTGAAAATCTCATAAGCAAGTCGTACTGCATATATACATGTAAATATAATTTACAACAATACTCTTAAACAGAATAGACTATCTGATTGAAAAATGCTTGGTAACATGCCTATGGATATACTGTGTCATTCATTGTTAAGGCAGTTATTTAGAATCCGAACCGAATACTCTCTATTAAATATAAATTGAGTGCTCAACTCAACATTGCCTAACTTCGAAAACGTATAGTGTGTTTTAGCTCTGTAGCACTATTCATACATTAAAATTGTACATTAAAATTATATCGATAATACAATACTGTGTAAAATGCCGAAACACAAAACGCTGTTTCTTTAGTAGTATTGTGTGTTGTTTGCACATTGACTATTTTTCCAGGAGAGATCAGAGGAAAATGTTTATATGTTACTTTGGAACAGGTATTCAAGAATTATTATTGATGATAGAATGATTTAATATTAAAGCTGGTTACTGGCTTGAACCAAAGAACTAAATATTTTGCTTTAATCTTTCTGTTGAATTTTGTCGTTGAATGTCTTTCTTTGAGAATCGTAGTCATATTGTGTTATTCTAAATAGCATTGACGTGCTGCGTGACATTGGATTCTCTATTTCCTATCTCTCCAGAATAGAACTGTCAGCAAGTCAAATAAGCTGATAATTATACTATTGTAAAACTAGTTTAGATATGAATACTGTATGGCAGTTACAAAATATTAAATCATAACAACATTTCATGAAACTTTGACAGAATATAAGCACATATATTATATTATTTTTAATAATGTGCTTCATATCGTGTATATTCCCTGATATTGACTATTCCTTGTTCTTAATGTTTTTTTGTTTGCAAGTTCAATCGTGGTGACCGTATTTCCTCAGACACTGAGTTCAAATACGACCCAGTTAAACTTTGATTTCGACCCTTCTTATATCAATTATATTAAGTATTAGTCACATACAGGTGTAACTATATGTGTGTGTCCCACCGAATTCGAAACTTGATTCAATATTTGAAAGTATTATGTGGCCGTTTATATCTGAAATTATTTTCAAAATATATATTGCCTACCTTCTAACATACATTTCTTTATTATTGTGGGGGGTTTGTTTGTTGATAAATATAACTACATTGATATCTAAAGAGTTTGTGTTACCATGTGTTAGCAAGGTAACTCATACGTCGGTAATAATATTAAGTTTAACATAAATTCTCTAATTTTGTTAATTCTCCCAAAACAGGCGAATGTTCGAATTATAGGGCAAATTTAACCAATCCAATACTGTATGAAGTGAATGTAAATGGGATCTGGATGACAAGACGGTGTGCATTGGGTTCAGAGTTCAACCAATCACATTGTTCGTGTTCATCATTTACGAAAAGAAAAACTGGTAAGTTCCTCAATCATTAACATCCTATATAAGAAAGCAGGATTTCAAAGTACTGTAATAGCATTAAGTATAGTAAGCTTATATATATATATATATATATATATATATATATATAATGATTTCTGATTTAGGCACAAGGCCGCTTACACATATAATGAGATGAAGTAATATATCGTTGTTATTATAGAGTAATTCCTGCACATTAATGATGATAATGAAATGTTTTCAGTAAATAGGCAACTTTAACTTGATGTTGTATACGCTTTACGAAATGACATGTGACTGAGATTTATTTAATCACACCCATTATCTTATTCTATAACTTCAATAAGCGTACAAAAGCTTTACCCCCCCCCCCTCCCACCACCATTCGTACGGGTCTATAAAACAAAGTTCCGGTAACTCACTGTCATCGAATTAATCTCTGTTTCCTTCCCAAAATATGTTTGAACTTCTATCTAAATCATAAATCATTATTTAGAATGAAACATGTTTGCAAAAATATTTATTTTTCAACGCTTTGTTTCATACTAGGATAAATGTAAGTTTCTATGACCTATTTTAATACACATACCGTTGTAAAATAAGTGTGCGTTCTCTCCATACATTCCAATAAAAAAAATATTTCGTCTTTACAAATCTCTGTTGAGATTCAAATCTAAGTTTTGTTATAATACGTCTTTAATGTTGCAAAACGCAACTAATATCACAACATTCCCTCCTTTGAAACTTTTATTATCGTATCTATACAATTCTTGCCTCATTTTCATTATTACTAAGATACTAATTCATAGGGGACATATGAACGATTAAATACGCCAACGATAATCTACGATGCGGTTGACACATACCATTCACTACTCATTCTTTTTCTATTCCAAAATAACATATAAATAGGTTTGTCATGAGGACATTAGAGAGAAGTTGCATCATTTGATAATAGAAACTTGATTTAAGAGTTGGATAGCCAGAAGCTAACATCGTATTCGACTGTGTGTTCCACAAATTAAAAAATTATTATTTTCTATAGAATACAAAAGCCATATATAGGTGGGAACCTGGGATATTTACGATTTCATAAAAATCCTTATATGCGTCAGCAAATTAATTCACGTGTCTTAAATATGTCTATAATACGTTCACCACAATTCCTTGTTAAATTATCAATTTTATATTATCGGCAGCTGAAAATTCGAAAATTATATCCATGTATTTTATATGTAATTGAATGCAACAAAATATAATAAATTTCGTGTATTGATGTCAGACGTTGCTTTTGATAATATAGCAATGCTCTTATTATATACCAAAAGCCAATACTTACAACAATTTATTGATGGCAATACAGAGCCAGTGTGGGGAATATGCTTTTCCTAGAAATTTCTAAAAAATTCTCTATATTAAATAGATGTGTTGTGTGTAAAAGTTCATGGAATTTAATAGTAGATACAGTATATATTCCTTATAGAAAATATCACTTCAATGTGTATTTAATTTCCGAAACATTTAACGCACACAATATGTGTATGATTAACTTGATATCCTGTAAATACATTACAGAATCCATCTTTCTATGACAGTCGTATTCCACATCCGAGGAATGAAAAAGTGATGACACTCAAAGATTTATGTGATGATGATCTTAGTATTTGTATTACAATAACTATTCAGCTAATAGTAAATATATTTGTAATATAGATACATACGTACACACGTACATACGTACATACGTACATACGTACATACGTACATACGTACATACGTACATACGTACATACGTACATACGTACATACATAAACATGCATAGTTATAAAGAAACATACACACATACATGCATACATACATACATTCATACATACGTACATACATACATACATACATACATACATACATACATACATACATACATACATACATACATGGTGGCTGCCAACTCGTTTTCGAGTACGGCCACTACTTTATATCGATGTAGGAGAACCCCTACCAATGCGCTGAACGAGTGTGACTTTTTAGTCCAGCCAGCGACTTGAAATCTCTGGTACAAACACTACACTTGTGACAATTATTGACACATAGTGCTGGGCCCATGGTACCATGTGACGACAAGTGCAGAGAGATCTCCAGATATAAAGCAATGCCTGTGCCGTGAAGCTTTTATAGTGAGCAAAGGCACTGCACAAAGCCAGTCCCACTCTTAACCAAGATGATATTTACCAAAAAGAAGAACAAGTCAACATCATTGGATACCATCAGAGTTGCAGGTGTTATATCAGAGTTTTCCTTCTCCTAGAATTCTGCCTTGACAAAGGCTAAGGGGTCATCTCTCCCAGTGATTTTGGGTGGCCATTGACTCTTTGGGTGGCCAGAGCTCCTTTGCCCTTTGAAAGGTTTTGTTTTTAGTCCTGCAGGATACATACATATATATATACATACATATATATATACATACATACATATATATATATATATATACATACATACATATATACATACATATATATATACATACATATATATATATACATACATACATATATACATACATATATATATACATACATACATATATACATACATATACATATATACATATATATATACATACATATATATATACATACATACATACATGATGGCTGTTCGCTCATTATCGAGTATGGCCATTGCAAGAGAAAAAGAATATATATATATATATATATTAATAACAATAATAATAATAATAACAATAATAATAACGACAACGACAACAATAATAATATACATATATATACACACACACGCACACACATAAACATATCTATACACACACACGATAGCAATTAACAGCGCTGCGATCGAATGTGGCTTTTTAGCCCAGCCAATGATCTAAAATGTCTTGCACAGAGTCGGCAACCAAAAGATTCACTAAGAATAGCCGGCTGTGGTAGGAGTTCATGTCCTTTTGCATGTCGTTTGAGCCCTCCTGCTGATTTACATTCTCTACCACATGCTTGGCAAGCATGATGAGTAGCATCTCCAACAGTAGCCTGGTAGTCAACTACTGATCTTACTTTATGACTGCGAAGATGACTTTCGAGTCCAGCTTTGCTTAGGCAGAGTCTCGCACAGACGCTGCATGTCAGCACCATAGGAGGACCCTCGCCGTCTGGAAGTGCAACAGCAATGCCCTTCCTCACGTCCCGCTTTACTTTCTCGTATGCGATTCGAGATGCTTCAAAGGCAACTTTTCCCTCAGATACAGTCTTTCTCCATTTATTACGATCAGCAGCAATATTTTCTCATGTATCAGCAGAGATGTTAGCGTCTTTCAAAGAGGGTTTCAAGGAATCCTTATACCTCTTTTTTGGTTTATGTAGCAGGCGTTTTCCTTTAACTAACTCTCCATAAAAGAGTTGTTTTGGTGTTCTAGAATCCTTCATCCTGGCAAGGTGACCACTACAACGGAGTGGTTGCTTAAGCACAAGAGCTGTCACACATAGAGCTTTCCAAAATCTCGACATCACTGATGTGGTCCCTCCAGTGAACGCCATGGATCCGTCTGAGACACATCTGATGGAAACGTTCCAATTGCTTAAGGTGGTGTCGATATGTGACTCATGTCTCGCAGGCATAAAGAAGAGAAGAGAGCACACGTACAAACATACACATGCATAGTTATAAACAAACATACACACATACATGCATACATACATACATTCATACATACATACGCACATACATACATACATAAATGTATGGGCAAAATAATAAGTGTCACTGAGGCCCCATCCCAGAAAGACATATTCCTTTTGGAGAAAAATATGGGGTGAAAAGAAGAATTTCAACCAAGATGCAGTGTGGCTAAGAGAAATCCGAAAGAACTATTGCTCCTACACTACAACAAAAACATACGAAATAAGTGAGGGTACCCTTCAGACTGTGTTAGGAAAACTCCAAGATAAGAAAACACCAGGAAGAGACATGATTGTCGGCTACTGGTACAAAAAACTAATATTCTATCGGAGGTATCTTACTGATCTCTACCAACAATTCTTAAGGGAGATACACTTATACCAGAATGGTTGACATTAGCACAAACGTTACTGGTCCGCAAGAACAAAGACATCACTTGGCAAAAAACTACCGACCCATTGCATGCCAGAACCTGATGTATAAGATGTATACAGCCTGCCTGAACCTATTCCTCCAAGATCAGGGTGAAAATAATAACATCATCACAGATGAACAAGCAGCTGGAAAGAAAATGGTTTGGGGATGTGCTGAACAACTCTTAATCAACAAAACTGCGATGTCGGAGGTGCGACAACTTAGGAGGAATATGACTACAGTCTGACTGGACTACAAGAAAGCTTTGGATTCTGTTCCCCACTCTTGGATGATAGAGGCCCTCCAACTTGCTAAAGTCCCAGACATTATTTTTAGAGCCATAGAGAGGTTGTCTTCTTCTTGGGCTACTATCCTAAGGTTAAAGACAGAGGGAGGACTCTATTTTCACTGATAAAATAAAATATTGCAGGGGTATATTTCAGGGGGACAGTCTCTCTGTGATATTGTTCACTTTGTCATTAAACCCCTTGTCCTTTCTGCTCAAGAAATGTGAGGGATGCATCATTGGCTCACAGGAGGACAGAAATACGAACCTAAACCATAACTTCTTTGTGGACGATCTGAAACTCTATGCCAAGAACATGGATGGGATGAAGAAAAATCTTGACCTGGTTACAACGTTCTCAAAGGATATAGGAATGGAGTTTGGCCAAGATAAATGCTCATACATGACGGTAAAGCGGGGAAAAACAACAACCCAATCTAGCAACATTGTCATCAATGGCCTAACTGTTTCACCGATATCTGATGAGGACTGCTACACATACCTGGGGATAGATGAGAACATATCCTATAATGGTATCTGTAATAAAGAACGCGTAACCAGGGAATACTACACCCGATTAAGAAAGATCTGGTCATCGAAACTCTCTGAGCAAAACAAAACAGTGGCTCACAATATGTTTGCTGTGCCTGCCCTAACACCAACGTTTGGAATACTCAATTGGACGATAGACGAAATCCGAGCAGTTGATGTTGGAACTCGAAAAATACTGAACAACACCGGAAACGTCCACATCAACAGTGACATAGACCGCCTTTACTTGAAAACTAAGCAGGGAGGCAGAGGCCTAATATCAGTCCAGACAACATTTGAATGTCGCATCAAATCTCTCCGAGATCATCTACGAACCTCGAAGCGTAGGAGCTCGCTTCTCGTGCAAGTATATCTGCATAAAACAGATAAGATCATGAGAGTTGGGAAGGAACTCCTTGAGAGATATTCCCTGTGTGATAATCAAAAACTCACACCCAGGGATGTCGCTCAGCAGTATCGCAGTGAATCCATGGATAAAAAACTGCATGCCTATCCGCAAAAAATCATGCATGGATATGTTGCCAGGAAGCTCCAGAGTGAGAGTAATGTAGATAAGGAAAGTAGTCTATCTTGGACCAACAACCGCTATATTGGCACCCACTTTGAAGGATACGCTTTTGCAATCCAAGAACAGGAGATTAGCACGAAATACCTGATTCACAAAAGAGATAGGGATGCAGGCAAAACACCTCGATGTGATAACAAGTGCAGACTCTGCAGAACTAACATCGAGGATATCACCCATGTCATCAGCAGCTGCCCAAAGATGTCATCACGGTACTAACTACCTATGAGGCATGATGTAGTGGCCGAAACACTGTACAATGCAGTTCGTAAAAAAGATAGCCCCGATAATAAACACATTAAAAGCTACAACAATGTGGAAGACATCCATGTACATAATATGAAAGAGTACTGGTGAAATATTCCAGTAAAAACCCCAATAAAATGCAGGAATAACAGACCAGATATTATGATATGGGACAGGGAGAAGAAAACATGCACAGTAGTGGAAATTAGCTGCCCAGCAGATGCCAATATAATATCAAAGATTAGTGAAAAGGAGAATATTTATGCAGAACTGATGAGAAATCTGCAGATACTCCACCCTGATTACACCTTCAGATTTATGCCTGTGATTATTCGGGCACTGGGATATGTTAGTAACTGCCTCAATACAAATCTTGAGAAGCTAGGCTTCACAGGAACAGAAAGAACACAACTAGTTAGGAAACTACAAGTACAATCCATTAATGGAACAGTAAAAATATGTAAAACATTCCAAAAATGTTGCATCTAATAACTGCATATACACATGTACAGATACAAAGCATATACACATGCACACATACAATAACATACATATCTACACATGCATGCATGCATACATACATATCTACCTAGTTGATGTTGTGTCAATTCCAATGAGAGAGTCTTGTGTCTATGTTAGAAACCGACTCTCTCTCTATTGGTAAAACTTTGTGAAATTATAAAACCATAAGAACATACATACATACATACATACATACATACATACATACATACATACATACATGCCTACGTACTCAGGTATGTACATGTAAATAAAAATGCATCTATTAACATAATAATATACGCGCATATGGCTGTACGCACGAGCGTATATAGGGTCCGTCGTATGCTTGTTTCTGCTGTAGTGCACAGCAAATCTAAAAAGTACGGAAAATATATCTTTTATTTTATTCATTTATTCAAAATCAAAGCTACAAGTTGTAAAAACTCAGAGTTACCTCTCACCGAACATCGTGTTATATATATATATATAATGGTTTACCATTCGATTAATTGGTGAAATATATTTCTTTAATGGAATATATACAGGGAAGATTAATCATATTATAAGGTATCTATTTTTGAAGTTCTGGTTAACTTTATTTAGTTACCTACCTAGCTATGTGTGCTTACACACTTGTAAAAATTATCTCCTGTGATTATTCATGTTTATTTATATGTTAATCAATTTCTAGTTATTATAAAATGCTCAGACCTATTCGTTAGAATCTTAGAGCTTATTTTGCTGGTGATATGGCGCATGTCTTTCTGGCATGACACCCATAATTTTGATTATCTTAATTTTGGATATAGATATATAAATACGGCTCCTTAATTGTAGAGCTAACTCTGTTGAAAGGATTTGACTGCTGTTTCTAGTTGTCGATAACCCTATTCACGCCACTGTGACGAAGCTGGTATGATGTGTTTATTTCTAGTAGATACAGCCCGTGTTACTGGCCAGTCGCTGATTTGAACTTGAAGTGTAAACATAGATAGCTGGACTTCTTCTTTGTTGAAAATCCAAGTACCGGCCTCCATGGTTTACCATTCGATTAATTGGTGAAATATATTTCTTTAATGGAATATATACAGGGAAGATTAATCATATTATAAGGTATCTATTTTTGAAGTTCTGGTTAACTTATTTAGTTACCTACCTAGCTATGTGTGCTTACACACTTGTAAAAATTATCTCCTGTGATTATTCATGTTTATTTATATGTTAATCAATTTCTAGTTATTATAAAATGCTCGGACCTATTCGTTAGAATCTTAGAGCTTATTTTGCGGGTGATATGGCGCATGTCTTTCTGGCATAACACCCATAATTTTGATTATCTTAATTTTGGATATAGATATATATATATAGATATATATGTGCGTGTGTGTATGTGTGTGTGTGTGTGTGTGTGTGTGTGTGTGTGTGTGTGTGTGTGTGTGTGTGTGTATGTGTGTGTGTGTGTGTGTGTGTGTGTGTGTGTGTGTGTGTGTGTGTGTGTGTGTGTGTGTGTGTGTGTGTGTGTGTGTGTGTGTGTGTGTGCGTGAGTGTATGTGCGTGAGTGTATATGCGTATATATATATATATATGTGTGTGTGTGTGTGTCTGTGTGCATGTATATATGAAAAGCATCAAAGTTTCTTTCATTTCTTTATTTCAGATTGTATTAAAGAACTGCATATCAATTTTGACAATGGCATAGAAGATAGTTCGTCTTTCCTTCAGACAATTGCAAACATGAATGTAAATACAGAAAATGGTAAGGGAATATTTAATGGTGGAAAATTGACACTTTGGCGATATAACGGTTATTCATTTCCTAATGGAATCACGTTTCATTTATCCTACAAAAGATCTGACTCTACAGAAGGGTTGCAGGCAATTTTTATGAGTTGCGATGAAAATAATCAGAAAGCCAATCTTGGCATTATGCTGAATGCTACCTCTGCTACAGAAGACAAAGTGCATATCTTTGTTCGTCCATATAGTCAAAACAGTGAATTGGTATTTTCATCGAAGGTATGTATATTTGTATGTGCGTATATATATAAATAAATAAATATATATATATATATATATATATATATATATATATATATATATATATGGCTTCTACAGGACTAGAACTGTTTCATTCGATTGAACCCGGGACTCGCACGAGCGCACATACACACACGCACAGATACACACACATACACACACACGCGCTCACACACACGCGCGAATGCACACACACACACACACACATACACATATATATATATATATATGTATATATATATACATATATATACATACATGCATATATATATATATATATATATATATATATATATATATATATATATATATATATATATATATATGTATGTATATATGATATAAATGCCTTCTGTTTATATTAAATGGACATAAATTGCTTCGAGCTAAAAACCACACGCTTAATGAGAACGCCACTAAATATTAAATCACGCTCACACATGCAGTTTCATTATATATCCTTATACAGATTGATCAGAGTTCATATCTGTGATTTCCATATTGGTTTGATACACCTCGTACCTTACATTCAAATTTGCAGTGAATAATCTCAAAATGTTTCAGATTAAGCCATTATATAACAATTATTTTGCTTATGCAAATATTCTTAATTACATTATGAAAGATTATTATTCAGCTTCTGTTTATTTGAAGTTTACGCAACACTAGACACACATATGCATAGGATATGTGCAGATAATGTATTTTATTTTGTTTCTACTTTAATACACGTGAAAACGAAGGAGCTGTCTGCTACACAGAATCTAATAGATCATATATTCAGTTTATTAATTCACGGGTAAAAGGCTAGATGATTAAACATAACAACTGAGTATTTGTAACGAGTTAAGAAGTGAAGTATATTAAATCAATTAATTAAAAGAAATATATAACATTCATTATAGTAGCTAGTCACCATGCATGACTTATAGTTAAATTTAATTATTTCCTCTAAAAGTTAAAGCAGCATTAGTACTTGGATTTATGTGAACAAAAATAAAATTAATCTCCATTTTTTCATTCAATTGCAAGAGTTTATTTTCATATTGATTTCGGTAGATATTTCTTTGCGATAAGGCGAACTACCTACTTTTAATTACAGAGGTAATAAACTTGACTGAATCTTAAAACCATATGAGACTACAAATAGATATGAATTATATTCACTCAGGCGTGAAGCGTTAATTTATTAGAAGTACTGCGGCCATCGGAAAGTATTTGCATATGCTCTTAAACAACTCCTAATGAAACATTTCATTAATTCATAATAATTTATCATCCTTTGTATTGATCAATTTTGTCCCCTGTGACGTTTTCTATTAGTAAATATCAAAGTCCAACTTACCCTCAATGTATGTATTTAAATTTTACTACCATTATAGTATTCATCCGTTTCTTTCATTATATTAATAGCTATATATTTCCAGATATAGACATACACTGTAATTGGAAATGGCTGAAATACAGCTCTCGCCAAAAGTAATAGTATACATTATATAGTGGTTGCATTGATAATTACTTTTCAATTATTAGCTTATTTCTAAAGGTCATAAATAATAAAGTGCGGTTATAATTACAAACATCAAATTAAAATTGCTTAACACATAAATGAGCAGACATGGTTAATGTGAAAATATTTATAATACTTGGTTTGATTTCTCTTGCTCTCTAGACAAAGGTTTCAAAAATATTAGTTGTAGAAAATGCGATTTTGAATTTTACGGAATTAATCTTGAAAACCATTATCTAAATTAAAACTTTCATAATATATATTATAACTTTCATAATATATCACTGAAAGTATCATCCGTCTCAATATTTGAGATATATGTTGATAGGTGGAAACTTTGTTAAGAACGTTGTTAAATTCTCTATAACATATTCAGGTAAGCATCAATTATAAACCCAATGTTGTAGTATACGTTTTCTTCAAACTTGCTTTATCTAATTTAGACGAGTTTTCACAGTTAACGTATTTTGTTAGAAACGAAAGCTTTGACTCGATGGCACGCATAATTACGTTAGTTATCTTGGCTACTGTGACGCTATTTGAAAAATTAAAATTTAACTCAGCAAATATTATATAAAAATATTACTATTATGAAAATAACTAAGCATGAAGATCTGTGGAATGTCGTAACATAATCCAACAACAATTCATTAATGGTTGTATTGAGTTTTGTCAACTGACCGTGACCATGTTGAGACTCTATTGTCAAAGATATTGTTGACTATAGACTCTCCTCCCTACAATATTTATCTGATAGCCATTTGTTCAATCTTGGAAGAATAAAGGTAAATCGATCCAGTTGAAAATAATGCGTAACGTTCTGTAATCAAATACAGCAAAGCAATTTTTGTTCTTTCGATTCTGATATCTATCATTCCTAGGATAAATTATATTTTTGTATATGCGGTGTCTCAGCATGGCCTAAACCGGATGGCTGGAACAGGTAAAAGAGTAAAAGAGAATCTCAAAGAGATTTACTTACCTAATGTATTAAAGACATAACGTTAGCATGTATCTTGGCGTTCTTTGATAAAAGTACAGTCGATGTAATATATGTGAATTACAAGTTTACACAACGTAGTAAAGAATCTAATATTCTATACCTTACATATTGATATGCCATGTTTTGCTTGTGCAATATACTTGTATGGCATCCATTGGTTATGAAAGCTGATATTCCATGTTACAATAGGTATACTCACTGTCATCCTTTCATGCATAATTCTTCGTAGTCATAATTACGTCTTGCTGTACGAGCACAACTAAACATATTTGGTCTCTTCCATATAATGTTTTGATAATATTAATATATTCAGTGGTTATTTTAAAGGAAGAGGTTACTAAAATGATATATAACATCAAAATAAAATTTAATATTACAAAATGAAGATGTAAATACAACATTGTTTACTTCACGGTGAAATTCAAGTATATACCAATTTGACTACATGATGGGTAGAAAAATATCATAGATATCTACTCTGATTCGAGAAAGGCCAGTGTAAAAATAAGGTTTTATATCCAATCTAAATATCCTTGATCATATGACAAGAAAACTTTATAATATAATTATTTGTTATTGAATAACTACTCATTTTATTAATAATATATTTTTCAATTATTTACAGAAATCCGAGTGGAACGATGTAAAATTCTGGTTCGACAATTATTACCTGAATGCAACAGTAAATCATAAGACCAAATCTATTGAAGTTTCAGGTAAATGTAATTGTGTACCAATTACGTGCGGCTATTTGTGGTTTTCAATAATGATCCATGCAAATTACAGGGTGTAGGTGATCAGATAGTTGGATATCATCATAAAAACAAAACATTAAAATTTTTCTGACTCAGTTTATTTAACTTTCGAAATAAATCTTATTTCCAGCTTCTAGAACTAAAAACAACAGAAACTATGAAGAAACTATATGTTGCTTTCAAAGACAAAAGCAACACCAGATTTAAGAGCTAGCTAAATCCGGCCCTTAATTTCCACAGAACCCATCCATTACTTATATTCAGATCCTCAGAAAGTTCACATAATACATCTGCCTAGTGTTATATGTCTACACCATGTACATCATCTAAAGGTGTTATTTCTATTACATTAGAATAAGTTTGAAAATATGCAAGGGATGATTATAATCGATTGAATCGACTTCAATATGTTCTGAGGATGAAATTAAAACTTCAAGGCATTTATACATTCACTTTCCAGTTTCTTCTGATCTACTATCCATATAAGAAGACATCGATTTAACATTAGCATGAGGCACCCAATGCGGTATCCAGTCGACCAAATCGACGTCATAGTGAGGCAGACATGAAAAGAAACATAATTGTAATTTAAACAACTAGTTGAGTTAAGTAGCATTAGGAAATTTAATAATTGCAGTAGTAACAACATAATTTCTCTCACAAAATTTGAGAAATCAAATTTACTTGCAATTTGATAATATGGAGGAGAGCTAAACCACGATGAGTATAGGGTGATCAAGGTTGTATTCCATTTTGAATGTGTTTTGACGTGAAATAATCAAAATAATATAAAAATGTTGGTATGTCTCGGCATTGTAACCTCCACTTCACACTCTATACAATGACAACATATTGGCAATTTCTTGAATACGTCTAAATGATGTAATTCCTCGTGACCTTATTACATTTGACACACATAGTGTTCCTTGCTTGCTTTTCCCCCATACCAATCTATGAAGATATTAACTTTAATTTAAAAGAGAGGCATTCTCAATCAATATTCCGAGAATACGTGTCTTATTCGGCAGACATCATCGGTCAAATCTTGACAATTTATACATCTTTAGATCCTATTCTAGTTGCTCAGGAAATTCTAATTTCGACTGAGATATAGGTTTGGGAATAAATTATTTTTGTAGAAAGTCACTCAAATTTTGTTTTTACTCACAAATACCTTTTTTAAAGTGTGACAGCTACTAACCCCACTCCATCTGATTTAAATACTTGTCTTGTTTATATGCAATATCTTGATTCCCATTCCCACCAGTTTATTAATGATTTACATGGACACTTTCTATATTCTCCTCATTCTCTCTCTCTCTCTCTCTCTCTCTCTCTCTCTCTCTCTCTCTCTCTCTCTCTCTCTCTCTCTCTCTCTCTCTCTCTCTCACACACACATACACATAATACATCAATCTATTTATCTACCTACCTACACACACATGTACTCTCACACGCACCCGGGTGTGTAAGGGACATATACCATAAGAATAGAGGAAACATAAGTATGGTATAATATAGTACATGCCTATAGTCGAAGAAAACTGTGCTCTATGCTTAGAGATGCAATGTTAAATATTATAGTGGGGTTAATATTTAAGGAGAGTTAAATGCAAGCAGAGCGGGTATAATCTAAGTACATGAATATTGTAGTATATATACTCATGCATATGTCAACCTGTTATATTATAATTGTACTACGAGATGAAACACAGTGTAAGAAGAAAATATTGTTTTAAGTGTATTGCCTCTCCTCCATATATATATATATATGTAGATAAATCTACCAAAAATTTACGGTAGTGTCCAATCCGTATGAATAACTCAATGTAATCCGGATATCATGAAAAGAGAAGATGTATTCAAAAACTATTTTCGGTGCAAATTAACGGAAAACAGAGTCAAGATAATTTATATATATATATATATATATATATAAATATAAATGGAAATATATATATAAACAGAAATTAATTTATATATATATATATATATATATATATATATATATTAGAAAGTGAGGTTTTTTTTACAAAATGAAAAATAACCGAGGTGTCCTACACGAGTGGAAGTATAAAGAAAAAGAGATGAAATCGAAAATGCAACTGAAGTCTTATTTTTTTTTTAAATATATATATTTATTTGGTTCCTTTACCGGTTTCGCAGTTCTTCTGCTTTTCAAAAGGTGAGTTATATATATATATATATATATATATATATATATATAAACGGAAAAAAGGAAACGAAATTTCATTTCTCACTCTTAGTACGGCTGTTACTTAAATATACATATATTTAAGTAACAGCCGTACTAAGAGTGACAAATGAAATTTCGTTTCATTTTCTCCGTTTATCGTGTTCGGTGCCCCGGCCGATTAACTCACTCGATATGCAAATTAGGCTGCTCAGCCGTTAATATGCATAAGGAAATTATATACTTTCAGACGGTCAATCATCTGGCAGGAAGGTATACGTTGCTGAACGATAACTAATAAGCTTGAAACTAGTACAGCGTTCCTTTGTCAGTGTTGAACAAATGAGCAACGATGGTTGCTAGACACTGTACGCCTTAATTCGGAATGTTTGTTTACAAACACACCGAGCATTATAATAAATGTTAGGTGAATCCATACGTACAAATATATATATATATATATGTGTGCATGTATGTATA
>OZ024746.1:45077936-45137936 GCA_964016885.1 Eledone cirrhosa
TTAAAAATGTCATTCTTCTTCAGATAGAACAATAACCAATGTTAGTTTTGGCATTTATAAATCTCAAATTATTACTTTGAGTGATTAAAGGAAAATACCTTTATTTTAAATATTTCATTCTTCTCTCGCTTTACCTTCTGCCACATTTTGTGCACGCGTTTTGTTTATGAGCTGAATCCATATATATATATATATATATATATGCAAAGGTTGTATATAATTTTGGGGGATTCAACAAGCTTAAAAATGTTATAACTGAATAAAGCACTCAACAGTATACAATATATACAATATATTAATAAATGGAAACTATATTTATAAAACCATATTTATTTTATTATATATATTTCAAGGGCAACCAAGGCAAATTGTTTTATAAATAAATATTGACATACTTGGAAAAAAAGACAGCCTTAATGGTTGGAGCTTCCTGGATAGTGGAGATATTACTTTTATTTTGTGTGATACAAAATTATGAGTGAGTATGCAAATGAGTGTCCGACAGGTTGAAAAGATAACGGTTTATTTAAATTAAACTGTTGGAAGAAGGTGATATGTGAGGGAGAGAGAAAAAAAAGAAAAAAAAAGAAGAAAGAAATGAGAAAGATAGAAGAGGAAAGAAAGAACGATTATATATATTGACAGTGAAAATAGCGTGCATGAAGAGATGAATTTCAAAGGATAAATACAGCGTAAGTATATTTAAGTGAGAGAATAAATGAGTTTCAAAGGATAAATACAAGGTAAGTATATTTAAGTGAGAGAAGAAATGAAGAATAACGTGGAAGAATAATGTTTATAATGCAGGATTCATTATGTTTTGATTATAATATTTATAATGATAGGTTGAAAAATTAGATTAAAATTAAAATTAAAAAATTAGAAATCAAAATTAAAGATTAAAATTTACCTTAATATTAAAGATTTAATTTAATAATTTAATAATTAGTTTAAATATGTATGTTAAGGATTATAAATTATTTAAATAAATATATATTATTTTACATTAGAGCAAATCTAGTATAGTTTATTTTATTAAAAGTTGTATGTCAAACATTTTAAACATCCAAATAATTTTAAATTTATGTAAACTTTTCGAGAGTTTACAAAAGAATAACCACTTAGTTATATTATAAAAACAGTAAGGAAGTTATACGTGATTTTTTAAGAACTCAGATGACTCTAAGGATTAAATGTTATAAAGTTAAAACGTTAAAAAAATTTGTTATCTTAAGAATATAATTAAAACATGTACCATGTGTTATTTTATACGAAGTCATAAATTTACTTGCTATAAAGTTAAAACATTTAAAATATTTATCTTAAGAATATATTTAAAGCATAAACGATAGGTTATTCCACATATAAAAAAAAATCATGTTTTTCCACATATATATAAACATTTGGATATATATATATTAAAAACGTTTGAAAATATAAGAATATAAAAATATAACAATATAAAAATATTGGAAGGTATGAACATAATGTTTTTTGTATATCTTTCAAAGAAATTTTCAAAAGATGTTCTTAAAACCTTCCGTAAGTTTTTCAAGAAAAAATTTCCTTAAAGAAGTTTCAAGCAGTCATATAAAGAAATTTTATAATCTATCGATAGGTTTAATAATATATATGTGAAGTAGAGATAATAGAAAGTAAATTAAATATATGAATCATATATAGATATAGAAGACATTATGTAAAAGATATAAATCGTATATTACATTTTATATATATATATTTAAAAGTTGAGTTTAAACGATGTTTGCAGGAACTGAATAAATTATTTCGCAAATTAATAGAGTTCTTACTTTTTAGTATAAAGAATATTTCTTTGGCACAAAGGGAGCAATTTTAGGATATGAAGGAGCTTTGGAAATAATTTTCCAAATTAGGAACATTTATGGTTATTAAAACGAGATTTGAAGTCTGTTGAAGTAGAGCCGACATAGTTAAAGGAGTTTTCATTTGTTTTGACATTACAATTGTATACTATATTTTTAACTAAACAATTATTATTTAGAGGACAGTTAGATTTATTTCTACAATTACATTTATCTAAATTTATATTATTGGGAGCCGTAACATTATATTGGATATTGCTAGGGGTATTAATGCTATTCTGGTTAGGTTTTAAGTTTCTATTATTAATTCTATTAATAGTTTGCGCTAAATTCATAATGGTGGAATATGAGAGTTTAATAGTAAGTCTATTAAATATTGAGTAATACCTGTGTGTCCTAGGAAAGCACCTATCTAGAGCTTTAAAGAATAATTTAGCAATAGGAGTTTTAATACTTAATGAGAAAAGGGAGGCGAACCATAATATATTTCTAGTTCTATTTTTTCTTTTGGTTTTCAAGTTAGTGTAAGGTTTTCTATTATAATTATATTTATAGTTATGGTAAGTTGGCACATCCTTATTATCAATGTATTTAATTTTATTACTATAGCCTGCTCTACCTAACGCTTCGTTATAATATTGTGCCTTATCTTCAAATATATTTTTATTAGCTGAAATTCTAGAAATACGTTGCTGCACAGAATTTACGATAGTGTTTTTAACGGATCTGGGGTGATTGAAATTAAAGTTAACATAGTTTAAATTCTCATTTATTTTATGAAATGGATAATAAAGACCAGTGTTAAGTTTAAAGTTACATCTAAAAAATTAACTATTTTATAATTATTCTCTACTTCTACTTTAAGATTAACGCTTTTAGAAAGTTGTATAATTTCTTTTCTTTTCCTATTTATTTCACAATTATCATTATTTTCACTACGTAATAGCTTATCGTCACGATATAAACCACCCGTCATCTCAGTTAATTGCGCCGAGTCCGATGATCCCATAGTGATATCGAAATTGTTATCTCTGTCTGCTCTAGTCCAAAGGTGGTTGCTAAATTTAATTAATGTTTTACGTGCAGTTAAGATAATGTGCATTTCATTGCTAGTTAAATATGTATATTTAAATGCATATGTAAGGGCTTTATTAACTAGATTAGGAGTGATAGATGAGTAATAATTAGCAATATCCAATTGAATAAATTTATTGTTATGCTTATATTTAATGTACTTAAACCAGTCGATAACTTCATTAGTCCCATTCCATAATTTTAAATAAGATATTTCCTTAAGTTGTGGTATGATTCTATCTAAAATATTCTTGCTAAATATGCCAAGGTCCGATTTAGATGATGCAATCAATCTAACTGGTGATTCAATTTCAAAATGTCTTTTATGGTCCTTAAGATTATTTTTTGGTTTCCTAGGTATGAAGAGTTGAGTCCTATTTTCGATGCCTAATTCCTGCATTATATAAGAAGCTTCAGTATTTAGTTTTTCAAGGTCATCATTGGCTGCTCTTTTGTAATTCTTCCTTAATTCCTTCAATATAAGATCATTGTAATTATCCTTTTGCATTCCGTAAAGATTGTTGGTTTTATGTTATTTAACAAGAATTTTTTTCCGTTTTTTTCAAAGCTTCCTATATTATTTTTGAGACTGTTTAGGTAACCCTGGCCTACAAAGTGGTTTTTCTTAAATTTAATGCTTTGTATGATACAGATAATCTCATTTTCAAATTCCATTAATAGTTTGTTGGAAGGTGGATTCTTTTTGGATTTGAAGATTCTATCAAGATTGGAAATATTTTCTTTCGCATCAGATTTATCGAAATGAAAATCACGCCATCTTAGTCTTCTTATAAATGAGTCCGAATTTTCTATAAGTTGTTTTAGAAAGTCCTTATTCCTAGGTAAAGCTATGTCTTTGAGAGAAGAAGAGATCTTAAAGAATTCCATTTTTAATCAGTTATAATTTAAAGCGCTCAACAATAAAGGAGCAAAACAAATGTTTAAGCTTGTTGAATCCCAACAAATTAAATATAACCTCTGCATATATATATATATGTTTTGCGAGGTTTTTTATATGAAATCGTATGTCGAAACAAATATTGTTGTACTTGGGGAGGGTCATACTGTTGTAAAAATATTGCCAGAAATAATAACAGAACACACTAACTGTTTGGTTGGTTTTCGCTTCTGTATATCTTTTATACCTCCACAGTTAATTCATTCGTTCCTCAATATTTACCATTGACTGACTAACGGTCAAAAATACAGATATAATATAGATATAAACACATATATATAGTCTAACAAAGTTCTTTTGTTGCACATCTGCAACATCATCAGTGGTACTATTATTTTCCTCCTGTTGTATTGTATATCTACGCCATTTTTATTTTATCTATTTATTTACTTTTGTCTTCTTCTCTGCGGGGGTAACCACAGTAAGTAAGGTACTCAATACATAGCAGAGTATAAATGTTTAATATAGAAAAGCTTCTACGGGTCTAGAAATGATTTCTCACGAATGAAACAGTTCTAATCCTGTAGAAGCTTTTCTCTCTCTCTCTCTCTCTCTATATATATATATATATATATATATATATATATATAAAATATTAAAAAAATAATGAATAAAACAATGAAACAGTTCCTTATATTAAACAAAAAAAGTTCATTATTTAACGATCGTTTCTAGGATATA
Source organism: Eledone cirrhosa (assembly GCA_964016885.1). Lineage (NCBI taxonomy): Eukaryota > Metazoa > Mollusca > Cephalopoda > Octopoda > Eledonidae > Eledone > Eledone cirrhosa. The sequence goes on from OZ024746.1 coordinate 45,082,494, forward strand.
TATGTGTTAGAATTGGCATGCATATTCAACAGATCTATGTACAAAATTATACAAAATTATACAAACTATCAAGATTAAATATACATACCAAACACACATATATGCCGTCTTCAGAAATAATCATTATTTCTGAAGACGGCATATATGTGTGTTTGGTATGTATATTTAATCTTGATAGTTTGTATAATTTTGTATAATTTTGTACATAGATCTGTTGAATATGCATGCCAATTCTAACACATATATATCCTAGAAACGATCGTTAAATAATGAACTTTTTTTGTTTAATATAAGGAACTGTTTCATTGTTTTATTCATTATTTTTTTAATATTTTATCTTGACTCTGTATTCCGTTTATCTTTCACCGAAAGTGATTTTTCATTGCATCTCTTCTTTCCATGATATCCGGACTACATTGAGTTCTTCATACGGATTGGACACTACCGTAAACTCTTGGTAGATTTATCTATATATATATATATATATATATATATATATATATATTGTTGTACTTGGGGAGGGTCATATTTTTGTAATAATATTGTCAGAAATAATAACATAACACACTCACTATTTGGTTGGTTTTCGCTTCTGTATATCTTTTATATCTCCACAGTTAATTCATTCCGTCCTCAATGTTTACCATTGACTGACCAACGGTAAAAAAAACAGATATAATATAGATATAAACACATATATAGAGCCTAACAAAGTTATTTCGTTCCACATCTGCAACATCATCAGTGGTACTATTATGTTCCGCCTGTTGTATTGTATATCTATGCCATTTTTATTTTATCTTTTGTCTTCTTCTTTGTGCAGAGAAGAAGACAAAAGTAAATAAATAGATAAAATAAAAATGGCGTAGATATACAATACAACAGGAGGAAAATAATTGTATTGTATGTGTATGTATGTATGCTTGTATGTATATATTAGGTACGTACGTATGTTGGTGTGTGTGTGTGTTTAACGAATCTTTATGTTTAGAATTCATTCTATATCGGACCTATCTACGTTATACACCCAAGAAATTGCAATGAAATTCGGACTATATATGCATGAACAGACCTAGAAAAATATTTAAAATATTTTCTCATCGTAGGTTTTCTAAATTCTATTATCTGAAGTTTATTGACTCAACGCATCATATTCTTCACATCTTCCTTGAGTCGGAAATGAGATTATTGTATTCAGAATATTAAGGTAAACTGGAGTTGAAGAGGAACCCCCATGACATGATATTCGCAGAGAGATGCAAATATGAAATAATAATCATTAAGTAATGTTTCGTACATTGCTGAAATATGAAAGTTAGATGCTTCTTAAAATGCGAGCTTCGATCAAGTATACGCTTTTGCAAAATCTGTCTAAGAAACCAGACATTGATAAAACCAGTTGCTTGTACAACGATAGGTGGGTTGATGATTTAACTTGCTTTTCAAAAGAGGACAATTTAGCAAAGGCTAATTAGGTTACGATAAATTTAGACACGGTTTGCATTAACGGATAAGGCAATCCGTCGATTGTATAGAATAATGCTGATTGGCGATAATATACCTTTAGAGAGTGATATACTTAGCAATTGACACTTGCATAAAAATGTGTCAACAATATAATTGTCTAATGATATAGTTATCATAGAGTTAATCTATTGAATATATCGATGGCATGGAATTTATATATCGAATATATTGATACATTGATATAATTGTCTATCAATATATAGTTTATCAAATGTATGTAGTACGTAAATGATGTAAAGAAAACATAAATACAGTTTGATATTGATATTTAGCCTACGCTATAGGTAGGTGAGAATATATAATAGCCAGTGATAAAGTTATCTGGCATTTAGATAACAAAGGATATACACATTATGTGCTGGACGTAATCATTATATATTTATCTAGTGCTATATTGGTTTTCTCGTTATATTTAACCGGAAACATTCTAAAATCAAATCCAATATCTATAAATATGAAAATCAATTTGGTAAATTAATTTCATAATAATTTATTACCAAAACCTTTATTACATTATACAGACGAATACTTCGGTAGGAATAATCTCTTTTTGTTTTAATGGTTACAACTATTTATTCTTATATATGTTTTAACCTATGGATTGCAACCAGCTGGGGCATCACCAACAAAATTTGGAATATTTTGCCAGTATTTAATTCAAATCAAAATATTATTTGTACTAATTTTATAGACAACTTAGAAACTATCATTGATGATCTAAAAATAGGTTATTAACCATGTGGAAACATCGAGAAAATAATCCAGTACGTCTCAACATAGGAGTGATAGGGAACGGCTTTCGCCTGACATGCAGCTTTGGTACCACAAAAACACAGCTTCAGCACACTGGTACTAAAGAAGCACAGTTCTACACCGATATACCAAAACCTATATATATAGTCTCACACACACACATTCACCGCTACACACATATATATATGAAATGTATAGAGTTTTAACGTACCAAGTTCTCTTCACATGTACAATATACTTCTTTTGCCAAACGTTTTCGACTGTGGAATCGAATTCAAAGCTATGTGACTGCAAAGAAATCATCTTAACCACATAGTTCTGTTGTTTTCTTTAATTCAGTGCCAATATGTATAATGATTTTCCGATTTACGTTTCCACTTTTGTGATTCAACGCATAAATAAAGGTGCTGTATCAGAGCACTGCCTACCTTCAGCAACAGTAGCTAAATGCAAAATATATGGATGATTGTATGTTTTTCAGTATATTACCTAAGAGTCTGAATGTGATAAATAACGATTATATTTTATATATATCATACACGATGTTTGAATATACATAGAAACCCACATTACAATCATAGAGGATATTTTATATTGAGCAAATACTTTTTCATAATCCATATTAAAGGAATGTTCCCTGTGCCGACTCAATTACAACCGACTCAATTTCACCGAGTTATTCGATTCAATATCAAGTAGCACTATATAGTGATAGCATATGTTATTCAGAAGTATGAGTTCAAACTAAATTAATATAAGGGAAATATAAGATCAGGGAGATGCATAGTTAGTCTCGGTGACGCAGTTTCACATCGTGCTTCGAAATCTCTTAGCAATAAAAACATCTGGGGAGAGTATTAATCAGAGCTGTCTACAGATGCTTTCTATTAAATATCGTTTGCAATAAAATTGTTGGCTCTTTTGTCATTAATTTGACCTCATCTTCTTTGCATTCATATAAATCAAACTATCCTATCGGAAATCGAAACCATATGAAAACATTCTGTGAGAAATTATAAACTGCCCCAACGCAATTGCCATATTGAAATAGACTAAAATAGTATCTGCATAACCAAGCGCTGTCTTTTCGATAAATTAGAGTTACTAAACACAGTTGATTTTATTGCCGATTCTATTAGAAACTAATATTATGCTTTGTCTTAGCATGTTCGTTTTATGGGAATCTATCACTCGACGTTGGATAATATTCCTATTCAAATAATGTCTATCACATGCATTTATAAACTATAACACAAGCTAACATTTCTCATCTGTGTGCATATAGGTGCGTCAGACTTTTACGTTAGTAGGGTAGTGTACAGACAATAGAATATATTTAGGATTTTGTATCTTTTCCTAGTTTAGACATGATTCTGTTTAAGGTAGTGGGAAGGGACGTGGGAAGAGGGGTGGAAGGTACCCTTAAATACGAAACCTGAACCGAATGCTTTCAACAGAGTAAACTCAGTTAATGTCATTAAATCAACATATGGTGTCTTCTACACGTTGTTGCAGAGTGGATATTTTGTTTCAATCTTACTTAATACCTACGAAGGATGAGGCAGGAAAGTGTGTTTAATATTTCTGTAATAAAATATTGTAACAAATGGAAACAATGTGAAAGTGACTTTAGAATTCTAAATGGAATTCTAAAGCTTATCATTGTTAAAAGAACCACCCATGCTATGTTCTTAAGAGTCATTCTCATTTCAGTATTACATAAATTGTATTATTTATTACAATAGAATTATACATTTCCCTAATGACTGATAGTCATAGTTTTTGCAGCCCCTCAGCATTTAAATCAGATAAAGTAGTTTGATTCAATGCAAAGAAGCATACCAGACAAGAGATTTCAACATTATGAAAATTATTTCTTAATCTCCATGCCTCTCTTGAAGCGGATGCATACAATGTAGCAATATATATAAAGAAATGTTGGCTAGAAATCAAATTGTGATAGTGAACTTACATTGCTTATGGCAACAAACCTATTGAATTATGTAAACTCCACAAATATTTGAAATCTAAAATTCCCAATAGAATGCAAAAGCTTGAAGTAATTTGGTTTTCCTTCAGTTTTTGTTTTTATTTATCAGGCATAATCTGTTATATTCATAGATAATTTTATTTTCATCTCACCATATTGTATTGATTGGTAGGCTATTGGTTTTAAAATGCTAGACACAGTAATTATATTCGTGTTCAGTACAAAGTAAATATATATTTTCGAGCATTTTATATTGTGGATCATAATCCATAAAAAGAACTATACTCTATATGGAATATATATTTACTGATATATAAAACCAACATGTTTTTAAAATGAAAGTAATACTTTTAGTTCGATATGTTCAATTTATCAGTCAATAGTAATTAAATGTAAACGTCATCTATACTCACCTCAACATAATGCTGTTGATAATAATTTTAACCCACCAGCATAAAATCGGTGGCACCATTATTTGGGATAAGTAACGAAATATATCCATTGTAAAATATGTTTTCTCTACGAAATGTCTTAAGTGCAAATAACATTGTCAAAAGGAGCATTCTCAAACTGATAAGTCTTTGATTGCTTCTTATCTGCCTACACATATGCGTTACACTTGCTCTCATGCATGTTATCGATCCGGAAGGTCATATCTGGAACGGTTTCGTTTATTCATCAGTGTGATCAAAGAATAAATGCTATTGCGACATTCCTATATTTCATCCAAGGAATTTATTTTCAATTTTGATCGCAAATATTGCATTCATATGCATCCTTTTAGTGTCGATGTATCAACTCGTAATATGACATTTCACCATTTTCGCATCAAGCTGAAGTGGACGACTCTAAGCAATCACTCCATTTTACAGGAATAACAACCATATTTCACTTCAAACTAAATAATTCAACCTTTAAAAAAGGGAAAAAAGATTATGTACCTTCCGATATGTTATGCTTTAAAATGAGATGGAATAATCATGTCATTGATCATAATTATGCACGATCAGACCTTAACTCGGCCTAAACAACAACATCTATTCTGGATGACTAAACAACACTTTTGTAAATAACACAATTACATGATTATAAGAAGCGCGTATAAATACAAGTATTCTCACCTACTATTATAAAATGTCTGATTATAATTAGTTGTAATCAAAACACGTAATGCATTAAACATGAGTACAGTCGTTGTACATTAACGTCCAACATAATTTAAACACAGCTTTGTAAAGAATATGCATAATTGATCGACTGATTAAAGTAAACTATTCTCTTTATATATTATTTCTAGATTAATGATACATCTCTACTCCTCATTTTTAATCTTACTAATTCCATTGATCCCCCAACATCATAGTCTAGCTGATTTGAGTTTGTACTCCAGCTGCTCTATTTTCCTTTCTTCGTATCTTTACACTAAAGCATATTTGGAAGGCGATGTCTAACTAAAACTACAGAAAATAAATCTAATAACTCCACAAACTAGATCTGTTTTAGATAGCGCTGGAAAACACCTTCACTAAATACAGATCTAAACATTTTATTGCTGATGTGGTTTTGTTTGTTCTCTTTCCCGTTTCTTTTTTTTCTGTCGTGTCTTGGCAACAGTCATTGAAGTGTTTATAGAGTAATCTAAAGTTGGGTACATTGGAAACTATAATAGTTTGTAACAAAACAAGGAAATGTTAGGAATAATTGTTTCTTATATAGGCACAAGGCCAGCAACTATCGGGCAGGGAAGTATCGATTAAATCGACCCCAGTGCGTGACCGGTACTTTATTTTATCGACCCCGTAAGGATGAAAGGCAAAGTTAACCTCGGCGGGATTTGAACTCAGATCATAAACGACCGTAACTCTATGCTGCAAAGCATGGCATCCGGCCCTCTACCGATACTGCCAATCCACCGCCTTAGGACTATTGCTAATAATTCAACACAATGTTTATAAAATCCTAACGGTCCCTTACAATTAAAAATATTAATGATTGTCACCTTTAAAGGCACTTTCATTATTCATATTTTAACGATATATATGGTATCAATCTTTTGCCATTTTACAGCACTGTAAATATTACAGGCAAAACAACTGAACGTATCTAAATAAATGTTATATGGCATAAGAAATATGATGATATTATATTCCAAATGTGAATATATTTTATTCCAAATCTATGGACAATTAAACTAAAAAGCTCTCCTGATTTCAGATAATGAAAACAAAATTGAGTTAACAAATAACACCATTATATGATATAAAACTGACTTCACACTGTCTGCACATTCGTCGATGCATTTTGTTACACCTATTTCTAAATGCACCTGAGATAACATAATTATTTCAAATAAAGATTAATAGTCGCAGAATAATGCTCGTAACAGAAGTTAGAATTAGATATTCTGTGACAAATTATTGTAGGAAAATTGTATCTGTACACGAACTACAATGAAGCATGTAGTTTTGAAATGTTTATCTGAAACCTATTTCCCCTGTGAAGGGAAATGTTATTGCTTTGCAATCTTATATTTGGGTATCTGGTAACCCTCATTGGTTGAAGTAATTATAAGACAAAATCGGTTGATAAGAGGGATATTTAGATTTAGAGAGAGGAAGCAGGCGAAAAAGTGAACAATTACTGATAAGAATAGTGTGAGTTTCAAAAAGAAAACTTAACTGAAAGGAATCAGATAAAAATGTAATTTAAGTAAAGATTACATTGAATAAATGGAACAAGTTGAGCAGAGAATGGCATTAAAATTCGCAACTTTTCCGAAAAGTAAAGACATAAATCGTTTTTAAGAAAATGAGAAAGAAATTATTTCATTATTTAAGAGAAGATTTTTAAAATAGCTATTGAAATATACTACTGAATAAGAATTTGTGAAAATGATCTCTACTTGCTATTCATAACGGAAGTCACTAAACATGAGAACTAAATTGTACAGTCATGTATTTAAATAAAGGGGAAAAAAGGGTGAATACAAATTGAAAAATCTATCGTTCGGAATAAATATCCACCTATGAAAATTGATCAATCTCTTCACACATAGGAAAAACCAATATGCTTTTCCAATAAACTTCAGTTAAGCATGAATCACAGACACACATGAAGTTATTTTATCATTTTGAGTCATAGGATAAATAATAAACGGTTAAGTTTTATCCACTAGCCAGGATTAAATTTATATTCTGCTGAAGTTGGCCGTAAACCCCTCATTTAAATGATTGGTCACGTGTATCAATAATTCTCGCATTCGACAAAAGTGTCTCAAATTTAAATTTGAATATCTAAGACGAGAGTGGTCTGAAAGTCGTGAATCAGAAGGAACTTTGTAAATTATATTCTTTTTTCTAATTCCCCTCAGTTCTAAAATGTGTTTAAATCATTAAATTGTGAAGATAATCTTGGTTGAATGAGGCTTTCCTTTTACCATTCTCCTTATTCAGAGAGTGAGGGCCTATTTGTGTGTATATACGTTATACAGAACTGTCCCTCAGGTATTTTTACCTTACCCATTTTTGACACACGTTATCTACTCACCCACATTCCTATAACTGTTGAACCTTTTTTTTCATCAAGTTGCCTTGTAGACAAGGTCATTCCTAGTACATTCTAGTTTTGTTGGTTCTATTTTCATGTATCATTTCCCAGTAGTTATATATTTTTAGCAACAAACATAACTGGAAAAATGTAGGTATCCTGCCGTTTCTTTATCGGACTTGCAATAGTCTGTCCAGAAGGCAGCCAATGAATGGATGGCTTATGTTTGTGCATGTTTCGTTTCGTATTGTAGTCGTCGGAGTATATATGAAATTTCCTCTAAAATCACATAATTTTATGGTTATAGATAAAAACTGATACTACGATGCAGCTGATTATTGAAGGAGAGCAAATCAAATGTGTTCAGAAATTTAGATATCTTGGAGTTATGTCTGGTGGTGGTGGCATTGGGGAAAGCTGATTCCGATCGAATATAGCGAAGCAAGCATTCCTATAGAACGCTCACATCACGTACATTAACCTCGATAGCTTTCCAATATTATGTTACTCAAAGCTTAGTCGGTATTCCGATACGATTAAGGATAGAGAAAGATGGAGGAGAATTGTTGATCGCATTGAATATCAGACATGATGGGGCATGATAATCCCGTCGAGGTTAACTTTGCCTTTCATCCTTACGGGGTCGATAAAATACAGTACAGTAATGTACTGGGTATTTGCTGGCGTTGTGCCTAAAGTAGAAACAGTTATATTATATACATGTATACGTGCATACGTACATGCAAGAATCAATCCATCCAACCATCCATAAATCCATACATACATGTACTTGTATATATTTGGAACTGGGTGCCTGTGCACTAACATACACCCACATGTATATCGGTTGAGAGCCTTTGTGTGTAGATGTGTGTGTGTCCATTCGTACATCTAGGTACATGTGCGTGCATGTATGGGAGTGCCGCTTGCGTTTGTGTGGCTGTATGTGCATGTGTTTTACATGTATCCTGAAGGATGATATTTCAAAGGGGACTCTACTGAAGTATCACCGGTGGAATAATCTGAATACGGCTGACGAAAGGGGCAGAATTAACGCGTCTCGGCAAACTCCGAATAACATGGAAGGTAATAGACAGTTTGCCATGTATTTTATACAACATACTGTATTTACCTCTGCGATTACATTTTGAGGGCTCTTTATTTAGGGATTACTACCACACATACAGGCAACAGTAACACACACACACATATGTATATATATATGTATGTGTGTGCGTCCTGTGTGTGTGTATGTGTGCGTCTAGATCTATGTATGTAGATGTCAGTGTATATGATTGCAAGTATGCATACTGATAGGATGAAATTTCTTATGCCATACTTTCCATATGAAATATGTCAACAGTCTACGTTAAACACTTAAAGTACATACGCAATCACTATTTCACTTTATGAAGATAATCATGCAATTCTTCCTCAGAATTATTACGAATTATGTATAAGAGAATTTCATCTCCCCTGTGATCTTTCTCACACATCACTAGAAACTTAATACTTAAGCATGTTCAAAAGATTGTCATGATATTTAGTTATACCCCAAGCCGAAGGCTTTCTCTATTCATTCATATGTAAGTACTAAACTACAACGTTAAATATATTAGTCCTATTGTTGCTGATGATGTCACAGGATACACAAATGCGATAGCAATGTCTAACCTGGTAAACAAAATGTCACATAAATCTAACTGTAAAAGAAACCTATTCGCTGTCATTCGGATTATTAGAAATAAAAGCTACATAGATACCAAATTGCCTATTTTATAACGTAGTCTCATATTAACTTACTTATCTATGCTTGCAAACCAAATGTTTCAGTATAGATCTCTCTGGACAGAGCTGACAAGGAATTCAATAACGACAGTCGATTTTAATTGATTTTAATATTTGATTTATTAGTTATTGTATATATATATATATATATATATAATTTTTTTTTTTTTTTTAAATATATATATTTATTTGGTTCCTTTACCGGTTTCGCAGTTCTTCTGCTTTTCAAAAGGTGAGTTGAGATGGAGGGTCTGTGGTTTTTCTCACATCAGATGTGAGAAAAATCACAGACCCTCCATCTCAACTCACCTTTTGAAAAGCAGAAGAACTGCGAAACCGGTAAAGGAACCAAATAAATATATATATTTAAAAAAAAAAAAAAAAAAAAGACTCCAGTTGCATTTTCGATTTCATCTCTTTTTCTTTCACTCGTGTAGGACACCTCGGTTATTTTTCATTTTGTAAAAAAAACCTCACTTTCTAATATATATATATATATATATATATATTAGAAAGTGAGGTTTTTTTTATGGTCCACCTGGTTCCTTACCACATTTCCTTCGTTATATATATATATATATATATATATATATATATAACGAAGGAAATGTGGTAAGGAACCAGGTGGACCATAACGCACCAAAGTACTCAATACTTAGGGTAGTAGAGTGGGTAATAGGAACGAGTAGGACCCCGACGGCTGAGCTTAAGCCGTTTCGACGGCTACTTCTGGACTCAGAATTAGCCGTCGAAACGGCTTGAGCTCATCCGTCGGGGTCCTACTCGTTCATATGTATATATATATATATATATATATATATATATATATATATATATATATATATTAAAGAGTTAAACAATATTCAATGAGTATGTCAAAGAATGAGTTTTACAGTAGATTGGAAGCACTCTACGAAAAAATAATTTTCCGGAGTTATTAATATATATATATATTAAGGAGTTGACGGACCCATCATATTTATCAATGCCAGGACCGGTTGTAGCTCAGCGTACTCAATAGGTAATGTAGGATACATTCCCAGTAGTATACACATAGTTATTCGCTTCAATACAACACACGTAAAACGGGTGCCTATAATAGTTCCCGTACTCGAGTTTCGGCCACACTTAATGCAGCAGTTGGGTGCACTGCACCTTCTGTCTGCATATAATTGCCGTATGTGGCTTCATCAGCGGGTATCGCCTAATCAATAACCAATCGATCGACAGAATCCAAACCCCAGCCCATGCCGGCTATGACTGTTTGTGACGTCCGACACAGTAAAGTGATTAGCAACTGGAATCCGATACAATTCTGTCTCTCACCCAGCCACCCATTTACAAACTTTACTTGGTGGCGGGAGAATAGAAAACAAATATTTTCGTTCCCGTCAAAAATCCTCAGCCAACGTGTCTCAAACACAAATTAATAAGAAGCGAAAAGATGGTTACTAGAAAGAGCAGTCCCACATCGATGTATAATAGAATGGTAGCATTCAGCTCATGTCTCCAAGTCCCATGGCTAGAGGAAAGAGATAGTAACAATGGTAATGCCAAGAACCTTATATATATATATATATATATATATATATATATATATATAGGAAAAGGTACGACCCCGACGGCAGAGCTCAATCCGTTTCGACGACAATATATATATATACACACATATGTATGTAGTGTGAATCGAACTTTTTACCCGTACAATCATCCCTGTTACTAATGTAAAAATAACATATGCATATTCTCCACAATATAATTTATAATCATAATTATAAATGTTTCGACAAATACGATCTGATATATTGCGCTATTATTACACTCCGCAGCAAAATATCGATGTCACTCCACTAGTTGAATTACATGTATAATGTAGCACACGAGTAAATAGGGAAAATTAGTATATCTAAATATTATATGGAAATATTTACTTCCATTTATCATCTTTGTTTTCTCTTCGTAGTTTATGTTAGCATTTGTTAAAACCTATTCCAAATGTTCCACATATTAATATATCTCTTTCAAGCATAATTCTAATGTTTCAAATTGTTCTTTCTATTATACTGTGGTCTTATCTCTATTATTTACAGTTGTTTAATTTGAGTACAATGATATAATCTGATTTCATAAACTACTGAAATCTGATTTCTATATATAGTAGATCTGAGTACCATCAAAAATCTCTGATGCTTAACTTCGTTGGTCCACCAGGAAGCACTTCTTGTTATGCCAACTGACTATTTTATAGCAGTTAGCTATTTATATATATGGCGTTAACGATTTGTCGTCGTTAGGTTCTAAGAAGTAAAATCCTCCTATAAATGATTATCTCTTTTTACAGATATTTCAGTGTAATGGCCCAGAATAGATTCAATCACAAATAAATGCTTTTGTGATGAAACAAAATACAAAATTGTAGTTAATAAAAGGCAGAGCATAATTCCTTTGTCACGAAAGTTGTCAATAAAATATGTAACAGTCTTTTCAGTTCTTTTGTCTATATCGAATATACTCATGGCTTTGAAATTTGTATTTTCCCATTTTGATTTCGATTTCCGAATATACATATATTTAATAGAAACCATTCTTTCGAGTTTTCTTTTTCTCAATTCTTTCTTTCAATTTCTTTCTTTGGTGGATTAGGTTTCTTAGAATGCAATATTTGTTTATTCGAAGTATTTACTAGGGAAATATAGAATAACGTTAGTCATACATGTCAATATATTTTATTGTTCTAGATTTATTTCTCCGCCTCATTGTCACAGTTGAGCTGTGATTGCTAGCGTAACAATAGAAGAATTTAAAGACAACATTGTTGTTATTATTATTATTATTATTGGAAACTGGAATGTCTTCAGGCGCGCACAGCCCTCGGCCAATCGGGCAATGTGATCGGTGGAAACTCCACCTTGGCGTTCTATAGGGGATTAGTTGAGGGAAAGAGCGACGACGTACTTGGAGAAACTCTAGGCGTCGACGAAAATCAACTAGCCAATCTCTTCGGAAGGACTTTCGGGCCGGGGCCTATGGTCAACTTCCAGAAATCCCTGGCCTGGCAGTGCTACCGAGGAGCTTTGCCAGTTCGGGATAAACTCTACAGGCATGGAGGTGCCGTCAGCCGGGCATGTCCGAGATGCGCGCAGGGCGACGAAACCGTCCTGCACGCACTCGTCCAGTGTCCGAGCATTGCTGACTTATGGGTTTATGTCGAACACCTGCTGTCACGTGTAGGACGGATCCAGCTATCAGCTGAGTCCATCGTGAGGATTGCCCCGCCCCCTTCCTTTAGCCGGGAAGGGCAGGCAGTTTTTATCTGTCTGGTGGCCATGGCGAAAGAGATAGTATGGTGGACACGTTTGAAAGGGCTGAAGACGAGCACTTACCTCTTCGGTGATGCCCTGATTAGCTTTTTCAAATTTCATTTGAAAAGGAAAGTCAGGGTAGAGAGGGAAGTGCTCTCTTCCCAGCATTTTGTTGAAAGATGGGTGAGAGAAGCAAGTATGGCCCGAATGAATGGGCCTTCTCTGAGTATGTGTCTGTAAATTAAAGGTGGAAAACTGGGAGAGGGCACTTGCCCTTGTGGTCAGGGCCACTGTGGTCTTTTAATGGGCTTTCTCCACAAATGTCCCTCGGAAGTCTCCCCCCTATTGGGGAATTTTTCTTTGTTATTTTATTTCATCCGCTGTGTTTTTTACACGCAGAAATGCCCATTTGTACCGTCCTGTATTGTCCTGTACTGTCCTTAATGTCTACTTTATGTAAACCCTTGTGGTTAATAAAGAAAACATTATTATTATTATTATTATTATTATTATTATTATTATTATTGTTGAATGCTATGGTTGACGGAGGCTCGGCTCTGTAAGGTACAGTAATTTTTAACCGCTATAACAATTGTAAATTGTTTAAAACTTTAACCAAGTTGTAGATAAAAACACCCTCCTCCTCGTGAGATGGGTCTTTCTGCCCGTTATTTGGCCCTTCGGGGTTAAATAACCGCTTATTCGGGTTTTGTGCCCAATATTCATTTTAAACCAAAAAAAACATGGCTACAAAAAAGAATTTTCACAAGTCACTCCCACTCATTCCGTCTTCTTCTTCCTCAATCGTCACTACATCAGAGAGAAGATTGTCTCTCTCCCTCCCTTCTCTAAATGTGTCTCTCTCCCTCGCGTCTCTTTCGCAAGCGACGCCAGTAAAGAAAAAGAAAAATATAGTTTCTGATAGTTTCCTCGCGCACGTGCAAACCGAGGAACATTTCTCCACGACGACGACAACGACGAATAATGTGTGCGGTAAATACGGAAACCCATTTCATTCGTCTGACGTCATGAATAATAGCAGTAGCTGCCGTAATAACAGCAGCAGCAGCAACAGTGACAAGGAAAACAATAGTAGCAGCCGCAACAGCAGCAGCAGCAGCATAAACAACAACAGCATTAGCAGCAACAACAACAGCAGCAGCAGCAACAACAACAACCACAGCAACAGCGGTAGCGGCAGTGGTAGTACCAGTAGCAACAACAAAAGTAACAGCAGCTCTGACGACAACAATAACGACAAGAAAGAAAAACCAATCTCGTTTGCAGGTATCGCAAAGAACCTGGAAACCATCCTTATAACAAATGAGGAATTACAGGAAGCAAAGAAGATGGTGACGAAAACCGGACACCGAGCAAACGCAAGGCAGCCGAAAAACTTTTCGAACCCAACAGCACTGTACGGTCACGTACCGTACAGTAAGCACAAAATCCCGTAGTGTTGAAAGAGCCAAAGAGGCTCAAATACAAAAAGCCTTAGGGTCTGTGTGGCAGCGGAAAACGCATATCACCCGAGGCAAGAAATATGCCACCGTAGACGTGCTTTTTGCCACACCCCAGGAGGCAAAGGCTCAATCCTTAGTGACCCTAAGGAGCGAGGAAATGGTGTTGGTGCCCTCCTACTGCGGGAAAAAACTTGTAAGGGTCATACTGACTCCCCGGGTGGGCCCTTTCTTGTCTGGGCGCGTCTGTCCTCGTCGGAATAGAGGACAAAACAACTGTACTGCAAGTACAGAAAAAGTGAGAGAAGATTGGGTCGGCACCTCCATTGAGATGTTAATCTAAACCAACCAGGAGTGCTTCGAAGCTATCACGGATGTGATAGACTTCGATAACGGCACTCAACTGCCCATAAGTGTTGAGGGCAAACGCCCGAAATGCTTTCACTGTGGATCGAAGACTCACCTCAGGGCCCTTTGCAATGAGAAGACCCTGAGAAAGGAGAAAACCCCCCTCCTTCCGAAGCCGGCTCCACTGCTACCAGCAACAGGACAAGCGGCAATCAGGAACGATAGGTCCGTGGCACCCATACCCACGCCACGGAAATCAAGAACAGCAGCAGCAGTGGAAGTATTAACAACAACAACAGTAATACCAAATGCAGCTGCAACAGAGACTCCACTGCAAACATCACCAACAACAACAAGTGAAAGAGTGGAGCTGGTACCCCTCCCCGACCTCACAGAACCAGACATTGGGTGTGAGGTGGGAGAGGGATGGCAAAAGGTCGCAAGAAGGCACAAACGCAGAAGCAGCACATCGTCGCCTTCGAAAAGGGAGGAAAGAAAGGAAAAAAGGTTAAAGGTTACTGCAAAGAGACTAAAAGCAGCAACACCACCAACACCATCACCACCATCGCCACCATCACTAGCACCACCATCACCACCGGCAACAACCCCACCGCCAACAACAACAACACCGTCAACACCACCACTACAAGCACCAACATCGCAAACACAAAAAAACACACACACCCAGCAACAACGACAAGAAAATAGCAGAACCACACCCCACTCCCAGAAAAACAAATGCACAGCAATAAATATACACAAGAAATTAATGACTTACATAATTGAACACACAGATATTTCACAGCACGACTACATAATACCAGCACCAATCAAAACACCAACGAACATAAGACTGGTAAAAATAGCACAGAAACAATACACAAACATTAAAACGAAATTCCCCAACGCTGTTGGTGATCTCAGAGACCTAGGAGGGACACTCAACCGGAGGGTATATTCGGATATACTTACAGAAGTGCCAACGACCAGCCGAAGGGGCGATTCAACAGTCCCTTCACCAGACGACCAGCCGAAGGGGCGATTCAACAGTCCCTTCACCAGACGATCAAGTGAAAAGGGATGGTGAAACCATCCTTCCTCTGCGAGAAGAAGTAAGGTAAGTGGTCTTCACCATCTTTTCCACTCTATTTCAACATGACCTCACTCAGAATAGGCAGCATAAATGCGCGTGGCATGGGGTCGTCATGGAAGCAGGGACCCCTGCTCAACGACCTCAGGTCACTAAACATAGATGTAGTGGCCATCAGCGAGACCAGAATCTTCGAAGCACGGGCCTTCGCACCGATCTTCAGCGGCTACGATGTGTAAGCATCTCCCAGCCGTCCTGGATCGGGGTGAAGGAGTTGCTGCGCTTTTTCGGAGAGGTTTGGAACTCGCCATACGGGCCATCTTCCTGGACCCAGAAGGTAAGTTGGTGGTGCTGGACGTTACCAGCGGAAACGGGCAAGCTTTCAGGCTAGTGGCCGTCTATGTCCCGACAGGAGCAGGGCGGCCTGATTTCTTCCGGCGTCTGGAGAACTTTCTTGGAACGTCCCGCTCGTTAGTGTTAGTGGGCGACTGGAACGGGATCTTAGATGCAAGCTGGGACTGTGTGGGATCAGCGGATAGGGGAGAAGGGTGCAATAGCCTCACCAACCTGCTCAGGCGTTTTGAACTGTCTGACAGGTACCGATTGGATTTCCCGGATTTGCCAATGTGGACTTGGACAAATCGCATTGGGTCATCCAGATCATATCTAGATAGAGTATTTTGTAGGGAAATAGATAGGTCTTGCATAGGCTGTCCACAATTCAAGATAGTCAGCTACACGGACCACAAATTCGTGATCTGTGTGCTTGACTGCTTGACTTAGATAGGCCTCATAGAGGAGGACCCGGATACTGGAAGCTAAACGGGACCTTACCAGCGCGCAAGGCCTACAAAGAACGGATTAGCGAACTAGTTAAGCGGACGTTGACGGGGGCCATCGTCAACAAGTGGTGGTTTGCTCTGAAAAGAGCGATTAGAATATAGTCAATTAGGTTTAGTAAGGCTTTAGCAATAGAGAAAAATAGAGCAGAGGGAGAATTAGTTAGAAAACTAGCCGAGGTGCTTAGCAAAGGCATCGCGACCGACGTACTTGCGGCGAAATTGGCCCTTGACCAATTCTTCAATGCAAAGCACGAAGGCTGCGTTGTCAAAGCTAGGGTGCGTACTCTCAGACACGAGGGGACGAAAGCCGTTCAATGGGCCACGATCCGGTCTTTGGTGAACCACGCCGGGCGCATGCTACTCGATCCCGGGCAAATGTGTGAAGCTTTTTAGCGACATTTCGCACAGCTGTTCGGGGGCAGCGGCGGGCCGGATCGAGGGTTGGACGTTAGTGTTTACCTAGACGGACTGCCGCGGCTCGGCCACTGAGGCGGAGTGTTGCGAAAGCCGATAACAGCCGCTGAAGTACGGGAGGCAATGACTGGCTGCACAACGGGTAAATCGCCTGGTTTGGATGGTCTTCCCTATTAACTTTACGTACAGATGCCAGACCTGTTCGGAGGCCTCTTGGCGGACGTCTACTGCAACTGGCAACAGAACGGGAGAATTCCCAGCTCTGTGAGCCGAGGAGCGGTGGCGCTGCTAAGAAAGGATCCGAACAAGGGGGATAACATAGATAATTTCAGGCCCATAACTCTGCTAAACACGGCGTTCAAGATTTTGGCCAAGAGGTTGGCGCTTGTCGTTGGTGGTCTGGTGGGAGAGGCGCAGACATGCGCAATTCCCGACAGATCCATCCACGACAACCTCCACCTCATGCGATACATCGTAGAGAGGGTAGCTAGGGAACCTGGCACGGGTGGGTCCTTGATCAATTTAGATCAGTCGAAAGCTTTCGATAGGGTCGACCATCGTTACCTAGCGGCAGTCCTGAGGGCGGCTGGCTTTGGGCCCGTCTTCAGAGGCTGGATCGCTGCCATGCACAGCGACATCTGCTCTGTGGTGAGAGTGAACGGTCACCTGTCGGAACCGTTCAACATCATGCGCTCGGTCCGCCAAGGATGTCCCCTCTCGTCCCTCTTGTACGTATTGACTCTCGAGCCATTACTGCACAAACTGGAGACGTTGAGGGGAGTCCCGCGCGAACTAGGATGCGGAAGATCCGTGTCAGCATATGCGGACGATGTCACCGTAGTGGTGTCGAACGCCAAACACATCGAGGCGATCGGCACTACACTAAGAGAATACGAAGCGGTGACAGGAGCAATGATCAACCAGGAAAAGTCAGTGGGCCTGCAGCTCGGCACCTGGAGAGGCAGGTCCATGCCGTCCAACAGCGTCGTCGGGCGCTGGACGGACGGACCGGTTAAATTGCTAGGGGTCTGGTTCGGTCCGGACCTCCAGACGGACAAAAACTGGGACGAGGTGACGAGCAGGGTGGCTTCTCTCACCCAGAAATGGGCGGAGAGGAAGCTATCCCTGAAAGGTCGAGCGGAGGTGGCTAACGCGTACATCGCGTCTGTCATCTGCTACCGCCTAACCGTCGTACCTTGTCCTAAGCCTCGCCTGACTGCGCTGGAGCGTTTGCTCTTTCGCTTTTTGTGGATGGGACGTGCTCCGATGGTCAGGCGGTCCATCTGTTGTCAACACCCGCTACGTGGAGGGCTGGGCATGCCGTGGCTGATGATGCGCAGGCACGCGCTCAGGCTACGACATCTCCACCTCTTCCTCGACGGTGATCAGGTGTGGTCGCCGTTTGCTAGACGCGTTTTTCCCCAGCTCGTTTCCTTGACGGAGCTGCAGTCCTGGGTCAAGCGAAGACCGAGAGGGAGCGCCTGGAGACTGGAATGTCTTCAGGCGCTCACAGCCCTCGACCAATCGGGCAATGTGATCGGTGGAAACTCCACCTCGGCGTTCTATAGAGGATTAGTGGAGGGGAAGAGCGACGACGTACTTGGGGAAACTCTAGGCGTCGACGAAAATCAACTAGCCAATCTCTTCGGAAGAACTTTCGGGCCAGGGCCTATGGACAACTTCCAGAAATCTCTGGCCTGGCAGTGCTACCGAGGAGCCTTGCCAGTTCGGGATAAACTCTACAGGCATGGAGGTGCCGTCAGCCGGGCATGTCCGAGATGCGCGCAGGGCGACGAAACCGTCCTGCACGCACTCGTCCAGTGTCCGAAAATTGCTGACTTGTGGGTTTATGTCGAACACCTGCTGTCGCGTTTAGGACGGATCCAGCTATCATCTGAGTCTATCGTGAGGATTGCCCCGCCCTCCTCCTTTAGCCGGGAAGGGCAGGCAGTTTTTATCTGTCTGGTGGCCATGGCGAAAGAGATAGTATGGTGGACACGTTTGAAAGGGCTGAAGACGAGCACTTACCTCTTCGGTGATGCTCTGATTGACTTTTTCAAATTTCATTTGAAAAGGAAAATCAGAGTAGAGAAGGAAGTGCTCTCTTCCCAGCATTTTGTTGAAAGATGGGTGAGAGAAGCAAGAATGGCCCGAGTGAATGGGCCGACTCTGAGTATATATCTGTAAACTAAAGGTGGAAAACTGGGAGAGGGCACTTGCCTTGGTGGTCAGGGTCATTGTGGCTTTTTACTGGGCTTTCTCCACAAATGTCCCTCCGAAGTCTCCCCCCTATTGGGGAATTTTTCATTGTTATTTTCATTGTTATTTTTGTTACATCCTCTATTTTTGTTTTTTTTACACGCAGAAATGCCCATTTGTACCGTCCTGCATTGTCCTGCACTGTCCTTAATGTCTACTTTATGTAAACCCTTGTGGTTAATAAAGAAATCATTATTATTATTATTATTATTATTATTATTATTATTATTGTTGAATGCTATGGTTGACGGAGGCTCGGCTCTGTAAGGTACAGTAATTTTTAACCGCTATAACAATTGTAAATTGTTTAAAACTTTAACCAAGTTGTAGATAAAAACACCCTCCTCCTCGTGAGATGGGTCTTTCTGCCCGTTATTTGGCCCTTCGGGGTTAAATAACCGCTTATTCGGGTTTTGTGCCCAATATTCATTTTAAACCAAAAAAAACATGGCTACAAAAAAGAATTTTCACAAGTCACTCCCACTCATTCCGTCTTCTTCTTCCTCAATCGTCACTACATCAGAGAGAAGATTGTCTCTCTCCCTCCCTTCTCTAAATGTGTCTCTCTCCCTCGCGTCTCTTTCGCAAGCGACGCCAGTAAAGAAAAAGAAAAATATAGTTTCTGATAGTTTCCTCGCGCACGTGCAAACCGAGGAACATTTCTCCACGACGACGACAACGACGAATAATGTGTGCGGTAAATACGGAAACCCATTTCATTCGTCTGACGTCATGAATAATAGCAGTAGCTGCCGTAATAACAGCAGCAGCAGCAACAGTGACAAGGAAAACAATAGTAGCAGCCGCAACAGCAGCAGCAGCAGCATAAACAACAACAGCATTAGCAGCAACAACAACAGCAGCAGCAGCAACAACAACAACCACAGCAACAGCGGTAGCGGCAGTGGTAGTACCAGTAGCAACAACAAAAGTAACAGCAGCTCTGACGACAACAATAACGACAAGAAAGAAAAACCAATCTCGTTTGCAGGTATCGCAAAGAACCTGGAAACCATCCTTATAACAAATGAGGAATTACAGGAAGCAAAGAAGATGGTGACGAAAACCGGACACCGAGCAAACGCAAGGCAGCCGAAAAACTTTTCGAACCCAACAGCACTGTACGGTCACGTACCGTACAGTAAGCACAAAATCCCGTAGTGTTGAAAGAGCCAAAGAGGCTCAAATACAAAAAGCCTTAGGGTCTGTGTGGCAGCGGAAAACGCATATCACCCGAGGCAAGAAATATGCCACCGTAGACGTGCTTTTTGCCACACCCCAGGAGGCAAAGGCTCAATCCTTAGTGACCCTAAGGAGCGAGGAAATGGTGTTGGTGCCCTCCTACTGCGGGAAAAAACTTGTAAGGGTCATACTGACTCCCCGGGTGGGCCCTTTCTTGTCTGGGCGCGTCTGTCCTCGTCGGAATAGAGGACAAAACAACTGTACTGCAAGTACAGAAAAAGTGAGAGAAGATTGGGTCGGCACCTCCATTGAGATGTTAATCTAAACCAACCAGGAGTGCTTCGAAGCTATCACGGATGTGATAGACTTCGATAACGGCACTCAACTGCCCATAAGTGTTGAGGGCAAACGCCCGAAATGCTTTCACTGTGGATCGAAGACTCACCTCAGGGCCCTTTGCAATGAGAAGACCCTGAGAAAGGAGAAAACCCCCCTCCTTCCGAAGCCGGCTCCACTGCTACCAGCAACAGGACAAGCGGCAATCAGGAACGATAGGTCCGTGGCACCCATACCCACGCCACGGAAATCAAGAACAGCAGCAGCAGTGGAAGTATTAACAACAACAACAGTAATACCAAATGCAGCTGCAACAGAGACTCCACTGCAAACATCACCAACAACAACAAGTGAAAGAGTGGAGCTGGTACCCCTCCCCGACCTCACAGAACCAGACATTGGGTGTGAGGTGGGAGAGGGATGGCAAAAGGTCGCAAGAAGGCACAAACGCAGAAGCAGCACATCGTCGCCTTCGAAAAGGGAGGAAAGAAAGGAAAAAAGGTTAAAGGTTACTGCAAAGAGACTAAAAGCAGCAACACCACCAACACCATCACCACCATCGCCACCATCACTAGCACCACCATCACCACCGGCAACAACCCCACCGCCAACAACAACAACACCGTCAACACCACCACTACAAGCACCAACATCGCAAACACAAAAAAACACACACACCCAGCAACAACGACAAGAAAATAGCAGAACCACACCCCACTCCCAGAAAAACAAATGCACAGCAATAAATATACACAAGAAATTAATGACTTACATAATTGAACACACAGATATTTCACAGCACGACTACATAATACCAGCACCAATCAAAACACCAACGAACATAAGACTGGTAAAAATAGCACAGAAACAATACACAAACATTAAAACGAAATTCCCCAACGCTGTTGGTGATCTCAGAGACCTAGGAGGGACACTCAACCGGAGGGTATATTCGGATATACTTACAGAAGTGCCAACGACCAGCCGAAGGGGCGATTCAACAGTCCCTTCACCAGACGACCAGCCGAAGGGGCGATTCAACAGTCCCTTCACCAGACGATCAAGTGAAAAGGGATGGTGAAACCATCCTTCCTCTGCGAGAAGAAGTAAGGTAAGTGGTCTTCACCATCTTTTCCACTCTATTTCAACATGACCTCACTCAGAATAGGCAGCATAAATGCGCGTGGCATGGGGTCGTCATGGAAGCAGGGACCCCTGCTCAACGACCTCAGGTCACTAAACATAGATGTAGTGGCCATCAGCGAGACCAGAATCTTCGAAGCACGGGCCTTCGCACCGATCTTCAGCGGCTACGATGTGTAAGCATCTCCCAGCCGTCCTGGATCGGGGTGAAGGAGTTGCTGCGCTTTTTCGGAGAGGTTTGGAACTCGCCATACGGGCCATCTTCCTGGACCCAGAAGGTAAGTTGGTGGTGCTGGACGTTACCAGCGGAAACGGGCAAGCTTTCAGGCTAGTGGCCGTCTATGTCCCGACAGGAGCAGGGCGGCCTGATTTCTTCCGGCGTCTGGAGAACTTTCTTGGAACGTCCCGCTCGTTAGTGTTAGTGGGCGACTGGAACGGGATCTTAGATGCAAGCTGGGACTGTGTGGGATCAGCGGATAGGGGAGAAGGGTGCAATAGCCTCACCAACCTGCTCAGGCGTTTTGAACTGTCTGACAGGTACCGATTGGATTTCCCGGATTTGCCAATGTGGACTTGGACAAATCGCATTGGGTCATCCAGATCATATCTAGATAGAGTATTTTGTAGGGAAATAGATAGGTCTTGCATAGGCTGTCCACAATTCAAGATAGTCAGCTACACGGACCACAAATTCGTGATCTGTGTGCTTGACTGCTTGACTTAGATAGGCCTCATAGAGGAGGACCCGGATACTGGAAGCTAAACGGGACCTTACCAGCGCGCAAGGCCTACAAAGAACGGATTAGCGAACTAGTTAAGCGGACGTTGACGGGGGCCATCGTCAACAAGTGGTGGTTTGCTCTGAAAAGAGCGATTAGAATATAGTCAATTAGGTTTAGTAAGGCTTTAGCAATAGAGAAAAATAGAGCAGAGGGAGAATTAGTTAGAAAACTAGCCGAGGTGCTTAGCAAAGGCATCGCGACCGACGTACTTGCGGCGAAATTGGCCCTTGACCAATTCTTCAATGCAAAGCACGAAGGCTGCGTTGTCAAAGCTAGGGTGCGTACTCTCAGACACGAGGGGACGAAAGCCGTTCAATGGGCCACGATCCGGTCTTTGGTGAACCACGCCGGGCGCATGCTACTCGATCCCGGGCAAATGTGTGAAGCTTTTTAGCGACATTTCGCACAGCTGTTCGGGGGCAGCGGCGGGCCGGATCGAGGGTTGGACGTTAGTGTTTACCTAGACGGACTGCCGCGGCTCGGCCACTGAGGCGGAGTGTTGCGAAAGCCGATAACAGCCGCTGAAGTACGGGAGGCAATGACTGGCTGCACAACGGGTAAATCGCCTGGTTTGGATGGTCTTCCCTATTAACTTTACGTACAGATGCCAGACCTGTTCGGAGGCCTCTTGGCGGACGTCTACTGCAACTGGCAACAGAACGGGAGAATTCCCAGCTCTGTGAGCCGAGGAGCGGTGGCGCTGCTAAGAAAGGATCCGAACAAGGGGGATAACATAGATAATTTCAGGCCCATAACTCTGCTAAACACGGCGTTCAAGATTTTGGCCAAGAGGTTGGCGCTTGTCGTTGGTGGTCTGGTGGGAGAGGCGCAGACATGCGCAATTCCCGACAGATCCATCCACCACAACCTCCACCTCATGCGATACATCGTAGAGAGGATAGCTAGGGAACCTGGCACGGGAGGGTCCTTGATCAATTTAGATCAGTCGAAAGCTTTCGATAGGGTCGACATCTGCTCTGTGGTGAGAGTGAACGGTCACCTTTCGGAACCGTTCAACATCATGCGCTCGGTCCGCCAAGGATGTCTCCTCTCGTCCCTCTTGTACGTATTGACTCTCGAGTCATTACTGCACAAACTGGAGTCGGTGAGGGGCGTCCCGCGCGAACTAGGATGTGGAAGATACGTGTCAGCATATGCGGACGATGTCACCGTAGTGGTGTCGAACGCCAAACACATCGAGGCGATCGGCACTACACTAAGAGAATACGAAGTGGTGACAGAAGCAATGATCAACCAGGAAAAGTCAGTGGGCCTGCAGCTCGCCCCTGGAGACGCAGGTCCATGCTGTCCAACAGCGTCGTCGGGCGCTGGACGGACGGACCGGTTAAATTGCTAGGGGTCTGGTTCGGTCCGGACCTCCAGACGGACAAAAACTGGGACGAGGTGACGAGTAGGGTGGCTTCTCTCACCCAGAAATGGGCGGAGAGGAAGCTATCCCTGAAAGGTCGAGCGGAGGTGGCTAACGCGTACATCGCATCCGTCATCTACTACCGCCTGACCGTCGTACCTTGTCCTAAGCCCGCCTGACTGCGCTGGAGCGTTTGCTCTTTCGCTTCTTGTGGAAGGGACGCGCTCCGATTGTCAGGCGGTCCATCTGCTGTCAACACCAGCTACGTGGAGGGCTGGGCATGCCGTGGCTGATGATGCGCAGACACGCGCTCAGGCTACGACATCTCCACCTCTTCCTCGACGGTGATCAGGTGTGGTCGCCGTTTGCTAGACGCGTTTTTCCCCAGCTCGTCTCCTTGACGGAGCTGCAGTCCTGGGTCAAGCGAAGACCGAGAGGGTGCGCTTGGAGACTGGAATGTCTTCTGGCGCTCACAGCCCTCGACCAATCGGGCAATGTGATCGGTGGAAACTCCACCTTGGTTTTCTATAGGGGATTAGTGGAGGGGAAGAGCGACGACGTACTTGGAGAAACTCTAGGCGTCGACGAAAATCAATTAGCCAATCTCTTCGGAAGGACTTTCGGGCCGGGGCCTATGGACAACTTCCAGAAATCCCTGGCCTGGCAGTGCTACCGGGGAGCTTTGCCAGTTCGGGATAAACTCTACCGGGATAGAGGTGCTGTCAGCCGGGCATGTTCGAGATGCGCACAGGGCGACGAAACCGTCCTGCACGCACTCGTCCAGTGTCCGAGCATTGCTGACTTGTGGGTTTATGTCGAACACCTGCTGTCACGTGTAGGACGGATCCAGCTATCATCTGAGTCCATCGTGAGGATTGCCCCGCCCTCTTCCTTTAGCCGGGAAGGGCAGGCAATTTTTATCTGTCTGGTGGCCATGGCGAAAGAGATAGTATAGTGCACACGTTTGAAAGGGCTGAAGACGAGCACTTACCTCTTCGGTGATGCCCTGATTAACTTTTTCAAATTTCATTTGAAAAGGAAAATCAGGGTAGAGAGGGAAGTGCTCTCTTCCCAGCATTTTGTTGAAAGATGGGTGAGAGAAGCAAGTATGGCCCGAATGAATGGGCCTTCTCTGAGTATGTGTCTGTAAATTAAAGGTGGAAAACTGGGAGAGGGCACTTGCCCTGGTGGTCAGGGTCACTGTGGGCTTTTAATGGGCTTTCTCCACAAATGTCCCTCGGAAGACTCCTCCCTATTGGGGAATTTTTCTTTGTTATTTTATTACATCCTCTGTTTTTTTACACGTAGAAATGCCCATTTGTACCATCCTGTATTGTCCTGTACTGTCCTTAATGTCTACTTTATGTAAACCCTTGTGGTTAATAAAGAATACATTATTATTATTATTATTATTATTATTGTTGTTATTCCTTGAATCTCAGTCATTGATGTTGGTTAACTGGAAAGTCCGTTGGAATGAATATCAAGCCACTACCTGCAGCCTCAGATATTCAGGACGTATCGGAGGGTTCTTGCTGTTCCAAGCAAGCATGCCTTTTGAAGCGTTCCAAAAAGCGTGAAGGGGCCGATTTTCTTTAACCATCCCTGGAAACTTTTGGTGATAGTCCCCAGTGCGCCTATGACAATCGGGATCACTTTGACTTCATGGCAGTTCCAAATCCTTTTCACCTCCCACTTTAGGTCCTGGTATCGGTTAATGTTCTCCCTCTCCTTCTCTTGCACTCTCGTGTCGAAAGGGCAGGCCATATCCACAATCAGACACGATCTTTTTTCTTTGTCCACAACCACCAGGTCAGGTCTATTGTGTTCCAGTTTTTTGTCCGTCTGTATCCTAAAATCCCACAGCACCTTCACCTGATTGTTCTCCATCACCGCCTCTGGCCTATGCTCATACCATTTCTCAGAATGTGGTAAATTGTTTACTTTGCACAGGGGCCGTTGGATCACCCTGCTCATCACATCGTGTCTCCAGCCCTTATAGTGGGTCTGGGCTAGGTGTTTACACTCGGACACAATGTGAGCCACAGTCTCCTCTCTCTCTCCACAGATCCTGCACAGTGGGCTAGCCTCCTCCTTGTAAATATGGTGCTTCAACCACTTCGTTTTGAGGGCCTGCTCCTGCGCAGCCATTAGCATTCCTTCTGTAGCCATTTTGAGGTCTCCTCTTCTCAACCAGTTCCATGTCTGTGGATCTCTAAATTCAGTTTTCTCAAAGAAGGTACTATGAAGGGATTTTCCCTTAAGGCTGCTCTTCCTCCATTGATGTTATTTCCTCCTTGGACTTCCCCTGGCCTACTGTCCCCTCCTTCAGTACAGTTCTGAGCATTGGCTCCTTACTGTAGGTCACGTATTTGTATAGGTTGTTTTTCTCCATCTGAACACAGTCCTCTATGCTGATAAGACCTCTTCCACCCTCAGATCTCCTTAGGTAGAGTCTATCGACATCACTCCACTTGTGGAACATGTTGTAGATAGTCTTCCTATCCATTTCTTTTTGTTCAGCAACATTCCATCTCAGAATTCCCGCACTGTACCTAATAATAGACACAGCTCGGGAATTTACTGCGCTTATGGCATTTCTGCTGTTCAGATGTGACTTCAATACGCTCCTTACTCTCCGAATGTATTCAGTTCTTAACAATTCCTTCATTTTTTTATTCTTTATGCCATCA
The DNA here is from genome assembly GCA_964016885.1 of Eledone cirrhosa. Lineage (NCBI taxonomy): Eukaryota > Metazoa > Mollusca > Cephalopoda > Octopoda > Eledonidae > Eledone > Eledone cirrhosa. The sequence continues at coordinate 45,109,318 of OZ024746.1, forward strand.
GCCTCCAGAACGCCCAAATACTTGTATCCTTCCTCAGAGTCAATTTCCTTTATCATCTCACCTGTTGGTATCTGGATCCCGTTACTTCTGCTCAACCTACCCCTCCTCATCACAATGACTCCACATTTACTAATACCAAACTGCATACATATATCACTGCTGAAAATACGGACAGTGTCAACAAGCACATCCAACTCCTTCTCACTTTTCCCGAAGAGCTTAAGATCGTCCATGAAGAGGAGGTGATTGATGGTAAGCTCTCCCTTTCCCAACTTGTATCCTGCTCTCACTTTTCGCAGCTTAATGGTCAAGGGCATCAGGGCAAGGACAAACAACAGAGGGGACAGGCTATCTCCCTGGAAGATACCTCTCTTGATCTTCACGCTTCCCAAGGATACTCCAGTTTGATGTCAACTCTGTCTCCCAGGACCCCATACTCCTGCCCAGCAACTGTCTGATGTTATCTGCCACCCTGAAGATCTCCAGGCTTTTGGTGATCCAAGAATTAGGCACCATGTCAAATGCCTTTCTGTAGTCTATCCATCCCATGGCAAGATCAGTGTGTCTCCTCCTGCAATTCCCCATTACCATCCTATCAATAAGTAACTGGTCCTTTGTACCACGTGACTTCTTTCGGCATCCTTTCTGTTCGTCCGGTAACAAGTTGTTTGTGTGGAGGTGATGGTAGATTTCCTCAGACACAATGCTCGTCAACAAGTTTCCACATTACGGACAGACATGTGATAGGTCTATAGTTGGTAACATCATTACCCTTGATTCGGTATTTCATTATCAGAACCGTGGTACCTTTTGTCAACCACTCTGGCACCTCACCCGACACCAAGCAGTCATTGAACATGGCCGTCAGCTTCGGGTGGAGGGATGTTAAATTTTTAATCCAATACCCCTGCACACCATCTGGGCCTGGTGATTTCCAGTTGGTTAGTTTTTTGGCCTGCCCCTTAAGAGTTTCAACTGTGATACTCAAACAGTTTGTTGGTGTGCCTGCTCACCGATCTCCCTCTGTACTGTCTCAATCCACCCTGCCTGGACATTATGTCTAACATCCTGCTCCCATATTCCTCTCCAGAATGTTTTAGTTTGCTCCGCCCCAGGGATCAAGTCGTTGCCTCTTTCTTTCCCCTCAAGCTGTCCAAACAGCATCTTCTGGTTGTTGTCGAACATGCGGTTCTGTTTATACTGACTGACTCTGTTCTCGTATCCCCTGATTTTTGCACTCTTTGCTACAATGCGTTGCTTCAGTTCGTCTATGATAATATTTAGCTTTTTCCTCCTAGTTTTGTACTTTATTATTATTATTATTATTATTATTATTGGCGACCTACGTAGTAAATCGTATCATTGTGAGCTCCGCAAAGGTTTGTTATTTCCGTTTGTTAAAAATTGTCATTTATGGAAAATGTTATTGTTAACTGTTTATAAGCGCACATACATTGTTTTCCGAAAAGGACACCCAAAAAGATTGGGGCCTTGTGCCCAAAATTTAAACTTTTATTATTATCAAAAAAATTTCTTTGAAAAAAATGGCTAATTCACCTCTGCACGAAGCAGCTGAAAGCCTTCCTCACAAATTAACACCTCACACCGACACCACCATTGTAAATGTTACTACGTTTGCCAACACAAAAAAAATATAAGCACTAGCAATATTTTAAATTTGTCTCAGGCAGACATTCATTTCCCGCCATTACCAATGACTGCAGGTGTTAAAGCCTCCACCACCACCACCACCACCGCGACAACAGAAACAAAAGAAGAAAAAAATAAATTAACTCGTGATGTCGAAATGAAATTAAGCAAAATGGACTCTTCCCCACCAAAGACGACTGACGTCACCACCACCACAACTGAAACTAAAATTAATATTAACGATAGCAACAACAACAACAATGACATTATAAAAACCCCCCTCAGTTTCCCCAGAGTAGCAAAACAGTTCGAAGCATTTACGGTAACTCAGGAGGATTTAGAAAATGCCAAACAAATGGTAAAGAAAGATGGGTACAGGGTCATTCCCCCCCCCCACACACCTAATAAAATGGAGCATCGGCGCCTATGCACCGTGTCGTATAGAACAATAAATGTAAAATCGCGCCGAGTGGAACGGGCATCCGAGTCCCAAATCCAAAAAGCTTTGGGACATGTGTGGGCAAGAAAAACCCACATCTGACGTGGGCAAAAGTATGGAACCGTGGACGTATTCTTTGAAACACCACAGGAGGCTAGAGAACACTCCATGGCCCCATTAAGAAGTGACGACTTCACACTCGTCCCAAGCTATTGTGGCCAGAGACTCGTAAAGATCAGGGTGACCCACGTTCCACCGGCCATCGAAATTCCCTGGCTAATAGCGGCTGTCCTAGCCGGCATCGAAGCCAACACGAAAATAATAGCAATAGCAAAAGAAAAGCAGGAGAACTGGTCCGGATCTGGGATGGAGCTCCTGATCCAAGCGGACCAAAAAAGCATTGAGGAGGTCCCAGAGGTAATAGACCTCACTGACGGCAGCCACCTCACGGTAATTGTCGAGGGAAAAAGACCTAGGTGTGTCGTTTGTGGTGAAGGAACCCACCTAAGGGCTTTCTGCCCTCAGGCTAAAAGGTTGAGGCCACCACTCCTACCCACCCCAGTGACACAACCATCAACACCACCAGTAGCAGAGATGGCAGCAACAACTGTAGCAGCAACAACAGAAGCAACTATAACAGCAACAACCCCAGCAACAGTAGCAAAACCAACACCACCACCACCACCAGCAAAACCAACACCACCACCTCCCAACGCTTCAGAACTAGCACCAGTGCCTACACCATCCACCACGCCACAAGCAAAACTAACGCCTGTGAAGGATTTTCCAGTCCCCGGCCTATCACAACTGGAGACAGATTGTGACGACGAGGAGTGGGAAACGATATCCGGAAAAAAAAAGAAACCAAAAAAGAAAAAATTCTCTTCCTTCCCCCTCCAAAAACAAAATACAGAGGGAAACAAATAAATTAAGAAACAAAAAAGTTAGGACAGATATACCACCATCCACACCAGCATCACCAACCCCATCAACCCAAACACCAACACCATCACCATCATTAACCCCAACACCACCATCACCTACACCACAAAAGTCACCAAAATGCGAAACAGAAACAATCCCACAACAAACGCAAACAAAACAAAACAACCAAAACGATACACACTACACAGCATTAAATTTGAACAACAAGCAATTATTACACTACATCCAACACAACACCAGCATCACAGAAAGAGACTACACAACAACCCCAAAATTGACACCACCTCCACACATACAAATCACTCGCATCACACAGAAAACGTACATGACACTAAAACAAAAATTCCCCAAAGTCATCGGAGACTTCCGACAAGCACTCTCCAGGAGGATTTATAAGGACATCCTTCCTGAGGAGGCCACAAGCAGTGAAAAGGATGGAAAAACCGTCCTTCCCCTACGAGAAGTAAGGCAAGTGGTCTTTCCCATCTTTTCCACTCCTTTTCAACATGACCTCACTCAGAATAGGCAGCATAAATGCGCGTGGCTTGGGGTCGTCATGGAAGCAGGGCCACCTGCTCAACGACCTCAGGTCACTAAACATAGATGTAGTGGCCATCAGCGAGACCAGAATCTTCGAAGCACAGGCTTTCGCACCGAACTTTGGCGGCTACGATGTGTACGCATCTCCCAGCCGTCCGGGATCGGGGGGAGGAGTTGCTGTGCTTTTTCGTAGAGGTTTGGATTTTGCCATACGGGCCATCTTCCTGGACCCAGAAGGTAAGTTGGTGTTGCTGGACGTGACCAGCGGAGACGGCCAAGCTTTCAGGTTAGTGGCCGTCTATGCCCCGACAGGAGCAGGGCGGCCTGATTTCTTCCGGCGTCTGGAGAACTTTCTTGGAACTTGGCTCGTTAGTGTTAGTGGGCTACTGGAACGGGATCTTAGATGCACGCTGGGATTGTGTGGGATTAGTGGATAGGGAAGGAAGGTGCAAGAGTCTCACCAACCTGCTCAGACGTTTTGAACTGTCTGACAGGTACCGAATGGATTTCCCGAATGTACCAATGTGGACTTGGACAAACCGCATAGGGTCATCCAGATCATATCTAGATAGAGTATTTTGTAGGGAAATAGATAGGTCTAGCATAGGCTGTCCACAATTCAAGATAGTCAGCTACACGGACCACAAATTCGTGATCTGTGTGCTTGACTTAGATAGGCTTCATAGACGAGGACCCGGCTACTGGAAGCTAAACGCGTCCTTACCAGCGCGCAAGGCCTACAGAGACCGAATTAGCGAACTAGTTAAGCGGGCGTTCACGGGGGCCATCATCAACCACAAGTGGTGGTTTGCTCTGAAAAGAGCAATTAGAATAGAGTCCATTAGGTTTAGTAAGACTTTAGCAATAGAGAAAAATAGAGCAGAGGGAGAATTAGTTAGAAAATTAGATGAGGCGCTTAGCAAAGGCATCGCGACCGACGTACTTGCGGCGATATTGGCCCTTGACCAATTCTTCAATGCAAAGCACGAAGGCTGCGTTGTCAGAGCTAGCATGCGTGCTCTCAGACACGAGGGGACGAAAGCCGTTCAATGGGCCCGAGTGGCGGAGGCGCGTCGTGGCAACAAAGCCACGATCCGGTCTTTGGTGGACCACGACGGGCGCATGCTACTCGATCCCGGGCAAATGTGTGAAGCTTTTCAGCGACACTTCGCTCAACTGTTCGGGGGCAGTGGCGGGCCGGATCGAGGGATGGACTTTAGTGTCTACCTCGACGGACTGCTGCGGCTTTCGGCCACTGAGGCGGAGTGTTGCGAAAAGCCGATAACAAACGCTGAAGTACGGGAGGCAATGACTAGTTGCACAAGGGGTAAATCGCCTGGTTTGGATGGTCTGCCCTATGAACTTTACGTACAAATGCCAAACTTGTTCGGAGGCCTCTTGGCGGACGTCTACTGCAACTGGCAACAGAACGGGAGAATTCCCAGCTCTGTGAGCCGAGGAGCAGTGGCGCTGCTGAGAAAGGATCCGAACAAGGGGGATAACATAGATAATGTTAGGCCCATAACTCTGCTAAACACAGAGTTCAAGATTTCGGCCAAGGTGCTAGCAAAGAGGTTGGCGCTTGTCGTTGGTGGTCTGGTGGGAGAGGCGCAGACATGCGCTATTCCCGACAGATCCATCCACGACAACCTCCACCTCATGCGATACATCGTAGAGAGGGTAGCTAGGGAACCTGGCACGGGTGGGTCTTTGATCAATTTAGATCAGTCGAAAGCCTTCGATAGGTACGACCATCGTTACCTAGCGGCAGTCCTGAGGGCGGCTGGCTTTGGGCCCGTCTTCAGAGGCTGGATCGCTGCCATGCACAGCGACATCTGCTCTGTAGTGAGAGTGAACGGTCACCTTTCGGAACCGTTCAACATCATGCGCTCGGTCCGCCAAGGATGTTCCCTCTCGTCCCTATTGTACGTATTGACTCTCGAGCCATTACTGCACAAACTGGAGACATTGAGGGGGGTCCCGCGCGAACTTGGATGCGGAAGATCCGTGTCGGCATATGCCGACGATGTCACCTTAGTGGTGTCGAACGCCAAACACATCGAGGCGATCGGCACTACACTAAGAGAATACGAAGTGGTGACAGAAGCAATGATCAACCAGGAAAAGTCAGTGGGCCTGTAGCTCGCCCCTGGAGACGCAGGTCCATGCTGTCCAACAGCGTCGTCGGGCGCTGGACGGACGGACCGGTTAAATTGCTAGGGGTCTGGTTCGGTCCGGACCTCCAGACGGACAAAAACTGGGACGAGGTGACGAGCAGGGTGGCTTCTCTCACCCAGAAATGGGCCGAGAGAAAGCTATCTCTGAAAGGTCGAGCGGAGGTGGCTAACGCGTACATCGCGTCCGTCATCTACTACCGCCTGACCGTCGTACCTTGTTCTAAGCCCCGCCTGACTGCGCTGGAGCGCTTGCTCTTTCGCTTCTTGTGGAAGGGACGCGCTCCGATGGTCAGGCGGTCCATCTGCTGTCAACACCCGCTACGTGGAGGGCTGGACATGCCGTGGCTGATGATGCGCAGATACGCGCTCAGGCTACGACATCTCCACCTCTTCCTCGACGGTGATCAGGTGTGGTCGCTGTTTGCTAGACACGTTTTTCCCCAGCTCGTCTCCTTGACGGAGCTGCAGTCCTGGGTCAAGCGAAGACCGAGAGGGAGCGCTTGGAGACTGGAATGTCTTCAGGCGCTCACAGCCCTCGACCAATCGGGCAATGTGATCGGTGGAAACTCCACCTTAGCGTTCTATAGGGGATTAGTGGAGGGGAAGAGCGACGACGTACTTGGAGAAACTCTAGGCGTCGAAGAAAATCAAGTAGCCAATCTCTTCGGAAGGACTTTCGGGCCGGGGCCTATGGACAACTTCCAGAAATCCCTGGCCTGGCAGTGCTACCGGGGTGCTTTGCCAGTTCGGGATAATCTTTACAGGCATGGAGGTGCCGTCAGCCGGGCATGTCCGAGATGCGCACAGGGCAACGAAACCGTCCTGCACGCACTCGTCCAGTGTCCGAGCATTGCTGACTTGTGGGTTTATGTCGAACACCTGCTGTCACGTGTAGGACGGATCCGGCTATCAGCTGAGTCCATCGTGCGTATTGCCCCGCCCCCTTCCTTTAGCCGGGAAGGGCAGGCAGTTTTTATCTGTCTGGAGGCCATGGCGAAAGAGATAGTATGGTGGACACGTTTGAAAGGGCTGAAGACGAGCACATACCTCTTCGGTGATGCCCTGATTAACTTTTTCAAATTTCATTTGAAAAGGAAAATCAGGGTAGAGAGGGAAGTGCTCTCTTCCCAGCATTTTGTTGAAAGATGGGTGAGAGAAGCAAGTATGGCCCGAATGAATGGGCCTTCTCTGAGTATGTGTCTGTAAATTAAAGGTGGAAAACTGGGAGAGGGCACTTGCCCTTGTGGTCAGGGCCACTGTGGTCTTTTAATGGGCTTTCTCCACAAATGTCCCTCGGAAGTCTCCCCACTATTGGGGAATTTTTCTTTGTTATTTTATTACATCCTCTGTTTTTTTTACACGCAGAAATGCCCATTTGTACCATCCTGTATTGTCCTGTACTCTCCTTAATGTCTACTTTATGTAAACCCTTGTGGTTAATAAAGAAAACATTATTATTATTATTATTATTATTATTGTTGTTATTCCTTGAATCTCAGTCATTGATGTTGGTTAACTGGAAAGTCCGTTGGATTGAATATCAAGCCACTACCTGCAGCCTCAGATAATCAGGACGTATCGGAGGGTTCTTGCTGTTCCAAGCAAGCATGCCTTTTGAAGCGTTCAAAAAAGCGTGAAGGGGCCGATTTTCTTTAACCATCCCTGGAAACTTTTGGAGATAGTCCCCAGTGCGCCTATGACAATCGGGATCACTTTGACTTCATGGCAGTTCCAAATCCTTTTCACCTCTCACTTTAGGTCCTGGTATCGGTTAATGTTCTCCCTCTCCTTCTCTTGCACTCTCGTGTCGAACGGGCAGGCCACATCCACAATCAGACACGATCTTTTTTCTTTGTCCACAACCATCAGGTCAGGTCTATTGTGTTCCAGTTTTTTGTCCGTCTGTATCCTAAAATCCCACAGCACCTTCACCTGATTGTTCTCCATCACCGCCTCTGGCCTATGCTCATACCATTACTCAGAATGTGGTAAATTGTTTACTTTGCACAGGTGCCAGTGGATCACCCTGCCTATCACATCGTGTCTCCAGCCCTTATAGTGGGTCTGGGCTAGGTGTTTACACTCGGACACAATGTGAGCCACAGTCTCCTCTCTCTCTCCACAGATCCTGCACAGTGGGCTAGCCTCCTCCTTGTAGATATGGTGCTTCAACCACTTCGTTTTGAGGGCCTGCTCCTGCGCAGCCATTAGCATACCTTCTGTAGCCTTTTTGAGGTCTCCTCTTCTCAACCAGTTCCATGTCTGTGGATCTCTAAATTCAGTTTTCTCAAAGAAGGTACTATGAAGGGATTTTCCCTTAAGGCTGCTCTTCCTCCTTGATGTTATTTCCTCCTTGGACATCCCCTGGCCTACTGTCCCCTCCTTCAGTACAGTTCTGAGCATTGGCTCCTTACTGTAGGTCACGTATTTGTATAGGCTGTTTTTCTCCATCTGAACACAGTCCTCTATGCTGATAAGACCTCTTCCACCCTCAGATCTCCTTAGGTAGAGTCTATCGACATCACTCCTCTTGTGGAACATGTTGTAGATAGTCAATAGCTTCCTAGTCTTCCTATCCATTTCTTTTTGTTCAGCAACATTCCATCTCAGAATTCCCGCACTGTACCTAATAATAGACACGGCTCGGGAATTTACTGCGCTTATGGCATTTCTGCTGTTCAGATGTGACTTCAATACGCTCCTTACTCTCCGAATGTATTCAGTTCTTAACAATTCCTTCATTTTTTTGTTCTTTATGCCATCAGCCTCCAGAACGCCCAAATACTTGTATCCTTCCTCAGAGTAAATTTCCTTTATCATCTCACCTGTTGGTATCTGGATCCCGTTACTTCTGCTCAACCTACCCCTCTTCATCACAATGACTCCACATTTACCAATACCAAACTGCATACATATATCACTGCTGAAAATACGGACAGTGTCAACAAGCACATCCAACTCCTTCTCACTTTTCCCGAAGAGCTTAAGATCGTCCATGAAGAGGAGGTGATTGATGGTAAGCTCTCCCCTTCCCAACTTGTATGCTGCTCTCACTTTTCGCAGCATAATGGTCAAGGGCATCAGGGCAAGGACAAACAACAGAGGCGACAGGCTATCTCCCTGGAAGATACCTCTCTTGATCTTCACGCTTCCCAAGGATACTCCAGTTGATGTCAACTCTGTCTCCCAGGACCCCATACTCCTGCCTAGCAACTGTCTGATGTTATCTGCCACCCTGAAGATCTCCAGGCTTTTGGTGATCCAGGAATGAGGCACCATGTCAAATGCCTTTCTGTAGTCTATCCATCCCATGGCAAGATCAGTGTGTCTCCTCCTGCAATTCCCCATTACCATCTTATCAATAAGTAACTGGTCCTTTGTATCACGTGACTTCTTTCGGCATCCTTTCTGTTCGTCCGGTAACAAGTTGTTTGTGTGGAGGTGATGGTAGATTTCCTCAGACACAATGCTCGTCAACAGTTTCCACATTACGGACAGACATGTGATAGGTCTATAGTTGGTAACATCATTACCCTTGATTCGGTCTTTCATTATCAGAACTGTGGTACCTTTTGTCAACCACTCTGGCACCTCACCCGACACCAAGCAGTCATTGAACATGGCCGTCAACTTCGGGTGGAGGGATGTTAAATGTTTAATCCAATACCCCTACACACCATCTGGGCCTGGTGATTTCCAGTTGGTTAGTTTTTTGGCCTGCCCCTTAATAGTTTCAACTGTGATACTCAAATCAGTTTGTTGCTGTGCCTGCTCACCGATCTCCCTCTGTACTGTCTCAATCCACCCTGCCTGGGCATTGTGTCTAACATCCTGCTCCCATATTCCTCTCCAGAATGTTTTAGTTTGCTCCGCCCCAGGGATCAAGTCGTTGCCTCTTTCTTTCCCCTCAAGCTGTCCAAACAGCATCTTCTGGTTGTTGTCGAACATGCGGTTCTGTTTATACTGACTGACTCTGTTCTCGTATCGCCTGATTTTTGCACTCTTTGCTACAATGCGTTGCTTCAGTTCCTCTATGATAATATTTAGCTTTTTCCTCCTAGTTTTGTATTTTATTTCCAGCCTATTTTTAGTGCCTATGTTTTTTAGTGTCCCATTCAGTAGTGACTCAAGCTTTCCTATGTCATTTCTCATTTCCCCGATTTGCCCACTCAGTCGCTTCTTCCACCACGGCTCTGCTCTTTCTTGTCTGTTGTTTCCTCTCGCTTTCATACCAAGTAGTTTCCTCACCGTATTTGCTGTTGCTTTGAGGATATTGTTGCACTGGTGAAGGCTCCTCGCCTCAAGGTATGGGATGACTTTGTTTACTTTAGCTGTTGTTTCTTTTAACTTTTTCCTGTCTACAAATCTTAGGTTCATAGGTCTCCCACTATCATTGTTCAATTCATCTACCACTAAATTTAGGATGTCAACCGAATCTTGTCCTAGCCCGTCAGCATTCATCTCCTCAGTGGCCGTATCTCTGTTCCAGGTATTATTTATCTCAGTATTCAGATCATTGTCTGCTTCGGGTGGTTCCTCCGTTCTCAGGACCTCTTCACCTTCATTTCCCACTGGCTCGCTTGTCTGGCATTCTACACCCGCCATCTCCAAGCCATTCTCTCTGCTCAGTTCCTCCAGTTCCAGCTCGCTTATCCATCCATTAGTTCTTATTACCCGAGCCTGCCCGGCCAATTTTTGTTCATCTAATTTAAATAAACCAATCTCGTTCCAGATGTTATGCATCCGTCTCCTGTAGCCCCTCTCCTTGGGGTTACTTTTCAGGTAACATTGCATAACAGTTCTATTCAATTCTTTCGTCCAGTTGGTTCTGGCCCCTTTCCTTCTTCTCCTTCCTCCAACATCAGCAGTATTTGGTTGACAGTCAGGTTCCTGCTGCTGAGCCAGGGGGTACCTGTTGGGTGAGAGTCTGTCACATGACGTTCTAGTCTCCATTTCATCGTTATTCGAACTGTTTATGTTCGATATTTAAACACTCTTATCGAGGATTGGCGAATGTATGGTTACATATCCATCTGTGGATCCGCCAGTCCACTTGGCCCTTGTGTGGCATTATCACCACGCTGTATACGAACACACAGGCAGAAAGGGCCCCAAAGATGAATAAGCATAAGTTTCATTGTAATGTAGTGTTCGAATGTCTGACTTAGTTTTTGTTTTTTAAGTTTTAGTTTTTCCCCCCTCTTCTCTGTCCGTCCGCCTGCTTCTCTCTTCATTCTTATTTTCTTTACGTTTTTGGGTTTTTTTTTTTTTTTTTGTTTTTGTTTTTCTCTGTTTGTTTTTCTCGTTTTTTGCTGTTGTTGCTGTGCTGCTTTAGTTTTGTTGTTTGTTTTTTCTTTTTTCTTTTGAGTCTATCTATATATTTTGATGCCTTCCTCTTTTTTAGCAGTAGGGATTCTATAATGTGGTGGCAGCAGCCAGCTAGAGGAAATGGGAGACTGGCGGCGGTAGCGATACTGAGACAGTGGTGGTGGTGATGTCGATACCGAGGCAGTGGTGGCGGTGATGTGACCGTATTACTGTAGTGATGGTGCTGTAGCGGTGGTAGCAGTGAAGGAGTGAAGGAGTGGTGGCGGCAGTGATGGGATAATGGTTGTAATGATGGCCGTAGTGAGCGGTGGTGGTTTAGTGTACACAGGTGATGGGGTGGGTGGTGTATCTAGTTTCTGGTGTTGGTGAGTTTGGCTGTTCTATATAGTGTAGACAGAGGAGGAGGGGGGGGGGGGGTTCTTCTTCCATTTATAGCCATTTTCTTTTTTGGATATACAGTGTACAATACAAAGTTGAATATTTGAATATTTGAGCCTTATAACAATATATTTTGGGTCCGAATTTTTTGGGGCTCAAGCCGGGTGCTTTACGTAGCATTTGTACTAAGAGTTGTTATTTCACAAATGATTTAAATATGTTAAAAATTCAAAACTTACGGGAGCGATTTCATGACCTCCGTCACCTCGTGCGTCTTCTTCCCTATATAATATTATTATTATTATTATTATTATTATTATTATTATTATTATTATTATTATTATTATTATTATTATAGTTGCATTTATCTTGCTTTATGTTCATACAAGTTATCACCAAGTCACAACCAGTGACCTCAAGAGACAACAAGGTCCGCCATGTTCAAGAAAGAACACACATACACACACATGCATCTTTAGGTGTTTAGACTTGTGATGTACTTATATTGACAGAATCTTCCTTAGTATATGGGCAGTTCCCATTAGTACTATCTTTTGTATTTCTCATATAGCTGGGTTTCCTGTGATTTGCGATAAGTAATCATTAGACCCCTTAGGTATCATTCCTAGAGCGCTTACAACCACTGGTATTGTTTTAGTTCTCAATTTCCACATTTTTCCAATTTCTATCTCCAGGTGTTTTATAGATACATTCTTGTCTATTGGAACGGATATATCAATTAGCAGGCGTACTCTCTTTTTAAAGTCCTTCAGTATTATATCAGGTCCATTTGCATCTATTTTTCGGACTGTTTGGATGCTAAAGTTCCACAAGATTTAAATGTGATCTTTTTCAAGACTGGGGTCCAAAAATCAGCTAATGTTTCAAATCTTCCCATTACTTCGGGGCTGGAGACCTCCCATAACCGGAATACTCCTACTGTTGGCCCTCCATGCTCACCACCAACAAATCAAAAGAAAAAGAGAGAAAAATGGTCAAGGGAAGACAATAAAGAAGTTATTGAGGCTTTCTACACTGCCATGTACTACCCATCAAATAGATCGAATACGGAACAGACATATATCAACTAGAAAAAGAAACATCCCGAAAACAGAGGCTATATTGACAGTAACAAATTAGCCAATATGCGAAGAAATATTGTTATAAAAAAGTTACTAACTGATATAGAAAATGATCAGATCAAGCTATTAGCACAAAGTCAGCGAAGGGAAAATGAAACATGTGTCAGTGAAAACGAGGTAAATTGTAACACTTCGAATCCCAGGGTTGGGGCGGAATCACTGACAACAGAACAAATTTAAGAAAGGATCGAAAAAGTGGAGGGAGTGCATACTAAAGATGAAACTCAAAATGAAAACAATGAGATCGCAAATGATAAAGAAATGAATGAGAATGAACTTGCCAACTTGAAGGATGCTTGAAGGATGAAATTATGATCGAATGGATGAAAATGAAAGAATCTGACATGGGAGAACGAGACACTGTCCCTAAGATCCAGAACTCCAAACAGAACTAAAAGATAATACACAAGAATCACATTATTCTCAAAAACATTATCATCACAAACAAACTAAACATTACTGATTTAAATCATCTCTATTATGCATCGGCTAAAGTTGCCACTCACTTATGTGGAGGGAAAATGAAAAACAAAGGAATCCCCACAAGAAATCTACTTGGCAAGAGAACATCAATCGCCAAATAAACCTTCTCCGGTCTGACATAGAAATTTTAACAAACTACAAAGTAGGAGAACATGTTAAACAAACTAAATTTAGAAAATTGAAAAGAAAATACAGTATAAAATCAACAAGTGACATAGACATGCTGATAGAAATAATCAGGCAAAAATTTTCGGCCAAAGCTGCTCGTATAAGGCGCTTTGAAAAACGATCTAGATTCTATAAGGACAATAATTGTTTCTATTTTAGGCACAAGGCCAGCAATTACCCATTACATTACTGGTACTTTATTTTATCGACCCTGTAAGGATGAAAGGCAAAGTTAACCTCGGCGGGATTTGAACTCAGTTCATAAAGGGGCGTAACTCTATGCTTCAAAGCATGGTGTCCGACTCTCTACCGATACTGTCAATCAAGAAACTTCTACAGAAAAATTGGCAAGTCATCAATAACTGCTAAATCAATACCACCCAAGGAGGAAGTGCAAGAATTCTGGGAAAAGATCTGGACCGAAGAAAATGTTCATAATATACATGCCCCATGGATAGACAGACAAATGAAAGATACGGCTCACCTTGAGGAACAAATATGGTAAAATATAACAGTTGAACAGTGGCGTTTGGCTCTTAGAAAAACCAGCAAATGGAAATCCCCAGGAAAAGACAAAATACAAAGTTTTTGGATAAATGCTTTCACAGAGTCTCATGAGCTGTTAGCCCAACTTTACAATGAAATAGTTAAGGAGCCAGAAAAGATACCATCATGGCGAGTTAACGGCATTACATTCCCGCTTCCGGAGAATGATGAAACAAACAATCCCAAAAATTACAAACCGATAACTTGCTTGACCACAATGTATAAAATTTTAATATCAGTCCTAACTGAATATACATATGACCACCTGATAACAAATGATCTATTTCCCAATGAGCAGAAAGGGTGTAAACGAGGCTCATATGGCTGTAAGGATCTGCTTTTGGTTAACAAAATGATACTGTTGTTGGTGAAGGGGGGAGCCAGCAGTGCCATAGTCGTCTATTTATATCTTTTGCTAGCCTCTCCCTTGTCTAGTGATACAGCCACCTTGCCCTTTCTTAAGTTACCAGAAGGTAGTGTGGGAATAGCGGTGGTAGCAATGAAGAAGTGGTGGCGGCGGTGATGGGATAGTGGTAGCAATGATGGAGTGGTGGCGGCAGTGACTATAGCGATAGCGTTGTCGTTACTGAGTTTTGTTGAATAGACTGTAGTAGTATGCGTTTGTTTGATCTGTGTATCTATGTGGTTTGTCGCGTATGTTTAATAAATGTGTTGACATATTTCCTTAATATTTGAATTAAATATTTTGAGAAAACTTGAGATACAATAATAGTAATTATTATTATTATGCTGGGATTGGTGGTGGTGGTGGTGAAATTGCCGTTATCTGGCTGTTGATTTAGTGTACACTGAGGGGTGATGTGATAGGTGGTGTATCTAGTTTGTGGTGTTGGTAAAATTGCTGTTATTTTGCTGTTCTATATAGTGTAGACAGAGAGGGTTTTCTTCCATTTATAACCATTTTCTTTTTTGAATATGAAATTTATAATACAAAATTGAATATTTGAGCGATATAACAGGATATTGTGGATCCGAATTTCCTGAGAGCTAAGCCTGGCGCTTTATGCCCCATTTGTACTACGAATTGTTATATCACAATTGTGTTAAATATGTTAAAAATCAAAAACTTACACGAGCGATGCCATAACACTCTATCCACCGCGTGCGTCTACTTCATCTTCTTCTTCTTCTTGTCATTATTATTATAATTGTTATTATTATTATTGTTCTTTGAGTCTCAGTCATTGATGTTAGTTAACTGGAAAGTTTGTTGAAATGAATATCAAGCCACTACCTGCAGCCTCAGATATTCAGGACGTATCGGAGGGTTCTTGCTGTTCCTAGCAAGCATGCCTTTTGAAGTGTTCCAAAAAGCGGGTCGGGGTCAATTTTCTTTAACCATCCCTGGAAACCTTTTGAGATAGTACCTAGTGCGCCTATGACAATCGAGACCACTTTGACTTCATGGCAGTTCCAATTCCTTTTTACCTCCCACTTTAAGTCCTGGTATCGGTTAATTTTCTCCCTCTCCTTCTCTTGCACTCTCGTGTCGAATGGGCAGGGCATATCCACAATCGGGCACGATCTTTTTTCCTTGTCCAAAACCACCAGGTCAGGTCTATTGTGTTCCAGTTTCTTGTCCGTCTGTATCCTAAAATGCCATAGCACCTTCACCTGATCGTTTTCTATCAACGCCTCTGGCTCATGCTCATACCACTTCTCAGAATGTGGTAAATTGTTTACTTTGCATAGGTGCCAGTGGATCACCCTGCCCATCACATCATGTCTCCAGCCCTATAGTGAGTCTGGGCTAGGTGTTTACACTCGGATACAATGTGAGCCACAGTCTCCTCTCTCTCTCTCCACAGATCCTGCACAGTGGGCTAGCCTCCTCCTTGTAAATGTGGTGTTTCAACCACTTCGTTTTGAGGACCTGCTCCTGCGCAGCCATTAACATTCCTTCTGTAGCCTTTTTAAGGTCTCCTCTTTTCAACCAGTTCCATGTCTGTGGATCTCTAAATTCAGTTTTCTTAAAGAAGGTACTATGAAGGGATTTTTCCTGAAGGCTGCTCTTTCTCCTTGATGTTATTTCCTCCTTGGACATCCCCTGGCCTATTGTCCCCTCCTTCAGTACAGTTCTGAGCATTGGCTCCTTACTGTAGGTCACGTATTTGTGTAGGTTGTTTTTTTCCATCTGAACACAGTCCTCTATGCTGATAAGACCTCTTCCACCCTCAGATCTCCTTAAGTAGAGTCTATCGACACCACTCCTCTTGTGGAACCTATTGTAGATAGTCAATAGCTTCCTAGTCTTCCTATCCATTTCTTTTTGTTCAGCAACATTCCATCTCAGAATTCCCGCACTGTACCTAATAATAGATACAGCTCGGGAATTTACTGCACTTATGGCATTCCTACGGTTCAGATGTGACTTTAATACGCTCCTTACTCTCCAAAGGTATTCAGTTCTTATCAATTCCTTCATTTATTATTATTATTATTATTATTGTTATTATTATTATTACTATTTATCATCGGACTGGGAAGGTGTGTTCTTGTGAGCTCCGTCAGTTAAATTTCAAGTTTTTAAATTAAATTAATTGTTGTACTTTTTGTGTGGCAATGGGTCATAAGACATCCGTCTTTGCCTGGTATAAAGAACACCCCGTAATATTTGGTCCTTGAGCCCTGATATTCAAACTTTGCTTTAAAATATCTTTTTCGAAAACGAAAAACATGGTGGAGCCACCCCGCCACCAAACTTTGAGTCTGCTGTCGTGAGACAGTAGTGCAGGTGGAGGCATTGGGATAAGTAACACCGTCCCCAACAAAATGTTAGGCAATATTGTCAACAACAAAAACAACAGCATCAAAACCAACAAACAAATGACAGACGAAAAAAAACAATGGTAACAAAAACAACAACGAAATTAGCAACACCATCAACAGCATGACTAACGGCAGCAGCAACAACAAGATAGAAACAACTCAAGTAAACAATGACAACAACAACATCACTAACAACATTGTGACCAGCAACACGGACAATAACAAGAAATCTTTGCTGCTGCAGCAGCCAAAAAGAGGTCATGCTTTAGCATGGACCTTACCTAAAAAGAGAAAACTTTGGCACAGGCATGGAAACGCATTAAACAATAGCAAATCTGGACCAACTTAACCGTCCCTGCAGATGCCATAGAAGTGATGGAGAGAAGAATAGTGTTCTTTAGATGTATTTCAGTGGAGGCTGAAGCTGCGGCCATCACTCTCCAGGCAGAAATCGAAGCTGCGCTGAGGTGCATCAGAGCTGACACCTAATACAGAGCCAGGGGCAGATAATACGACACCATCTCGTTACTGTTTGAGAAACCCTCGCTGTGAAACATTCAGCAGCAGCAGCAGCAGTAGCAGTAGCAGTAGTAGTAGTAGTAGTAGTAGTAGTAGTAGTAGTAGTAGTAGTAGTAGTAGCAGCAAGAGCGGCAACAGCAGCAGCAGCAGCAGCAGCAGCAGCAGCAGCAGCAGCAATTATGAAAATATTGACATCACATATTTCCGGCAAATTGTATGTTATGCAAACCTCCTTGCAGTATATTATTTAAACGTTATTATTCCTTAAATTTATTTAGAAGTAGGTTCAGTGATTATGTCAGTTTGTAATTTACCAGTAAATGAACCAGATTTGTACCTACTGGCCCCATTTTAAATTGCGTCTACTTGTGGTTTAATGATATACATATGCATGCAAGAAAATATAGGCCCACAATTTATAGCAAATAATCTATATGCAGCTTCCATTTTTATAAATTGAATGTGGGAAGTAATTTAGTACAACGTACATTCTGCATAACAAACTATTAACCTGATGCTATTATTAACATAATAATTGTTTCCTTAATGGGTTTACTTTGAAAATGAACAGTAATAGTCATTCATCATATCGTAAACAGATATACTCAACTGTATAATACGTTCAGGTTCAGCTAAATATCTTTAGAAATTGACCTGCTTTAGTGATAATACAAAGTGTCTTTATGAACATTTTTCTTCATTATAACTCGATGTCTTTAACAGAGGAAGATTTCTGCTGCGCACTCGAGCAATATGGAATCTATGCAGAGGAAAAGTAAATACGTCAAAAGCTAATAATATCGGACAGTTGAAGATAGATGCTCAAGGATAATGAGAAGAATTTGCAAATGTTTTTGAAACGTAAGAATCCAATAAAAGTTCTGTGTGAAACTGAAAGGCGCTGAAATCTCCATTCTTACAGCAAGAGAGTAGAGGCGAATAAGTGATTGAAAACAAAATTAATGAAAGAACAGGACGAAGCGCAAATAACATTTTTCCCGAGCTACTGAATAGATATCAGAGCAGTAAATGAAAATATCAAAGAATATAAGTGAGTCTAATCAATAAATTGAAAACTGGCCGAAACTCAATATCAAATATCAGATGAACATAGATTATAATCGACATACTGGCGTTGGAAAATTCTTTGGATGAAATATTACAATTATAGGCACGCGGAATTGTAGTCTGTTTAATATAGTTGAGTGTATTTTTATATAATATAATTAGAACGACGTATATTTAATTGTCGTAATCAAATAAGATGTTTAGAAATCCAGAATTTCTTGCACTTTCATTATACTAAGTAGTTTAATAGTTTCATAATTTTTATCTTACAATTGTATATTTTAAAGGTCTTAGTAAAATAGCAACCTTAATGAATTTCTTATTTTTTTTCAAGTTAAGAGTAAAAGCTCGATACAAAATTCTTTACATAGATATTGGGATGTTCCAGATGTGAATAATATCCACAATTCTCGCAAAAGACGATGTAGTAGATTTCAAATTCAGCTTCATTTAGTTTACAGTATGTCTTCGTGTATTCATAGCTGGCAGAATAGAATCGAGAAATTTAGTTTCGAAACTATTATTATTAGTAGTGGTATATTAGCGTTACTCATGCCAAAATATTAGAATTCTTGAAAATATATAGGTTATATCTATTGCAAAAAATAAATATGCTATGAATGAAGTGACTTAATCTCAAGCCGATAGTTAATAATTAAACAGTTTCTTTATTGGAAATACCCTATTTATTGCAATCTCTTTTTCAATCCTGAGCGGGTAAAACGTGAAGAAGCCAGTGAGAAAATGTTAAGTAAATCTGTAGAAAATATGAAAGATAAATCTATTCTATCTAAGGCACGCATTTCACAGATAAAATTTGAATAACCTATAGCAAATTAAAATATATCCTTATTCTAGATATCTCCTTTGTCGGTACACACAATAATCTAAGTCCAAAGAATAATTATATCCTCAAAATCACATATAGGTTTGTTGAGGCCATTCACATGCTCATTACATGCAACTCAGAAAACACTGACGCCTTGGTGTCTACTGTCCATGAAGCAAACTGTCTAAACAAATACAAAACTCACAATATATCTGCAGCTATGAAACATGTTATAAAGTTAAGGATTATTAATGAAATTTAAATACAACACAAAGTCAACATTATAATTTGATGAAAGCAGCTTGAGAAAATAAATTCACTAAATGTTTTATCTCTATTTTTAGGATTACAGTTTCTGCAAATATTGATACTTGTTTATGTGCATCTTGGTTGTCATATTTTAACATGTTTTGTTACTATATATTACATTCGCTGTATGAGTGCATTATTTCCGGGCAATTAAATGTCATCCTTTTATCAAATTACATATTTAAAAAAACAAGATAAATGGCTTCAAACGGAAATCAAAATCATTTTGGGGCCTCACCTCTCATCAATATATATTTACATATAAGATTAATGATACGTTTATAACAATGTTAGTATTATCCAACATACTAGGTTTACACATGTAGAGTTTTCCATACATAAATGCATATCAGTTGGGAATCTAAAAAATAAATGGAATCATTTATTATATTATGATATTTGTTTCCGGGTTATTTTATCTAAATTTAATTCTATAATAATTGCAAACAGATTTATTATGCCTTTTGAGAGCTGACCCAGCAAATAACCCTCTGGGGCATTGCTGTACGAACAAGATAAAGCATATATGCCTTGAAGCATTATCTGATACGACTGCTTTCCTGTTTTAATCTGTAGACGAGGTAATTATCTTCTGAGACCTTAATATTAGACAATTGAAGAAGCCGAACTAATAATCAACAATATAAAAATGTAGCAAGCTATTATATATGAATCATTGAAACTTTGATGAGAAAAAGTACTACAGCAGTAAAATGGCCTGTAGCAAATAGAATGATTTTGAGTATTATATCGATTTTAGTTGAAGAAGCAATAGCAATTATTCATAGATTAATTTCGTTTTAATATCGATAGTAAACATGCCCGAAATCTAATCATTATACTTTTAATTATTTCTAATTTCTTTTCTAATTTTCTGATTCTTGAATATAAAAACATCGACTTATCAAACTTACATTCTTTCTAAATTATACATGCATTCAAAGGAAATATTTTAGTTGTATACCAAAGTTAATGACTGAATATGTTGCTGGTTGTATCTGCAGCGGTATAATCGATGATAATCAGACAAACCAAAGCCAGATCCTTTTTATAACGATCTGTAATTTTGCATGTTGGAATATGGATCAAAATATCTAAGGTGCTAGCATATCAGGTAATTACAATGCCATTATCTTATCTGCTTAAATAAGACAGTTGTATCAACGTGAAATCCACAGTGGTTGTCAGAATACATGTAGTTAGCTCTTCTCTTAGAAACATTTATGAATGATTTTGTAATATGAATACGAAAATCACTCATTATAATTTCATAATGTAGATATTAATGCTAAGAATCTGATATTAAAGTTTTACTAATACTTTTAATATTTCTGACTTAAAATAATTTTCAAATATTAGCACATATGGCGAGAATAAAAGGGCACAAGCTGCATAAGGACTGATTTATTTTCGACGATGTTAATGTTGATTACGTAGGCAGTACAACAATAAACTGAAGAAGAAAGCATCCATTGTAGTAACCTTGTAATGAGAACTTGCCATCTGTTCCACAACACTGCATGTTGTTATGAGATTATTAAGTAGTAGTAAATCTATGTACTTAAATTTCTCTCTGAAATTCAATAAACATATTCATCATAAGCAAACATTACAACATACTCAGAAAATAAATGGATCTATGTAGAATTCATGTATTTTATAACGAAATTAACAGCATAGGCAAAGAAGATTTACTGGTAAGAAAATCTGAATCTAGTGCAGAGATATAGATCGAGGAAGGTGACTTTCTTGCTCTACGATGCATACCAGAGTTACATTAAGTATTAGTTATCTTTTATGTTATGTGCAAAGAACTATAAGATAAATTACATGGACAAATTTGTCTTACAGGTATTTGTGAATAACGTTTCTGGCGTATGTAATGCCAAATTGATTTAATCGGAAATTCAAAACTTGTCATGGATTCCACTGACAGGAAAGTTTTCTTCCTGTAATTTCTTTTAGCTTTAAATTAAATTCTTTGTCTGTACCTGAAACGTTATGCAACTTCATATAACATTGGCAAACTTATCTGCTGCAGAAGGTAAACAGAATATATTCTATCCATGATATTTATACAATACTTGATATACTTATCAACATGCATATTATTTAAAGTATTTTGCTGTCTAATAAATATAGAGGTAACATGGTAGTTCATAATATAGTAACTACAAGTACATCAGTTTGGGTAGTCAGAGAACGATTCAGTTGATGGTAACATATGATTAAAGTTATATCATTCGATACATAATCCAGAATGTAACTGTTCATGTCCTTGTACACCAAAGATATGACAATGTACTTAATGCTATATTGTTCTTTACTGCAAATAAAGAGAGAAATGTATTTAGCCTGATGCTTCATCCGAATTCAATACATCATGAAAAACATAACTATTGTAAATTAGATTCCTAACCAAAGAAGCATGTATCCTATCTATTTAATACTACATAAATTGAAATAGATTAACATCCTTGTGAGATACCAATGAGCCACACAATCTCTCCCTCTTTCTCCCCCTCTCTCTCTCTATTGAAAAATGGAAAAATAGTAAAGTATATCTAGGCAGATGATCATTGAAGTTGAATATAACGTTTTATTTCAATCTCAACGTAAATATTGTTTAAAATACATGTTAGTAGAACATTTGATATAATGGTAACTGATGTTATTAATTTTATTTGAGTTCCCTGGTGATATAAGAAAGAACTCGCATTTGCAAAGGACGTTGTTTTGGTAGACAAATAAACTTACTAGATCACAGCGCTTGATGGGCTAATAAAGAGATAGAATTTTGTGTAAGAGTAGACTGGGAATTATCTTCAACAAGTATAACTTGGAGATATTATCGAGCTCAAATACGTCGGAGGGGTGGATATTAAGCAGAAACTTTTGGAAACGTTGCCTTCTGTTGGCAGGAATGAAATCGAAATTACCTTTCTAAGATTTGCTGTTTGTCAATAATTGTAAAAAATAGACCAAAGTATGTCTTTGAAATGCGAAACCAATTAATTGACTTTTGCGCAGGTTTTATGCAGCAATGATACTAAACCACCCAGTGTAATGTAGGATTATACATTTGGTACATCGGGCGAATTAATTTCATAGAAGATCGTATAGTATTACATCAGAACGATAAGGGATCGATCATTTATCATTTGAACTACATATTGCTGATATTCTATTTACTAAAATACAAATGGGGTCTCATATTTAAGTTATTTCACATGTTTTAAACTGGACACTATAAATTATACACTTTCGTTATGAATTTTACAATCCATCATCTTATAATAGATTCAAAACATGAAGTGTATAAAATGTAACCGCTTTACCTACAATGAAAACACGGTACTTCTATATATAAACCCAAATGTGATGCGCTACTACGATATCAAACATGGTTGACTTAAAATTGTATACAAGACAAAATTAATTCAGCTGGGAGGTAAAATACTGTAATCTCGTCTTTGAAAAATATCACCCGCTAGTTTTGTTATGCATACCATACTACCTTAGGCAATACAATCTCGGAAGCCAAGTGCCAACATTTAAAGAAAACGGTGTCGTTCTTTCTGTAACTTAATTAAAGCGAACATCAGCGCTAAAAACATAGCACATAGCAAAAGTCAACTCAAATAACAAATGTTGGAAATTTTCTTTTTTGGGTATCTTGTTGCATTTATTTGCGTGTATAAGTTACGCAGTTCAAGATTTGAAAATAAAATTTTCAATCTGAATAAAATAATATACATTTCTAGGATTTAAATTACTGATAACGCAACTATTCAAAAGTTCAGTTGTATTCTAGAATCTGTTAACTTTGAATTAAAATCCGTCACAACCTTGATTTGCAGCAACATTTACACGTCAGATTTAACGTAAGTTTGTTTACTAGTTAAAGGATATGAATTAAATTAAGTTTTAACTTGTGCAACCAAAGCCAAATGATCTCATTACTATCCCAAGGCATTTTCGTAGCAAAAACATGCCATTATTTCTAAATCTGAAGATTCAAAACTGATAATTATTTTTCTATCCTTATTAGACTCCACAGATTTAATAATAGATTTACTGAATCAAAGAACTTTGAAAAATGAATATGATGTTTACCATTCTGTAAACAACATAACAAGTATTTAAAGACAAACTAAATTCTGAGATGGTAAGAAAAATGTACACTGAAACAGATTTATATATTCTGTTTCTTATATTTGAATTCATCTGTGTCAATTTCTGAATTATGATGTACAGCCACTTACTCTTTGTCAACAACGTGTGAGTCAAGAGAATCGCTTTTTACCCATGGACAGTTATATGTAGGTTATTCACGAGAGGGAACACCTAGAAAGCTTCAGAAACTAGACAAAAACGGTAAAACGAAGAATCTGGTGTATCTGAAGAATTTTACTGTTTTCCTTTGTCACACACACACAACACGGTCTCGCCTCATACTGTAAATCAGACAACGCATCCAATACTGTCATTTTCTCTTTTACTTGTCTTCTCTTATCATCTGTTTACCTGGGTAAAGCTGGATCCGTCAGCTAGTATATCATATATATACACACCAACATTTCTTTCTCCCTCACTCTCTCCCTCTCTCTCTCCCTCACTCTCTCTATATATATGTGTGTGTGTGAGTGTGTGTGTGTGTGTGTGTGTATGCGTGTGTGTATGCGTGTGTGTATGTGTGTGCGTGTGTGTATGTGTGTTTGTATGTGTATATATATATACCGTACCCTATATATAGTATATATAGAAGTTTATACTTTTTGACATGATGAATCGAAATTTGTTAATAAATAGATAGTTCACTGGAGCCATCCGCGTGACAGATAATAGACATTTCTGTATATTTGTTTCATTATTCGTTTACTCATACTTAAAACGCTATACAGTTTTAGGGCAGATACTTAACTTGAACATGCCTGCAATTTCATTTTCATAATTACGTACAAAACAATATATGTACGAGTAATCGTAGTTTTCCCTTAAGGCGGAGTCCATTATTAGAAGGTGTTGTATTATATTTTATGACAAATGTTTAATGGCAAAAGTAGCAGCTCATGAAAATAAATGTCTCACCGCATATTTTCTGTTCAAATAATGTTGGTATTGGTTTATCATTCTGGTGTTCATTATATAACTACGGCTCTTACATTGGTCAACCCAAGTATCTCCTACAATACATTTGTGTCTAGTAAAAATATGCTCAATTTATATCAAATAAAATGAGCAGCATTGTACGGTATTACTCAAAGGTATTTAGTAATAAATATCGTTTTCTGTACACATCAATTGTTATATCTACTTCTAACAATTATGATTTCTGTCTACCTAACACACGCACACACACACACACGCACACACGCACGCACGCACACACGCACACACACACACACACACACACACACACACACACACACACACACACACACACACACACACACACACACACACACACACACACACACACACACACACACACACACACATATGTATGTAGGCCTATGTTTGTGGTCACATGTATGTTTTATATCACTATGCTTTTCATCATACACCTAGTAGGTTAATATCTATAATGATATTAAAATCAATATTTTACATCAATACAAAACTCTCCAGTCTACAAATCATACATGGTGCAGAAGTGTAATTCGCAATTCGTATCACCCAGATCGACTAAATATTTCTAGTAAAATAGATTCAATTGATCAACTGCCCTCCTTAAAAGAACAATATTAGACCAGACATAACGTAAATATTCATGCATTCGTTAACTAATAGACTATATATTAATTTGTCATTTAACTCCATATCAACTTTGATTGAGCAGAACTATTATCACAGATATTTCCGTCACAGCCCACGGATTAGATTATGTAATGTCTCCTTCCGTTATTTACAATATTGCATATGAGGACTATTTGGTTATTATTTTAGCAAGTCTAACGATGCTATAGAGGATTTCTCTTTGGCTTCGCTTCATTTTACGTTATGTAAAAAGATGAAACATTGTTATTCATTAATAAATGAAGATAACAAATTGAATCATTGTTACTGTCCACTGTAAACCTTAATGAGAATAGTTGATTCAATCAACTTCACTCTCATAATGATGTACGCATTAGTAACTCCGGGGAGAAGGAAGGCAATTTTATTCACTTTCACATATTTCATCTGATACGACACCATATTATACGATGTATATAAGATAGTATTGCATTACAGTGTCTCAACTAATTTATTTACCCGGGATATTTAAATGACTATACATGCAAATCAGATAATCGAAGAAGACAGCCTGAGAGCTTAATCATTTAATACATTGGATTTTGGGCGACTATGACCTGTGATGTTCATATTAAAGCTTACAAACTTTTATTCATTATTGGCTTAAATAAGGAGATAACTATATCAAGTAGAAGAAGTCTCAAGAAAGGAATATATTTTATGGGTTTGTCTGGGGTTTTTTGGTATATTTTTCGCAAATTCTCTTAATTGTAGGTTTATTACTTCAGTGAAACTTACAATCGAATTGCAAATAATTATGTTATGAAAAGCGATGAGTCCTGAAAATATATAGTTTCTATCATCGTAGAAATCTAATTTTAAAAGAGAAACGTTATTAAATATATTTTTGTATAACTGACGTTTCTAAACGTGTGCACAAAACGAAGGACAATTAAAGCTATGTATGATAAAAAGACCATTATGATTAGGTTCATTTTAAAAAATCGAAATATTAAAAACAACTCTATTCTGTTGATATATTTTCAAGTCATCTCAGAAAGAGTAAACAGTTGTTATGGATATCAATAACTATTTGTGTACTTGGATTGATTATATAATGTTACTGTTGTTGTTCTTTTCTTTTGTATATGCTCATTTAGCTTTCATTTGTCCGTGCTATTGTTGTATATATGTATGTGCGATATACTGAAATTCTGAATAGATTTTTAGGAAATGAATACGACGGATATTATTGACTCAATTGAACAACTTTGTATATCACAATCCATGTGTGTTCAACTTTGACTTTTTCCGACCAAACTCATATATTAATTTTACAAATCCAACATACACTCGAGTTTACAACGCAAATTCATGAAAAATTAAGCGAAAGAATTTTAATTATATATCAGAAACTATGGTTTTTAATGATAATTTTTGTTATTATTTTCATAATTTCATTATATTCATAATTCTATTATTTCCATTATACTTACAAATATATACCAAATATATGTGCGTCAAAATAATCGTCTTTCATATTTAAGAACGTATATATCCTTTCTACATCTAAATCTCAATGTTCAAATTAGAAAGCTATCCGCAAGTTAATACCAGTAGTGTTCTGTCTAAATAACCTCGTCTATAATTATATTCCAAACAGTTGTGCCATTACACCAATGTAGAAATCATTATAGTCCTTACAGTGATATGCAGGCATGTAATTAGATTTAATAAAATTGTTCATTCTACATATAGATGTATACACGAAAACACATGCACATAGACAAATACACATACATAGATATATATATAAATGTAAATATATACACAAATATTGGTTCACCCAACGAGACACTTAAACACGGGTTCATAGTTTCAAGACTCAACTTCGGGGAAGGAATGTTTTTTTTTTAGATGTATATATATATGTATTAACGGGGGTATGTGTGTAATTATATATATATATATATATATATATATACATATGTGTGTGTGTGGTCACCAAATCCCTCGACGTTCACAAAGATCTAAATTCCCGTTTATTCACACCCTTCCATGATATTAATGAACACATTACATATGTTAACTAACACTCTACGAGAGTATAAACGTTGATCGCTAGAAGTCCTTGAGATGATGACAAAAAGAGATCTATTAAACGCCAATCACAGAATCTTCAATTGCCAACATAAATCTTTAAACACTGTCTATAAATATAATCCATGTTTGCATATATATCCAAACTTACCAACTAACCTCATATGCACATCTCCTTAACTAAACACGACACCCCCAAAACCTTAATAAACACAGATTATATATAAGTTTACAGTTATACACACAATCGCTACTCCATTATGGGACAAATAACAAGGGCGATGGAACTGGGGGCTGCAGAGGTATTTATATTATTCTCCCCAAACTACCAAAAACACATCTATGTGTACATGTTATGTAGAGACAAATGAGAGAGATAGATAAAGATATAGAGAGGAGGAGAATGGTCGGTAATTGAAAAATAGAGGATGATTGGGAGAGTATGTTGTATATTAAATTTAGAGAGGGTGACAGATTAATGTTTATTGACATAGAGAGATTAATTTGAAGAGAGTTCCTTGTAGTAGATATAAAGAGGAGGAGAGGTTAGCGCTAATGATATAGAGAGAGGGAATGGAAGAAATTTCGGTATAGTAGATATAGAGAGGGAGAGAGTTTGGTGCTAATTAATATAGAGAGGAGGGTTGGAAGAGAGATCCTTGTATTAGATATAAAGAGGGGAGAGTGTGGTGTTAATTGATATAGAGAGAGGTATTTTAAGAGAGTTCCGTGTAGAAGAAATAGAGAGGGTGGTGATAGATAGAGTGAGAGGGAATGAGAGAGAGTGTATATGGTAGATACGGAAAGGGGGAGTGTTTGGTGCTAATTGATACAGAGATGGGTGTTGGGAGAGAGTTCCATGTAGTAGATATAGAGAGGGGGAGAGTTAGATGTTTATTGATATACAGATTGTGATTGGAAGAGAAGTCCGTGTAGTAGAAAGGGGGAGAGTTTAGTGTTAATATATATATATAGAGATGAAAACATTGGGTATAATACCAGTTTCTTACCAAATGCGAAGATACCCGCTATATTAAACCCTTAGCAAATAGCAGACCATAATTTTTTGAAAAAACAATATATGTACAGTGGCGGTGTAACAGGGGGGGGGGGATACACACTCCAATAATTAAGTTTTTTTTCCCGAAACTACCTAAACACACATCTGTTTGGATATGCGCTAAATTTATGTAGATGTTATGTTTAACGCATATCGAAATGTTCTGAGCATTTTAGAGTGTAAAGAACTAAACTAATCAATACAACTAAATTGTCCAAATTTGCCCACCCACTCCTAATTCAAAAAGGCTTCCACCACCCCTGTATAAATAACATTAAAATGTAGGTAATAATCCCAGCAATACATAAATTACAAGCTATTTTAACCGTGTACGCTTTGACCTCAAATTCCACTCAGACGCATCTAATGTAAACTGAACGTTTTACCAAATAATACGACAATACATGAT